>CM068744.1:102385866-102541914 GCA_035084275.1 Hydrolagus colliei | reverse complement strand
TGGGGAGGGGGGTACACTGACCTGGGGGGAGGGGGGGAGGGGGGGAGACTGACCTGGGGGGAGGGAGGGGGGGTACACTGACCTGGGGGGAGGGGGGAGGGGGGTACACTGACCTGGGGGAGGGGGGTACACTGACCTGGGGGGAGGGGGGTACACTGACCTGGGGGGAGGGGGGGAGGGGGGTACACTGACTGGGGGGAGGGGGGGAGACTGACCTGGGGGAGGGGGGGAGGGGGGTACACTGACCGGGGGGGAGGGGGGTACACTGACCTGGGGGGAGGGGGGGAGGGGGTACACTGACCTGGGGGGAGGGGGGAGGGGGGGGAGACTGACCTGGGGGGAGGGGGGGAGGGGGGGAGACTGACCTGGGGGGAGGGGGGAGGGGGGTACACTGACCTGGGGGGAGGGAGGGGGGACACTGACCTGGGGGGAGGGAGGGGGGGACACTGACCTGGGGGGAGGGGGGGGGTACACTGACCTGGGAGGGAGGGGGGGTACACTGACCTGGAGGGAGGGGGGGTACACTGACCTGGGAGGGAGGGGGGGTACACTGACCTGGGAGGGAGGGGGGGGTACACTGACCTGGGGGGGGGGGGGGAGGGGGGTACACTGACCTTCGGGGAGGGGGGGGTACACTGACCTGGGAGGGAGGGGGGGTACACTGACCTGGGGGGGGGGGGGAGGGGGGTACACTGACCTGGGAGGGAGGGGGGTACACTGACCTGGGAGGGAGGGGGGGTACACTGACCTGGGAGGGAGGGGGGGTACACTGACCTGGGGGGGGGGGGGGGAGGGGGTACACTGACCTTCGGGGAGGGGGGGTACACTGACCTGGGAGGGAGGGGGGGTACACTGACCTGGGGGGGGGGGGAGGGGGTACACTGACCTTCGGGGAGGGGGGGGTACACTGACCTGGGGGGGGGGGAGGGGGGTACACTGACCTTCGGCGAGGGGGGTACACTGACCTGGGGGGGGGGGAGGGGGGTACACTGACCTTCGGGGAGGGGGGGTACACTGACCTGGGGGGGGGGGAGGGGGGGGTACACTGACCTGGGGGAGGGGGGGTACACTGACCTGGGGGGGGGGGAGGGGGGGGTACACTGACCTGGGGGAGGGGGGGTACACTGACCTGGGGGGGAGGGGGGTACACTGACCTGGGGGGGGGGAGGGGGGGAGGGGGGTACACTGACCTGGGGGGGGGGAGGGGGGGAGGGGGGTACACTGACCTTCGGGGAGGGGGGGGGGGGGGAGGGGTACACTGACCTTCGGGGAGGGGGGTACTGAGTAAGGATGTGGTGCCTGACGTCTTCTCTCGCTTCCTCTTAATCTCGAAGAAACCATAGGATCCCAACATGGTCCAGATCCCCAGCGCGTACAGCAGCGACACCCGCACATTCCAGCGGACGATATCCTTCACCCCCATCCCGGCGGCTCAGCCCCACACAGGCCCCGGCCACCACAGCACCAAGCGCCGCACTCCCCCCGCAGCGCCCTCTGTCTGTGTGTATGTACAATACAATCTCTCTGCACAGTACAGCACCGTGTGTGTGTGCGCGTGCGCATTCTGTCCCCAATACAGCAGCTATCAATTAGCATGTCCTCTGTCTCTCTCCGCGCCCCCCGCCTGGTGCCCTCTGTGCTCTCTCTCTGCCCCATTCACTGCAACGTAGCCTCCCTCGCTGCTCCCAGTTCAGCACCACATATGAATGAATGAATGCATGTGTGTGTGTGTGCGCACTCCTCACGTTACCCCCATCCTGATTGCTTTCCTGGTATACTTTCCTCCACGATAGTGTTAGTCCACTAGCTAGTATAGCTTTGGTGCAAGTATGAAGAATGCGCTTGGCCTGAGCCTGATAAATAGTACAGAAGTATTTCATCACTAGATAGACTTAGGCTTTATACACCCATGACACTGCCAACGGTCATCAAGCCGTTTTTATGTTTCACACATTTCCCCAGCCCTTCAAAGCAGACTAATTAAATAACAGCACAAACATTAACAGTGTGTTATTTGCATGATCTTTTCAATCACAATTTTATTCCAGCAAATTATTTGCTGATGATCTTGGTCTCTTACAGCAGGTTATGACACTGACTTTCTTTACATGGAGATATGGAGTTCAAGAGCTTAAGGAAGGAAGCTCAAACTAGGTTAGAAATTGAATGAGAATGATCAAAAGTTCAAGTTTGCATGTAAACAGCTAAAAGTGCAAAAAATGAAGAGAAACAACATAAACAAGCTCACAAATACCAACCGATAGGATCCGATAGCTTTAGCTGCATGTCTACAGTCACAAACCTTCACATCAGGAAATTCTCGTTCCAAAATACTAGAGAAATTACACCCAACAATTTTTCAGTCCTCGGTCTTCAACTTTATATCCTAGGCTACATTTTAAAAGTTTAGTTACCTTTGAAAACAGGTGACTCAACAAGTAACATTTTACGTCCAACAGCTTGAAGAAAATTCTCTAAAAAAATATTGTATTACATTTTACAGAGTTACCACAAGAGAATGTTTAGCAGATGTATTCTTGGTTATCTATACAAAGACATTTGAAGGAATGATAAATTACAAGAAACCCAATGTTTCTTTGTTCAGTGGGTTGGGATAATCAAACCAAGTACCCTTTCCATAATGGAAAGGAACATTTTTTTTCCCCAGAGGAATGCAGTACGTGGTGAAGGAGTTAAACAGAAATCAAATGCTAAGAAAACTAAAGAGAAGCAGGATGTGACAGCATTCATTAGAAGGCTCTTTTCCAACATGAAGTGACTGCGTAACTATTTTGCACAGTTCTCTGCTGCGTACTTCCATCCATCTGTGCCCATGTCTCAGGTACCTGCATTTATGATGCACTAGACACAGCAAGCTTTTTCAGATGGTCCATAAAGACTTGGAGACTGACATCATCTGTCAAAATGGGTGCTCCGGATTCCTATTATTTAAGAAACAAGAAGCATTGAGTCAGCAGGAGTACTGAAGATACAACACAAGAGAGTTGTTCTCTCATCCTGGACATGTTTACATAGCAGTGTATTAGGGTCCAGCGATGTATCGATATATCGGTTATATCCGATAATTTTCATATCGATATGCCGATATCGGAATTTTAAAAATATCAATATATTGAAAAATTTGATCTATCGAAAAAAAATCGATATATCGCAAATATCGATGTATCGTTTCCGACGATATATCGATACATATTGGTAAAATGCGGACTTTTTCAACTTATCTTGTCGATATCCGAATGCACGCGCACACCGGAATGCGCATGCACACGCGCAGGACAAAAACCCCCCGCAATATAGTTATATATTGGTATATATCGATATGGGCAAACCGATACATCAATATCGGAAAATATACATATCGATGGACCCTACAGTGTATATTCATGCCTTGATTAAGCTGATTGATAAGGCACCCCAAAATAGATTTTACAAAGATAATCTCCCCAAATTGTCTTACTTTGTGGACAAATCTTCCTTTTTTGAAAACAATGGAACCCAGATTCTCCCTTATTATTAACCAGCTGTACCCATTGCTATTTAATTTATTAATCTAGCTATTAATCTAGCTGCACCCATTGCTGTTTAATTAATTCACCGGTTTAATTTAAATCGGCCTTCTTTCTTCCGGTTGACATTTTTATTTGTCCTTGAAAGGCTTGATCTTCGCTTCTTAGGCATCCCTTGTTCACATGTTTGCACATGTATCCTTTTGGGACAACTTTTATGAGAGGACTCCAGTTAGGAGGACTTCTCACAGACAGAAATTTCACATCTATTTGTATAGATGTATCTCACAAGAAGGGTGTGTGACTTCTGACGCTACTTTTTGCAGAATAGCATAGCTGCTTGGGGGCTTAATTAAATCATTTTTAAATATATTTTTAAATATAGCTCATGAACAATAAAAGAGGCAACCGAAAATTATGCTCCTCCAGGCAAGATCTTTCCGATGATGTATAAAATCATGTCTCTACATCAATCGGTTATTGCGTTCTTGATGGACACACAAAACACAAAGCCAGACATTTTGTCTTTATTAGTGTATAGCTAGAAGATTACATGGAAATTGCAGTAAATAGAAAATAAAATGTCTCCTTTAAAAAAAAACTGCTAGTTAATAACACTTGCTAAAGGTACAAACCTGTCCAAATGTATAGAGGTTGTTGTGAGTCTGGGATGGATTCACTTTTGATAGAAGGAATCGGGCCTAAAGGAAAGAGAAACCATCAGAGCAACTTGAAGACAGTTTTTGTCCTTGGAGCTGGCAAATACGCTGCAATGATCTTTTAACCAATCCTGTACATTCTACATTCTGATTCATAAAATGCCAATCCTCCCCTTTCTGTGCTCCTACACACACTGCCCATGTGATTACTAAGATTGCAAACAGGGCAATAGGGGTGACATAGTTAATGATAGGGATTTTCTGTAGTTCATGCCAAGAGATTATGTGAAGTTAATGTAAAATGCTTTATAAGTTTTAATTCAATAAGGAACTATAATTCTTTCCTTTAAAATATATTTTATAATAGGCTACAGGACCGAACTGAAGGAGTTTACTGTTCAGTACCCTGATTGATATAGTAAATCTAAAGTGTATGCACTCAAACACTTGATGCCTTCAGAAATACAGTAAGACATCACTCTTTTCATTGGGCAAAGATACAACAACAAGTTCGATTTATATAGTGCCCTCCATGCCAGACGGCGTCTCAGGGCGCTTTAAACAACTTCTTTAGGAATTTGTTCAGTAGCTGAGCATTCAAAGTAACATTCAAATACCTGACTGCCACCATGTTCTGTATCAACATAACGTGGCATTGGGAAGCGGGCCTGAAGGATTTCCTGTGCATCATCCAGAGGAGCTTGCAGGAGCTGTTTGAAATTCTCGTACTCCGCCATTTCCTGATATCCAGCCTTCCGCCACTGAGCTATGGTCTGCAGAAGGAGAAAGCCTTAGTCAAAAATCACATCTATTTCTTCACTGGTAAAGTCAGCAAATTTTTCACAGGATTTACTGGAGAGTAACAATGAATTTGTCGGCAAATTCGGCAGCCCAATTATACAAAGCAATGGCCATAAAAGCAAATGACTGATTTTATTTGGGGGATTGTTGGCCAGAACACCGAGAGAATACTTCTTCACGTATTGCCAAGGGATTTTTAATATCCACCTAAACAAATAGACAAAGCCTCAGTTTAATGCTCATCTGAAGGAACGAACTTCAGACAATGCAACATTATCTCAGCTTTACATTATAGTGTTATATTGGATAATGTGAGTTCAAGTTACGAAGTGCTCCTTGAAACACAACTTTCTGACTAATGGGTAAGTGCACTATCCGATAAACTAGACTGACACACAATTTTGATTTGCTTCAACCCTCCAAAAACATTAATCTTGCTCAAGTCCAGCGTTTAATTACAGAATTCACAAGAGGCAATGCACAATCCCTACCAGGTATAAAGAGATTCATCATTAACTCTTGGGCTTGTTTACATGTATGTTTAGGTCATTCAATTGCAAAGAAAATTGTACATCACTGATAAGAATAAGTAATTAATTCTGTATCAATTAGGTCACACTGTGCTGTTTGACTACCAGAAAGCAGTCAGCATTATACTTTTTTTTTAAACTCCACACATATTAACACAATAATGCACTTGTCTACAACTGATCCACTGAGCACAAACCTCTCCATGATAGATAACAATCTGGAAGAAAGTGTCCATGAGGAGTATTCGATCTGGTAGGATGCTGCTGCTGTCGAGAAGCACTGGCTGCAAGATGAGCAGAAATGTATTAAGAAAAGCGACAGCAGGTGATGAGCTCAAAACATGAGATGCAAAATTTTGGTTAATAATGCAGAGCAGTTTATTTAGACCGTGAAAAGGGCTTTACATTTATCTCAATGGCTGCTCAAAAGGCGGTTTTAATGGCAGTTCAAGCACAAATGTTTATGAAGACGATCTATAGAACTTCGTTTATGCAATCATGTACTTATAGAATAAAGCGGTTAACTTCTCATACAGCTTTCATCTACCAAAACATACCTCGGGTGGACCATAGAATGAGTAGGAGTACAGGATGGGTTGGACCATGATAAGAGACTGCGTCAGATCTTGTCGCATGAAGTGATGTCGATAATAGGAAGATTCATCTGGACTATTGTTAAAAACTTGAAGGAAGGGGGATCTCCTCAGGTGGAACATAAACTGAAAACAATACAGTACAAATGTATATGTTATAGCACTTTTCAAATCAGGAGAAGAGTCTTGGCTTGGTAGTCAAGCTGGGTGGAGGGGAAAAGAGAAAGATTCATTCAAAGCAAAAAACACATTGGTAATTCCTGTGAAGATTCGGGACAAGAAAGATGCTCATTTGTACTAGTGACGGACTCAGCTACGGGAAGATTTATTTCCTAGTTCAATTTAATAGTGGCTAGCTGGAGGTAGGGCTGGATAATTCATTTTATTCCATGTATTGCGATCAGTAAAGTTGACCTGCCTGGTCTCCATTAAGACTGGAATGAATGGGAATCTCTCCACTCAGCAAGTTGTAGTTTTTCAACAAAATTCTGGTTTAGAATTTTATATCCACGAGTAGTGGAGTCATACTTGGATGATTCCAGGTTTGATTCCCAAGTTAACTTTCTCAGTTGGCCTTGGTTATGAAAAGGAAAAAAACAGTGTATCCAATCCTACTCGTGTTCCAACAATCCCTGCTGACAGTGTGCCCATCCAGTGTGTGGATGCTGGGACAAGGATCAATCAACTGTAATGCCTCGAAGACCAAAACCCAATGTGAAAGGTCACGTTATGTACAGCTACTAGGCGAGATAGTGGAAGTACATACACTTGTGGAATCATAATAAAGTGAAACCAAAACACACGTTAAGATTCTATAAGAAAAGTCAATCCCAAAACATCCTCCCTTCATAGTGCACAATTTCAATATTACATCTTCTGATTTATTTTACCTGTGGATAAAGAGAAAATGCTTCCGACAGCCTGAAAGAATTTGGATCATCCTTGTGGAACTGTCCAAACTTCTGACACTGGTTGGATTGGAAGGAAAATAGATAGAATTAGTTAGGTTTGTTTCATGTTGTAACATTTTCAGGCAGATATAGGCAATTGGTCCATCTCACCAACTCAATGCCACGTTTCCCAACGATCTCAACTCATCTACTAATAAGCTCAAGTTCTTTTAATTGACAGTCTAAAATGTAAGGGCCTATTTGGTCAAGTAACAAAGGTCAATGTTCTTACCAGGCGGATTAGCTGTCTGTCAAGCCAACGAAGAACATCAGGGCCTTCTTCAGACTCTGCCCGGAACACTCCCAATCGCGCCATCATCACAGCGGATGCTTCCTGATCAAATGAAGCTTCAATGTGCTGGAGCTGGCTTTGTGCATCAGCCCAGCTGAGGATTAAAACAAAGCGTTGGCAGTGTATAGGATACAATCTCCACATTCTTACTGACAGTGAGCAGGCAAAAGACCCATGTGGTTCCACATGGAATTTCAGATTGTGCAGAATTTTGACAAATTCTTAAATTCAGTCTTCACTTGGGAGTCAGTATTCTGTAGTGCCTAAAAAAACCTGGAGATTTTTGATTTCCTATTGATAAAGGCACTACAAACGTATGTATATACAGTGAATGCCTGTTTATCCGGCACCAAATCAACCGTAACTTCTGTATAATCGGCATCGCAAAAAAAAGGTCTGCATTCAATTAACTGGAATTTATCCAGAAAAATGCATTGATTTTTTTTTAATTTCGGCAGAATATCCAGAACGTGCTTTAATCGTCATTGGCCAAGTCCTGAGGGTGCCAGATAAACGGGCTTTTACTGTAATTCACTTGTAAGGCTGATGTTCAGAATCCTGAATGTAATTTTGGACATCATTTCAATGGAAAAATGAACAGCAAGAATGATTCCAAGATTTGGGCTCTAATTTAATAAGAAAGGCTTACAAATCTCAACGTGGTTTGCAATGCTAACATATGACATAACGTATATTATTATAACAGTGAAACTTCTCAAACTGTTTCACACGTAATCACTGTAAAGTGTAGACACTGTGTATTTGCAGGTTTCATTGGAGAAGAAAAAATGAAGGAGTGAGGGAAATAGGGAATTCTTACTGTCATAATTCAGGATTGATTTAAGGATAAGATTTCAGAAGATGTGAGTATGCAGAACCACAATGGTTCCTGTATTGCTGAGAATGTGCAATGTAATCAGTGGTGACCAGAGATATAAAGTTTGTATGGTTAAAGATTCTCATCCTCTCATCACAGTTCACCCATTTACTATTGGAGTGGGAAGCGGTCACGGATAAATGACTCAAGTTATAATGGTTGGAGACATACCGAAATCGCTGTAAAGTAAGGTGCCTGATACATTAATTATTAGAGAATCTGCATCTTCACTTACTTCCTGGCTACTGTAGTTACACGGATGCGTCGCTGTGTGCTGGAATGTTGGTACTGGGTAACAAACTGGACAGCACCACGGCCACCCTGAGGGATTGGTGCATTATGCTGCAAAAAAAGGTGTTCGAAAAACAAACAGAATATAAATAGACCACTCATGGATATACCCGATCATACATTAAAGATTAAGGGAATGTGCTTTTTGTACTTAATGCCAACTACATTTCCTCCTACAAAATAAATAATAAATTGGTCACTGCAATCCATAACTGTTTGTGGGACACAGATGTGAACACTTGGCTGCCATTTCTGCCCACAAATATACAGTCATTTCACTTTACAGTATATTCTGTGGAGCGCTTTGAGACATCTCAAAGACATGATAGCAATAAAGTACAGGGGTGTGAGGGAACAGAGAGACCTGGAGATTTGGATTAGCGACTCTTTGAAGGTGGCAGGACAGGTAGATAAAGCCGTTAAGAAGCCATATGGGATACTAGGCTTTATAAATAGGCATATAGAGTACAAAACTCAGGCAGTGCCTACTAACCTCTATAAAACTTTGGTTAGGCCTCAGCTGGAGTACTGTATCCAATTCTGGTCACCACACTATAGAAAGGATGTTAAAGCACTGGAAAGGGTGCAAAGAAGGTTTACTAGAATGGTACCAGGATTGAGGGACTTCAGTTATGGGGAAAGGCTAAATAGGCTAGGTTTATTCTCTTTGGAACAGAGAAGGTTGAGAGGAGACCTAATAGGGGTTTATAAAATCATGAGGGGATTCGACAGGGTGAATAAGGAAAAACTGTTTCCACTGGTAAGCGAATCTGTGACTCGTGGTCACAGATTTAAAATAGTTGCAAAACAAAGTAGAGGGGAGCTGAGGAGAAATGTTTTCACTCAGCAGGTTGTTTGAATCTGGAATGCATTGACTGAAAAGGTGGTGGAGGCCGATTCGATAACATCTTTTAAAAGAGAATTAGATCTTTATTTAGGGAGAACAGGTCTGTTAGGTTATGGGGAGAGAGCTGGGCAGTGGAATTGAGTTGCTCTTTTCAAAGAGCCAGCACAGACTAGATGGGCCGAATGGCCTCCTTTTGTGCCGTAAGATTCTATGATACGGTGCTGTATCAAATGCAAGGATTATTCATTTATTCTTTCCAACCTTATTATCCTACCCCACGAGTTTGGTCTAATTTAGTCTAATTGTAAAGAAGCTTACTTTTCTGTTCCGCTGAGATCAACTAACTCAGCACAGATTGACATTTGAATGTGTAAATTTCTGGTCTCTATGGGACGTTTGCTGCACTAGGATGTGGTGTCACCTACTAAGCCAACAGGGATCTGTACCTGGAGGGGATTGTTCAAATCCTGACTATGCAAATTTCATATATGAAATGCAGGGAGAACGAAGCAAACCCTTTACCTGATTTACAACTTCAAAGAAGATCCCCAACGTTGTGCAGGCATCCAAGTTACAAATCTTCCACTGACAAGTACCTCCTACACCAAGCTCCTAAAAGGAACAAACAAAATGTGACGACCCACTCAAATGCAGGTTGGCTAACATAGCCATGCTTCCAAATAGTGAAAAAGCAGACCATCATTCTCCTGCATGAACTAAGTTACAGAACATAAAGTGGTTTCCAAATAATTCTACTCACTACAGTATAGATACTTTAATACCAACATCCTATACTGCAACAATTCTTCTAATTAATAAATCTGCACTTGTTAGAATGCATGAAAACTGACTCAGTTTTTTCTCTGACCTCAGAGACTTACAGTGACTCTTATTGGGGTTCAGCTTTTTGCAACCATGTTATATATTCTGTATATACAGTATATTCTGTGAAGCGCTTTGAGACGTCTAGAAGACATCCTCCCAACCTGAAAAGTGTTCTAGAAATGTATTTTTGTTGTTGTTGTTGTTGTAATAAAAGCACTATATCAAATGCAAGGATTATTATTAGTTGGCCATTCTTCATATTCAAATCTAGACAGTGTTGACAGTTCTCGCTTGACATCCAAATATATGCCATCCAGCAGTTATCAGAGATGATAAATTGTAATGAGATTCCTGGCTGGTTTTCCTCCTCAGTTTTACATAGAAAATAATGTAGAAGTAGAATTCTACTTCTACGCAAACAAAATTCTAACCTGCCTTTACACAGTCTAGACATGTTGCACAACAACATTATTTTGTTAGAGGATTATGGCAAGGCTACAAAATGCGTCAGATATGATCTGGTTCCCATGAGTGGCGCCATGTAAATGCAAATTGTTGTAGGTTCCATTTTCTATAACTGGAGAATCTACTGTTCAAACCTGTATGTGTTTTAAAAATTATTAAATAAATAAAATGTCACTGATTAGGTGCTTCTTCCTTAACATGCAATATAAAGTGTTTTATTTTATTAAAGCATAATATAACTTTAAATGTAGTGCTGTACACTGAATAGTTAAACAGCCTAATTACCCTATTTACTAAAACAGACATATCTCAAACTTACGTTCTCTGAGACTGAAGGACCTTTGGAGTTCATTGAAACACATGGTCCAATTGCTCCAGCAATCTTCAGCTCCCTGGTTGTCTGAGAACAAACATTTTATTGTTAGAAGCCAATTTAAATTGCACTTGAATAATTCCTATTATAATTCCTTTCTCTAATCCTACTGAAAAACCATACTACTTCATGATGTTGAATGGATTCAAATGACAAAGCAAACATACACAAAAATGCACCTTAACTAGCAAATTATCCCGACTACTAAGAGGCCCACAAGGCGAGGTTCAAATCTTTTGACTAGTCAACATACACTTTAGGAAAGTTAAGATATAAAGGAAGAGTGTTGCTTACCTTCACCTCCACAGTGGCTCCGAAGGCCATTTTGAACTCTCCCTGGAGGTCTTTACTGAAGACTCGCTGGAATGTTTGCTTGAACAGCGAAGTGTTGAACGAGTCACCCATCACAATGTAACCTCTAGATTTATAAACAAACACTTGGTCACTTGTTGCAAAATTTGCAAACTAGCAGCATACCAGATGCCACCCACAATAATAATGTTTAACAGGGAAGAGGCAATCAGGCAGATTTCAATATCCTATGAAAATAGCTCATTATAAATGCTAGAATCTCCTGTTCATGATCCAAGATAAAATAACTTTTGGAGAATTTAAGTGCTCCAATGGAAGGAATGTGCTGTTAAAATTGGTGTCATATGTATACAGTACACACCTTAGTCCTGCCTCCAACCTCCAGTCTGCCGCTGTAAACTATTACAACTTCCCTACTCTCTCCGCACGAAGAGTGAGATAGAAACAATGGTGTACTTTGGTTTCTCACAGCAGGCAATAGGTCTGTAGATTTGGAACCGTTTTAAAGTACGATTACTAACTGCTCCAGAAATTAAGCTATTATCTGTTATCCTTGGGAAATTTTGTAATGTACTGTACAATACAGATTAAGATAAGACATTTATCTCTGGTCTTTTATGCCCCAGGGTAATTGGTTTATTGCTAATTACTTACCCTGTGATATTAGAGCAGCACTTCATTTCCAAAAGGCCAGACTGGTCCAATGCACAAGCATAAATGTCAACACAGTGACCATTTACAGCTGCACGGTTTGCTAGAGCCTCATAGTGCTAAAGAAAAAAAAGAGGTTCATGAATAGATAGCTAAACATATACAATCAGTAGTTTATTATATTTCAAATGAATACATTTAGACAACATTATCAGTTCATAAAACCTCTTGGCACAAAATGGGGTGGTATGCATTTTTCAGAGGAATTCACACAGCAAGTCCCACTTTGTAGATCCGAGTGAATCAGTCATTTAATTCACATCTCATTTGGAGAATATCCTGCCACCTTACAATATATTCCAACAAATAGGTCTGCACCCAATTGTACTGCATGTAACCTGTCCAAGAATGGGGAAAAACAAACTAACCTTTGATGCTTTCTTCAAGAAGCGAGCATTGTCTTTCTCAATATCATGCCAGGACCGAATGGGTGTCTTAAGCTCATCCCCCACTACCATGCCTGGTCCCTGAGTCGGAGGACCTCCAGTGAACAACATTATTCTTGCTCCTGCATTCGGAAAGGTCCCCTGAAGGAAGCAAGCAAGTAAGCACAAACATCATCAGGTAAACCCAGCGCATATTCTGAACCATAAATGTTTGGCAACCCATTAGTATTGTATTCAATGCTGACGCGTTTTAGAACATGTTTAATTTACATCAAAATGTATTTGTGATATAAAAAAAACTGATTTCCTGCATGTGAATATGCTATTACACTTTGGAATAATAGCATACAACACTTTTTTTTAATAAATGTTATCCCTTCATCCCAAGACAAATGCTAGTATACTACTACAAGTAAGAATGCCTTGAAATAAAAATTCAAGGATATTAGATATATTAATCCTCCTTTACATACTGGGTATGTAACCCTCACTAAATTTCCAGTAGTGCCCCAGAGAAATATCAAAGTCCTCAGAAAGCAAAAGGATTTAACGACAGCAAGGGATGAGGAAGAACCCCGTTTTGCTCACTTATTTCTAAGCTTTAAAAAGGGTACAGAGATTATGTAATTCCAGCTCATTACCTCCAGCAAACCAACAGCAATGGATAGGGCCACACCAGTGGATCGCAAAGGTCTTTTTCCCTGAGGCACAGGCCATGGGTCTCTCTGGAGCTCTCCCAACAGGTCTGTCAGATTCATGTCAATCTTATGAACAGGTTGCAGGAACCTGGGTAACGATAACAATAAATTACATTTGTATAGCACTTTTCACGCCAGGAGGATGTCCCAGAGGGGCAGAGGACAAGAACATATTATTTCTGAAGTGTGTTTCAACAGTCTCAGAGAATTCATACACTTCAAACCAGTACTTCCCTTCTTCAAACATTATTTCCTAGCACATGAAAATATAGAACTCTTTAATTCCCTCAGTCTTCCCATGCTACTAAAATTTACAACTTCTGAATTCTACGCTTGGTGTCACCTAGCCACGGTTAATCAAACACCTTTGCTCCAATTGGTAGCCTGCACTATAGGCATTAACCAGTTATTTAAGCTTCTCACTAAAAATATCAGGTGAAAAATTCAAACATGCAAAGTTTGGAAATGATCAGGCCAAAATTTGTTGTGTAGAAAAAAAGTGAACTTACAATTGTTCAGGGGGTTATTTACCTGCTTTGAACTTGGGTTTGAAGCTGGAGGCAAGAGGAACATTCTGGCTAAAATCTAGCAACCAGGGGAGAGAATCTCCCCCGACATGAAGAGCAGCCACTTTACCCCAACATTATCTTCCCTTCAGCTTCTAAACATTCCATGAGAGTTCTTCAAATAGTGCCCGTGTTTGATTGTAGCTACAAAGAGAATCCTTGCATTTGATATAGTGCCTTATCATCTTATCGAGAAGTCTTAAAGAGCTTCATAAGATTTTACTGTGAAGTGTGATGACCATCTTTGTAGAATACCTGCTGGATATACTTGAATGTTCTTGTGGTTGAGGCGGCCTTCCTTGGACTGGTACGGGTGGTTTAGTAAGACCCAACATATCCTGTGTAAAGTGAAAACAAGAGTATTAAAACACGGGTAAACTCTGTCTTAATCCATCACGCAAAATATCCAAGAAGGTTATACAGTAGAAGCCCATTTATCCGTGACCCGATCAACCGTAACTTCCGTATAACTGGCACCGCAAAAAAAAGGTCCGCATTTGATAAACCGGAATTTATCCAGAAAAATGCATTTTGTTGTTGTTTTGTGTTGTGTCAATATTTTGGAATGCTGCTACTAGCTTCCTGATGGTGGCGCTAGCTCAGAATGCTGCCGGTACTGTAAAGCAATGCACTCTCCGGAGTGTACTCTTTGACAAGCAGAGTGGGGTGAGTTGATGAATTTAGATTTAATTTAGCCACAAAACAGCAAAACACACACAGACCCTGAGCAAAGGTTGCAGATCAATTCATTGGCTTTTATTTTAATAAAAAAGACTCATCCCTGCAATGCTCGTTTTAGAGTGCAATGTTTCAAGTTAGTGCATGCGCACACACACACACACACACACAAAGAGGCATCGCAAGGCTTTTTGGAAAGTTAACTGAACTGAGCAGCCGCTGCTCACTCTCTGTTTTCTCAATAACACAAGCTTCCTTCTCTTCTGCCCCCAATGAGAACAGTGTCATTCAGACGAGTAACTTTTGCACTAGTTTAAAGATCTCTCTGAACTGCCCGGTCGGTCGCTGTGTGTAAAATTATTATAATTATTATTTATATATTATATTAGCATATAAGTGATTATTTAGTCTATTATTAATATGCTATGTTTTAAAACATTTAAATAAAATAAAAATTGAAAACACTTTTTTTGTGTTGGGTTTTCTGTTGAATATCCGGCAGGCGCTTTAACCGGCACTGGCCAGGTCCCGAGGGTGCTGGATAAACGGGCTTCTGCTGTATATAGTTAATTAACTGAAAACAGTTTTCACATTGACCACCCTCTATTTTGAAGTTCAGGTATAACCATTACAAGTTACAATCTAATAAAGATTATCTCAACATTACAAACTGTGATGTTAAAATTTGTTCTTAGTGCTACAGAAGAACTACCAAGGTAGAGTTTCTCCATTGATACGCAGGCCAAACAAAATTTAGGAACAATCCAAAGGGGATGAGTTTCATTCGTAATCAAATAAGTGTGAACAGAGTAATAAACCACACATTGGAAGGTGTTACAGGGCACAAAGTGCAAGGAACTGACTTAGCCCTAGTAGAGATGACAATTGACACTGATATTTCAGCAACTATGTTGCATTGAACTATGTTAAATTCCACCCTCTCCTACAAAATGCAGATATGAAATAATCACACAAAAAAACTAAAGGGGATGTTTTTAAAAAAAATCTTTACACAGAGCATATTCTAATGTGGAATCCTCTACTATAAACTATAGTTCAAGTAATGTCCATAAAACCTTTTTAAAGTAAATGAGACAAAGGAATAAAAAAGGTCGGGAGTGAACAATTGAGTGGGATTAGATTGCGTGGTGTAGTGTTTGTGATGACAAACAAGAACAGGTGAATTGCCCGTTTCTGTGCTGTAAACTTTCCAGGATTCTAACTCAGACCTTGGACCAGCCAGTTCCTGTTGATGTGCTCAACAAAAATGGCTTAAATTAAGAACTTTTCTAATGCATTTTAAAACATAACAATTCACCTTTCTAAAATTGGCAAGGTGCAAAATATTGCAAAGAAACATCCCAACATGCTGCCAAACATACCTGGATTTGTTTTGCAGTCAGATCCTTTGTACCCCTGAAGACATAGCTTTTGGAAATCCCCTCACAGTTCAGCTCATGGACCTGGACCATTCGACCAAATGTAATGAGTCCAACCAAAGCATTGGGTGGGAGAAGGCTGAGCGACATTTGCAGAGATTCTTTGAGGGCCTGAAGGTCATCTTCCTCCAAACACGTATCCACAACATACAGGAAGATGAGAGGAGTTGCTGTACCTCGCTATTCAAACATAATTAAAAAGGATTAGTGGAACTGATATGCATATCAATGTATAGAGTACGTTGGTTTATAGAGAAAGAGGTTTCTATAATTCTGGTTCAAGGCGGCAGCTTGTGTTCATGTTGTGCTGAACACCATTCATACAAATGTACTGTAATATTAACTGTGTAAATCCAGTATTACCTGTACAATGTACTCAATCGTCGAGAACTGTGGCAAGAGGTCTGCTGGCTGATTGACTTCTGAAATGCCCGAGTAGGATGGAGGAAACTGCAGGACAATGACATTAATACAAAATAATGAATGCACAGCAGACAGGATTTTCTACACATTAACAACATCCACAGCTCTTCGACCAAGCTGCACATCAATTTGGGACAATTCATTTTGTAATCTGGAGTATAAAGATATCTCAAATATGATATATGTTTTCAATTTACAGAACCAAATTTAAGCAATTCTATAGAGATTGGGGATTAGAAAAACAAATTAAACCATGGTACTTAAAAAATGGTTCCACGGAAGTATGCAATACAATATTTAAAGTAAAAACCCAATGCTGTTACTGTTAATTTGAAGCTCATAACAGATATAAAAACATTTCATGAGTGGCAAAAAGCAATCCATTGTCCACAATGCTTCGACATCCTGCGCTATTTAACATGCAAATGGTAAGAGTGGATTGTTTTTCCTAGCATTTACTAATATAATCTCGTACTTTGTTGAAGTCCTTGAAATTTGCCAGAGAGAACACTCAGCAACTGAACAGAACAGACAAAATTCTACCAAGGTTTCAACAAAGTAAACATTACTCTGCAGAATGTTCTCCTCATCCCCCTTTTCTAAACTAGTAAGTGTATTTATTTAAACATCATTTTACAGGATAACTCACCAACACCATCCAGAATATACTCCTTCCCCCCAACCCTCATGCACCTTCTGTAACTTCCAAGTTTATTGAGTACTACATACATTGCAATAACGAATGTTCCACATGAGATCACATTTGATTAAGGTTGGTTAGTCTCACCTGATTTCTCTGGAAACAAAAATTACATGCCCATAGTTTTGCTCTGTAGTCAATTTGACTGTTAAAGAGAGAAAGACAGCAATTTACTTTCAACATTTTTTATAAACAAAAGCTGGTATTTACATAGTATCCTTCACACGGAGAAGCGTCTCTGGGAGTGTTTGATACATATATGTCAAGTTATTGCAAATACAGTATTTATAAATCTCATCGATTGACAATGTAATTGGCTGTGAATATGGGTGTTGTTACTTCAAGTTTAATCAATAAATAATGAACGTAGAAAACACTTGCAGATCTAAGGAAATAAAATACTTAAGACATTTAACAATTAATCACATTTTTTAAAAAAAATACTGACAGCAAGAAAATGAGAACATGTATCTAGGTTAAAAATCTTTCCGGCTATGACTGGAAGGTAAAAGGTAAATGAAATGCAGATATTGTACCACAGTGGATTGAGAACAGCCCTGCAGGTCGTCCTGCTGCACAGCACAGGTTCATACTGTATTGGTGGTAAATCCGGGCGTTCTTTCAAGGGAGTGAAGAGACAAGCCAAAGGAACCACCATGCGCGTTGCCTCGAGCCGACTGGATGGCCACACATTCCAGCTGAACCGAACTCCATCTCGTTCTTCATTCTGCTGAATGAATTCCAAGTATGTTGCCATTGAAGCAGAATAATTCTGCGAAAGATATCGAAAAGCATGCTTGTTGGTCAACTTGTCAAATTTTGTACGATGTCCAACTATGTACATACTGCAACTGACTGCAAATTTAACATGTCAAGTACTCCAGTTAGTTTATTTACCCACTCTTCAAAAGCATGGATTCAGTTCTACAGGTACTTTCGTCTTTCTCCGCCAAAATACAATACTCCGTCAATCCACTTTACAACACACCACAATCAAAGACCTTCCTGAAGACTGTCCTTTTCAACGATGCCGGTGATCACCTTCCCTTTCTCCTTAGCTCTCGGACAAACTACTCCACTGTTCTCAACCCCAAGGCCCTACCCCCTGCAATGGGGGGTATTTTTAACTGAGTTTAGTTGAAGGCTGACAAGACCTCGACTCAACGTCTTACCTGAATGGCAATAGCGCCGACAACGATAATAGCAATTTGATATAGCGACTTCTCACATCTTCCCAGACGTCTCAAAGCGCTTCCCAGGCCATACTGTCGAGCGTAAACCGTGTATATTGTGTGAGCCAAACACGGCGCCCAATTGCGCACGGCGGGGTCCCACGAACCGCCGAGGGGGTTGAGTGACCAAATAACCATGATTATTGTTATACTTTCCATATATTATACTGTATATATATATATATATGTAGAGAGAGAGAGAGGGCACCCATCCATGTAGGCTACAGTGTCTCAGAGTGTTAGCTCCTCTTAATACTCTGAAAATACCGTTCACCACCAAGAATAACCACAACAACAACATTACATTTATGGAGCGTCTTTCGGGTCGGGAGGACGTCCCAGACTTAAGTACAAATTGGATGTGAAGTAAGTCAAAGTGCTGAGGTTTACACTGACCCCCCCCCCCCCCCCCCAGTGGCCGGTCTGGTCTCCACGTCAGCGGGTCCCAACCGTCCCGGCGCGAGCCTGTGAGCGAACGAGCGAGCGAGCGAGCGCGACCCGTGCGGACAGCAACCTGCCTGAGCTCCCGGGCTGTGATCAGAGAGTGTCCGGGGTCGGAGTCAGTCAGTCAGTCAGCGAGAAGCCGGGAGGTGCCGCCGGGAGGGTGGTCGCGTTCCTGAGGTCGGTGTTGCCGTTATTACCCGTACGGCTGTTATCCGTTCTCAGAGGCTCCGCCGGATGCGGCTCTCGCGCCGGAAGTACAGCTCAGCACTGACGATGCACCGGAACTCACAACGCCACGTCTCGAACAGCCGGGGAGCGTCGCTCAATGGACACATTCCCCTCGGGAGCGTCGCTCAATGGAACAACCACCCAAACCCCCCCCCCCCCCCCCCCCCCACTCGGGGGCGTCTCTCAATGGAAGAAAAACAGAAATCGCTGGGAACACTCAGCAGCTCAGGCCTCTCACTTAAGTGAGTGTTCCCAGCGATTTATGTTTTGTCTCAGACTTCCAGCATCTCCAGTGTTTTGCGTTTTATCTCCCAATGGAGCCTGGGGAACGTCTCCCAATGGAGCCTGGGGAACGTCTCCCAATGGAGCCTGGGGAACGTCTCCCAATGGAGCCTGGGGAACGTCTCCACACCAACAACAACTCGCACTTGCGCCCTCCATACTCGGTGGCGTCTCAGAGCGCTTAACAATGGCGGAGCCTGACTCTGAGCCAGGGGAGTGTGGTGGGGGGGTGGGTGGCTGTAAGCGTGGTCGAAGAGGAAGGTTTTCAGGCTACTGTAAAATGAATTGACTGTATATTTGTGGAGAGAAACGAGGCAGCCAATTGCCCACAGCAGTGTCCCCACAAACAGTGGTGGATTGAAATGACCAATTTTATTATTGTGTGTGTGTGTGTATGTTTTTTGGAGGGATTATTATTAGACGTGTGGAGTAAGGAAACTTGCCCAAAGTTTCACCCCTGACCTGCCTGGATTCGAACACAGTTCTCACGCTTTTAAGGCATGCGCTCTTATTTGTTTGTAAGAAGCTGCATTTTGGACACTGCATTGTAACTACTGCATTGACTTTTGCAAATGTCATTCCCTGGTGTACAGTCACCGTATCCAAAACTGATGCTTCCAATCAAAGCTACACCCTTTTATACTTTCTTGAAGGCCACAGCTTTGTTCCAGAGTGACTTCTGGGAATGTCTCGAATGCCGACTTAATAAACAGAACCTGGAAGTTTGGTGGAGATGAGAAAGGACTCCAGATTGTGATTGTTGAGACGTCTAGAAGACGTTGAAAAGCACGATATCAAATGCAAGGATTATTATTAAAATGCCATATTGAATTTCTCCAGCTGTCATATACTGGATGAAGCTTGAAATCCCATCTCCTGGATATTGAGCTACCTGAATTCTGCGATGGGAATGCTGTATACTCTTTCAGAGCATCAACGGAAGGTCTACGCCAAGCAATTGGTGATTGCGATGGTACAAAAAGTTAAAAATATCAGATGTCCCATCTATTGTCACATAGGAGAAAACCATAAATCCTACTCTTTATTTTCTGAGCTGGGTTTCACAAAGGTTGCTGACTACATTTATATTTGCTGTATCCTAGGCTACCATCTCTACTGTTCTTGATTGAATGAACACAGATACCTTGAAAATAGGAAACACAGCAGTAACAAGAATAAAGCATTACATTAACAAAACAATAGATATGTATTTGAAGAGGAACAATATAAAATGTTACAGAAAAAGAGCAGGGAATTGGCATCGAGGTACAAAGCTGAGGTGTTAGAGCCAGCACCAGCACAGGGTCACTGGATCAAATTACTCCTACACTAATTTGTAGGATTCTACAATTCTGAATCTGTAAGGATTAATAATAATAACCCTTACAAAGCGCTTCATAGCATTATATAGCAGTATATTTTTGTTGAACAATTCCGGTCCACATGACTGGTTGATTTTGTGCCTTCATTGATTGCATCATTTTAAAAATCATTACCCCACAATGTAAAATATTTTAATCAACTAACATTTAATTGATAATTAAGAAACACCAATTGCTTTATTGCTGTAATATTAATAAAATACATATTTTTCTCACGAAAGTGCGGTTGGTCCTGTCACCATTCATTCTTGAATATGAATCAGTTTCAGTCTGTTGCAACTTCTGTCGACTCCCTCATAATGTCTGTTTATGCAGCACAAATCTCCTGCTTTGTCTCGCTAAGTCTCCCTATATAGCCTGGAGTATAGTTCATCCATCGCAGTTTTGAACCAGTTGAGCTTATCCAGTACATCATTTGAGAGAAAGTTAGAGATGGAAGACTTTGAGAGTATCTTCTGAAAGTTGGAAGTGAATGGTGGGAGATGATCAAGGAGAGGACGAGAAAATACGTTAGGAGTTAGTACAGTAGTTGGAAAGCCAGGGAGACAAAGGAAAATGTTGGTATGTTGGAAAAAAGGTTGCAAAATTTGCATAGGAATTGCTGAGGGTTTAGATTCAGAAGGTATTGTTGCATATTTTGCGTGCAAAGGGCCCCAAATCTGATCTGGCTTAGTGACTCCAAATTTGTCTGCTGCTGACCCCAACAATAATGCCTCGATAACACTGACTCTACTTCAAATGCAAGTCTGATTATTATTATTATAGAAGCTCCTCACTGACTGAGTGGAAAACTATCTCAGGTGCAGTGACAGGTAGCTGAGCAGTTTTCTCCAGTGTGGGCAGCTGGGATGTCATCAGCACTGAGCCAGGAGATTGACAAGTGCGAGTGAGTGTGTTCAGAGCAATTAGTACAGTAATCCTACTGATTGTAGCAAGTTATTAACTACAGCACCAACAACTCCTGGAGTTTGCATTTAATTCCACTCAACATATATTCAAACATAGAAAGATCTTCACAGAGTTTTGTATGTGTCGTCTGAGGATGGGAGTTCAGTTTGCAGGGATTTGTGCTGTGTGTCAATTGGCAGCCATGCCTGTCCACGATACAGTCACGAAATGGATGGCGCCATATCAATTGCAAGGGAAATAAAACAGGAATAATTAGTCGGCCACATTTCCAGACCAGTTATTAAACACCAATATTTTCAACATTTGGTACAGTAAAACCATATTTAGTATTACATTATCAGACACCTGGCCCTACCCATTAGTACTTTGATTTGCAGAGTTAACTGTAGATGAGTGGTCTGCCCCTTACAGTGCCCTGAAGTACTGTGGACAAAGCTGCGTTGACTGACTGCAACTCAGATAGTTTCCCACTCAGGCAGTGAGGACCTTCTATAATAATAGAATTACTAAGCAGTGAAGTTATGGTTCGATAAAGTCTTTCGGGAGTATGCAATCCACTGATTTTAGCACATGTGCATCGCCTCCAGAACCTCACTGATTGCTTTCACTGATTTCTACTTATTTGATGTCATTGAGACATCTAATAAAAGGTGCTTACAATTCTAAAAGGGTTCAATAGATCAGCATAAATATTCTGTTCCTTCTGGTTTGAGTACTGTACTCCGCCACCAGGGGATGTTGTTTAATACTTGTCAGTGCAGGGTGGGCCTGACTGACCCCCAGAATGTGTTGTTATACTTGAAGGGCTGGGATTTCATTGGTTAGGTTTATGGAACTGTCTTCCACATTAACCAAGGCAAGGGAGCTGACCTTGAAGTAATTGTGGATTTCTGGTCTGACTTCCAACAACTGCGATTTGTCAACCATGTAAAATAGTAGGAAAATTCCATTTAAGGTTGGGTACACTTTACTACAGGGAATTAGCAATACCTTTAAGACTGCTGTGTGCAATCGGCTGCTGTGTTTCGCCCACAATTCACTTTACAGTACTGTATGTTCTGTCAAGGACTTTGAGACGTCTAGAAGATGTGAAAAGCACTATATCAAATGCAAGGATTATTATTAAGACCAGTTAATATCAATGGCAGCATTCCATGGCTTTAGTCAGGATAGAGATAAGCAAGATCTCTATGGGGGCTCAGCTGTCTTCAAAGTGACATGCGTGGCAATGAAATATCAGAATCAAATCAATCCACTGAGCTAGTTAAATCCTATGTCACCCCAAAAACTGCCAAAACCCTGGTCCATGGCTTTGTCACCTCTCGGCTGGATTATTCAAATGCCCTCCTTACCGCTCTCCCCTCCACTACCATTCATAAAATCCAGCTCATACAGAACTCCGCCGCCTCCATTCTCACCCGTACCAAACTCCGCTCCCCGATTACCCCAGTCCTTGCCAGACTGTACTGGCTTCCTGTCCCGGAGAGGATCAATTTCAAGATCCTCACCCTTGTATTTGAATACAAGGTAAGTTGAAAAAGTTTTATATTATACCGATATATCCATATATCGCTGGGCACTACAGTACAGTCTACAGTACTCCAATTGTTTTTATTTCACTTTCTTCCCTTGGACAAGCTCCACTGTGTGCACGCTGTAATTGGGCAATTAACTTCCCACACCGGATGGAGTGGCAGTGATTGATGTAGGCTTTGTGACTGTGATTGGCTCCCTCTCCACCTTCCCTTGTGATAGCCTCAGCCCACATTCACCGCTCCACCTTCACAATGATTGAGGGGATGTTGTGTACAGCTGGGCCCCTCAAGGCTGTGATTGTGCCTGGCAATGGAGTGGTGGATGTGGAGGACAGTAACTGGTACAGTTGGATGAACAGGAAACTCAACCAGGTGGATGTCCTTGCTGTTTGACTCTCCTGTTTATTGCGCGTGTCAACACGTGTGCAAGTGACAGACCTCAGCAGCTCCAGTGTGTTGTTGTGCAGCAGTGTTGGCTTTCCCACTGCAGTGATTTCCACCCCACTTTAGCTTGCGTTGTGCTGCCAGGTTGCGGATTCTCTCCATGCGGTTTCCCTCTCTCCCTTCCTTCCTGTCTCAGTTTATCCTGAAAGTGGCTTTTTTTCTTCTTCTTCCTTAAGCAGTTTCCACAAGTCATCTAACCTTTCCTTCTCTCCCCATCACCCAGCCTGTCTGCACGTGTCTCTCCTTTGTCGCTGGCACAGCATTTTGTGTCTGGTTCAGACTCTCACGGGTACAGGTACCAACCACACAGAGAGGGTCTGAGTGCCGTTTATCTCCAGTGTCCCTGGAAACTTGCAGTGTCAAAAATCTAAATACCGTTACAGTATATATTTTGTAAGACAATGCAGTCACTGTGCTTTACCCTGTGTATCCTGTGAAACGCATTGAGACATCTGAACGACATGATAAGGTGCAGTATCAAATGCAAGGCTTACAGTACTATTATATTGGATTCCAGGAATTATTTTTGCAGTCCCAACCCTCACAAATAATGTTTAGTCAGGGGCAACAACAATGTGCATTTATACAGCAAGCTACAGGACTCCGCGATGTGTCCCTCCAGGGAGAGAGTGTGCATCCTATTCCAACAATTTATCTCTGGGATTCCGCCTTGGGACACCCTCCCGACGTAAAAGACACTATACGAGTGTAATTTTGTTGTATATAGTAAAAATAATAATAATACTTGCATTAGAATATGGCGCTTTTTCACATCTTCTAGGCGTCTCAAAGTGCTTCACAGAACATACTGTAAAGTGAAATGACTGTTCAGTTGTCGGCGAAATAGATGGGATACATGGAATTCTCAGTTGTGTTTAGATACTCTGGAGTGTGTGTTTTCGCTTGTGTCAGACACTCAGCTGATGAAAAAAATATAGCTGTTTTTTGCAAAACTCACTTTTCTTAACAGTAATCGCTGAAAAAAGTATCTTCATAATTTGCTGTATGTTATATTATTGTCTAACTATCCAGGACATTAAGCCTTTACTACTTGAGGAACTTTAGACATAAAGTCTATTCAAGCAATCTGAGGCGCTATCCGGTGTGGAGGGCGCTATATAAATCAAAGTTGTTGTTGTTGTTAAAGTGTTAATGGTGTTCATTGTGCGATTGTTTAATTAACTTCTTACAATATTTTTGCAGGTGCCAGATTTCCAATGTACTCTTAAAAACATGCCAGATCCCAGTAAGTGCTTTTTATAATGTGACATTAGCTACCAGTATTTATTATCTGGAGAAGTTTATCCTCTACAGTCCTCTAGTTATTGACTTTGAAGTAGATAAGCATTCCAATCTAAGCATAATAGTACATACTGTACTGTACTCTAAATTATCTTAGGTTTGGGTGAGGAAAGTGTTTTTTTAAAAAAAACTATATACTCTATGCACTTCTGATGGAGCTATCTGGAGTTCGGTATCTGGAGTTCGGTAGCTCAGTGGTTAGAGCACTTGCCTTGCAAGCGAGAGACCTAGGTTCAATTCCAGGCAACAACAACAAAATTACATTTATAGAGCGCCTCTCACGTCGGGAGGAACAAGGCGCTGAACAGTTAAGATGGGACCCCAAGCAGTGGGGGGAAGGATTGGGGTAGAGGGAAGGAGAGTAGGAGATGAGTGAGATTTAGGAGCGAAGAGGAAGATCTTGAGACGGGTCTTAAAGGAGGAAAGGGAGGAAGCGAGGAATAGGGATTGCAGGATGGAGTTTCAGAGTGTGGGCAGAAAGGCTGAAAGCCTGGCCCAATGGTAGGGAGGTTGGGGCAGGGGACATGGCTCCTGCCGCAGCAGGCCAGAGCCCGCTAAATGGAGAGTACAGGTGGCCTGGTAGGGAGACAGCAGGTCGGAGAGATAGGTGGGGGCAAGGCCGTGAATTGCCTTGAAAGTGAGGACGAGGATCTTGAATTTGATCCTCTGGGATATGGGGAGCCAGTGGAGACCAGTGAGGATGGGAGTGATGCAGTCGCAGAGCCTAGTGTGGGAGAGTACACGAGTTGCAGAACTCTGAATAATCTGCAGCTTGTGAAGGGAGGAGCTGGGAAGGCCGATGAGGAGAGAGTTCCCGCAGTCGAGCCTAGATGTGATGAATGCGTGAATGAGTGTTTCGGCAGCATGGGGGGTGAGGTAGTGGCGGAGTCTGGCAATATTGCGGGGGTGGTGGAAATCAGTACCGGTCGTGGTGAAACCTTGAGCAAGTTTCCCTACTCTATACGTCTGATAATAATCCCTAAAAAAAAATCAATTGGTCAATTAAATCCACCACTGTTTGTGGGACACAGCTGTGCGCACATATAAACAGTAGAAGCCTGTTTATCCATGATCCAATCAACCGTAACTTCTGTATAACCGGCACCACAAAAAAAAGGTCCGCATTCGATAAACCGTAATTTATCCAGAAAAATGCATTTTTGGGGTGTTTTGTGTTGCGTCAGTATTTTGGAATGCTGATGGTGGCGCTAGCACAGAATGCTGGCGGTACTGTAAAGCAATGCATTCTCCGGAGTGTAGTCTTTGAGAGGCAGAGCGGAGTGAGTTGATTAATTTAGATTTAATTTAGCCACAAAACAGCAAAATACACACCCACCCTGAGCAAAGCTTGCAGATCAATTCATTGGCTTTTACTTTACTAAAAAGACTCATCCCTGCAATGCTCGTTTTACAGACTGCAATGTTTCAAGTTAGTACGCACACACACACACACACAGGCATCGCAAGGCTTTTTGGAAAGAAAGTTAACTGAACTGAGCGGCCGCCACTCACTCTCTGCTTTCTCAATAACACAAGCTTTCCTCTCTGCCCCCAATGAGAACAGTGTCATTCAGGCATGTAACTTTTGCACTAGTTTAAAGATCTCTCTGAACTGCCTGATCGCTGTGTGTAAAATGATTATAATTATTATATATTATATTATCATATAAATGATTAGTCTATTATTAATAAGCTATGTTTTAAAAAATGTAATTAAAACAAAAATTGTAATAATTGTTTTTTGTGTTGGGTTTTTTTGCTGAATATCCGGCAGGCGCTTTAACCGGTACTGGCCAGGTCCCGAGGGTGCTGGATAAATGGGCTTCTGCTGTATATAAGATATTCTGTGAAGCACTTTGAGAAGTCTAGAAGACTGGAAAAGCGCAACATCAAATGCAAGGATTATTATTATTTCTGTTGCGATTTGGGATTTGATAAGATGTACTTGCCATTGTGTAACTTGCCGCCATCTAGTTACAGCAAGGGAAAAGGTCTGGCTTCCTTTTATGAAAGAAACGCTGTCATGCGACGAACGTACCATTATTATTGGCCATAGCTCTGGTGCAATTGCAGCAATGAGGTACAGTATGAGCTTTTAAAAGCCTTTCTTTTGAGTAAGATTCTAATTTTAGACGAGTAAAACCTCGATAAAAACCACCGTTTCGTAAGCCGGCAACTCCCTAAAACCAGCAAGATCTCAAAATACACACAATATTAGATGTTTTCCGATGTCGGCAAATCTCCCGTAGTTCGGAACAGCTGCTCGTACTTCACGGAGTGGCCACTGTGTCACCCGGCGCTGTGGGTGGAGCTTGGCTTCAGCGTGGTGTTTGTATCCGCGCTTCCCCAGCTACTTCTAGGTAGGTTCTAAATACCGGCAGTCTCCGAAATCCGGGAGGTGCGTGGGCTCAACCGTGCCGGATTTATCAAGGTTTTACCCTAATAGATCTACAATTGAGTAACTTTTTTGAGTAACTGAATAAGGACAATATATGTGAAAGTTATTGTTGTACTTGATTTACCTGTTACACCTAATATATCTGTTATACCTTACATACCCATTTCTGTGCTGTAAAATTTTATTTTATTTTTAGATTTGCCGAAATGTACAAGGCACATGCTTTAGTGTTAGTATCTGCATACGTATCGGACCTTGGGGATGACAATGAAAGAGCAAGTGGTAAGAAATTTCTTAAGTCTTCTATACTTGTCTGTTCTTCAACCTTCTACTGTCCTTAAGCTTTGCAAAATCAACAACAATTTGCATTTATTTAATACCCTACACCGTTTTCTGAATACGCGAGTATACTTTGTGATAGAAAGAGGCTCCTTTCCTAAAAGTGGATTGGGATCTAATTTATCTTGAGTCCTCAGCTCAGTGGTTAGAGCACTTGCCTCGCTACTGAGAGCCCTAGTTTCGATTCCCGGCAGGCAGGGTGAAATGTTGGGCAAGTTTCCTTACTCCACATGCCTCTGTTTACCTAGCATTGAGTAGGAACTCAGTTGTTAGTCGATTGGGGGTAATAATTCCCTAAAAAAAAATTGGGCCACTTCAATCCACAAACCTTGTGGGACACTGCTGTGTGCTATTGGCTGCCGAGTTTTGCCCACAAAAGATACATACAATTCACTTTACAGTATATTTTATGAAATGCTTTGAGACGTTTTGAAGAAGTCATAAGGCGTTACATCAAATGCAAGGAAGATTATTATCTTCGAACCCGTGAAACCCTAATGGAGCCTTATAGGTGCAGCACTCGGACATTCACACGAAAGAGTTTGCATGTTTGTATGTGCTGAGCAGTGCGGATCTTGGACGTTAAAATTAACTCCCAGATTATCTTAAAATTAGACTTGCTAACATAACTCTTGGGTTAAGAATAGGGATATATCAGGCAGGATTCCTGCTCCTGATCTCTATCGAATAAACCTTCAATAACCGCCAATATGTTTTCAGGAAAACAAATTTTTTTTGGGGGGAAGGGAAAAGAAATTCAGTTTCATTGCACCACACACCACAATTTTTGTCCGTTTCACAATATAGAGGTTTCCATTTCTTTCTTCAAGGCTACTTCAACCGTCCATGGCAGTGGGAGAAGATCAGGTCCAACTCTTCCAAGATTGTTCAGTTTGGTTCCACGGACGACCCTTTCCTACCCTGGGCTGAACAACAAAAGGTGGCAGACTGTCTTCATGCAGAATTGCACAAATACACTGACCAAGGGCATTTCCAAGACCAAACCTTTCCACACCTTGTAGCAGCTGTTCGTAAAATGCTTAATGCAGTTTGATAATCAGAAACGTGCCTATCTCCAGGCCGATCACATGTTAAAGTTGCTTTATCGCATACTGTGGTTTGTCATAAAAATAAAATCCATAATTAATTAAAAATGTGTTTTATAATGATGCAACTCAGTTCAAAACTGTAAGAAAGAATTTGCTTTTTATGGTGCCTTTTACGTCAAAGCATCATAAACAAAAACAACAACATTTCTGTACATTGATAGAAAGCCTTTCAGGTCGGGAGGACGTCCCAAGGCGCTGAACTAAATTACAAAGTGAAATCTCCTGTTTCTTTAAACATTTTCAGTAGTTAATATGACATGATCATTAATTGCAGAAACACTTTCAATTTATGTGGAAACCAGTTGTCCTTTTGTTTACACAAACCAGAGTGCTCGCAGCCAGTGAATTTAAACTGCCTGCAGTCAATGACTGCCGCAAGTGATTTCTAAAATTTCAGTGTAAATCTCCTTGCTGTTTTTTCCCCAATTAATCCATTCTACTTCTCTCAACTTTTGTCAATTTCTTCATTTGAGGGCATAACATTTTGACCATTTCTGATTCTTCACAGATTTATGAAGCAGATTTAACTGTTTGAGTGCCTTCAGGTTAGCCAATAAATCAATTTCCTGTTTGGTCTGGAGGCTTATCGACGGAACATTAGGATCTATACGTTGCTCAACCAGTTGTCTCATTGCTATTAACTTCCATATAAGATAAGCCTTGTTCAAAGGTTCTTTCAAAGCATGTTATCTATAGCTGTGGTAGCCTGACCAATTTGCGCACAGTTTCTCCTCATACTTGGTTAACCACTTTCTGAATGCTTCCTTGCTCGTGGTCTAATTTTCCTGATCCATTTTTAATTCTTCCCCAGGACTCTGGTATTCTATTTCCTCAGGACTCTAACCTGATCACATTATCAACTTTTGTTATAACTCATTGGACTCTAACCCGATCTTGTTATTAACTCATGGGACCCTAACCCGGTATTCTAGGATCTGAGAAAAACTCAAGACGAAACACCACCTCTTAACCCTGATTCACGTATTTGGATAATTGTTTCGCAACTTTCCATCTTACAGACGCATCACTTTTATGAATGATCTTAAGACAATTTTTTTTAACAATGGGAATGAAACAAATCTTTCCTATCTAGGTTTTAAAGTGCAGCTAGTGTTTAGAAACCAGGTGCACACAGACTCTCCCGAGTCTGTCATCAAAAACTTCCCGAGTTTTGGATTCTACTTTGTTGGCCTCCGGCCAAAGAACAGAGAAAGGATGTTGTTTGTGACCTTGACAAGTGTTGTCTCTATGCTATGGGCAGGGCAAGAAACCAGACTGGAAGACCTTGAGTGAGAGCTAAAAGCAAAGCTGGGTAGAGACAAGAACTTTAGCAAGGAAGGGCAGGTTGGAAATGGGTTGATAATTTATGAGGTTGGAGAGGTCAAGTTTTTTTGAGGAGGTCACAGCGGTTTTAGGATGCGAGGGGAACAGAACCTGAGGAGAACAACTGATTGACTTTTGATCAGTAGTGGGGAGGGTGAATTGGTTGACCAGTAACTGAATATGGAAGGGGTCAAGGCAGCAGGTAGTGGGCTGGGAGGTGGTGGTTGAGAGGGAGGTGGGAGTTATTGGAGCAAAGAAGTGAAGCGAGGGGGGAGTGGTAGGGGGCACAGTGGAAAGAAGGGATGGGGGGTTGACGGTCTGTGGGGGGGGGTGCAGTTCAGCTAAGCGGATATTTTACATTTTAGACAAAGAAGTCTAGGACCTCTTTGCACTTGGCGTTTGAGGTGAGGACAGAGACAGCACAGCACGGAAGGGTGCTCGGAGACGGGCTGGAATGTTGTGAAATGTTCACAGACGTACAGCAGACACAGAAAATATTGACTTTATCACAAAAACGTGGCTGGACTCTTTGTTGCTGATAAGGCCGCACTTGCAGCACTGATAATGTCTGTTCACGTTCTTGTAATATTTGCAAAGTTAACAAATCTGAGAATTTGGAACATCACAATTGTTTTTGTTTACAGAGTAGGGCCTCTGAATTATATTTTCAAAAATTCTCCTAACCTCTGCCTTTCTATTTTTTATAATGATCTTAAAGTTACGACCTTTAGTCATAAATTCTCTCCCAGTGTCATCTAAACGCCTCATAATTTTGAATATTTCTGTCAAGCCATTTCTCAACCTCCTCAATGAAAACAGCCCCAATTTAGTTTATGTTCTTTAGAACGATTACCTCAAACCCAAACTGTCAATTACCCAGTTAGTACAAATATCTATAGGTTATTGGCAGGAACCCTAGGGGAGTAAAGAGATTTGGGGTTCGGATCTAAAAATCTCTAAATGTAGCTGCATCGGGAGAAATGTAGTATAACAACAACTTGCATTTATATAGCATTCTTCATGCTGGGTGGTGTCTCGGAGAGTTTGAAAATATATAATAATCCTTGTATTTGATATAACACTTTATTATGTATATTGTTTTACCAACCTGCCCTCTCCCTCCACTCAACGAGCTCCTGCCTGCTTCACATCACCCGCCGCACCATTGGCGGACGGGCCTTCAGCCACTTTGCCCCCAACACCCTCTGGAAATCCGTCCTGCAGTCCCTCCGCTTCGCCGCCTCCCTTGTCTCCTTCAAGACCGTTTACTTCAACTGTGGCTTCCCACCCTGCTCTTCACCCTTCCCGATCTTGACCCCCCCCAGCTTGAGTCCAAAACACTGAGGGTACAGGGCCTTGAGATATTCTCCTGATGTGAAAGGGCCACTTTTTTGGGGGGAGGGATTATTACCCTGGAAAGCCCCAATCAACTAACAACCAGGTTCCTACTTACTGTTAGGTAAACAGAGGGGCATTGAATCAGGAAACGTGCCTAAAGTTTTGCCCTGAGTAGGAATGCCCAGAAGATAATGACTCTGCAGACAAGTCTATGAACAGACCAGTGTTTTTTGGGGCTTTATATCCAGTGGATAAAACAAAAAAGTGAGGAAGTGATGCTAAATTTGTGTAAAATCTTAGACCACATTTTGAGTGCTGTGTCCAATTCTGGGTTCCACAATGTAGAAGGAATATACTATAGCAGCGATGGAAAGTGTACAACACAGATTTGATTTGGACAGATAATTATTAGGCGTGTGGAGTAAGGAAACTTGCCCAAGGTTTTGCCCTGACCTGCCTGGATTCGAAACACAGGTCTCATGCTTGTAAGGCGAGTGCTCAACCACTGAACTACAGGACTTGACTGTATATTTTGTGGGCAAAATAGGCTGTTTCCACAAGTTGAGGAGTCTGTAACCAGGGGATACAAGTATAAGATAGTGACTATATACGTCAGTGTTTTGTTTGACCTCCAGCTATCTTTCAAATCCTACATACAGGCTCCCACGTGCTCTGCTTTCCCTCATCTCTGCAACATCGCCCGCCTCAGCAATTATTTTCTCCCTCCTCCCACTGCATAGACTGTCATCTATTCTTCCCTTCCCACCTTCAGGCTCAATTATTGTAACACCTCCTCATCAGACTCCCAAGTTGCAGACCATCTCTGCAATTTCTAGCACCAGGCTCTGTGAGTCTTATCGCCCCACTCTTGCTCAGTTGCTCAGTTCCACTGAGATGCTAGAGTGGAAGCATTGTGAAAGAACTGGTGGAAAAACCTTGATTAAACCAGTGCTCCAAACACGACCCAGCATGAATGTAAATATAAATGTTGTTGAGCAACAATTAGACAAGCTCAGGCTCTTCATCCTTGAGAGAAGGCAATGTCGGGATGACCTCATAGAGGTGTACAAAATGTTAAATGGGATTTATAAAGTATATTTCTACTTTCCACAAGTGTATCTACACCCATGGCAGAAAAGAGAAATGTCCTAAAAACTCCTGAAATGAATATATGTCACAGAATAATCACAACATGCATTTATATAGCTTTCGCCACGCTGAGCAGAGTTTCAGAGCGCTTCAAAATGGTGGAGGCCGAGGCTGGAGGGGGAGGGGGAAGGTGACTGTCAGCACGATTGAAGAGATAGGTCTTCAGGCATGACCTGAAGATGGGGAAGGAGGGGGTGAGGCGAAGGGCTTGAGGGAGGGAATTCCACAGGTTTAGCAGGCCCTGAAAGCACGGCCCCTGATGGTAGAGCAGAGGATTTGGGGACTGCTGTGAGGTGAGAGGAGGTTAGAGAAGTTGAGGAGTAGAGGGTTATTCAAAATTCCCCTAACCACATTCTCACCCGATGCAAACTTTGCTCCCCGATTACCCCAGTCCTTGCCAGAATTCACTGTCTCTGTCTCGGAGCGGATCGATTTCAAGATCCTCACTCTTGTTTTCAAATCCCTCCAATCCTCTGCACCCCCCACTACCTCTCTGACCTCCTCTCTCCTCATATCAGTACCCATTGCCTTTGCTGGCCTGGGCTGAGCCAGGGGGAGGGGGAAAACCTCCTCCTTGTCCCCTGAATCCTCCGTTCCACCGTCGTCGGTGGCCGTGCCTTCAGCCACTATGCCCCAAGGCTCTGGAACTCCTTTCCTCACTCTCTTTGCCTCACCCCCTCCTTTCCTATTTTCAGGTGGCTAAAGACTTTATTTTCGACCGCACTTTTGGTCATCTTTTTCCCCCTCCCCCTGGCTCAGCCCCGGGATCTGTTATTGTGAAGCGCTCTAAGATGCCGTCTGGCATCCAAGTTGTCGTTGTTGATTCAAACACTAGAGCAGTGGCTTCCAAACTTTGAATAGCGACGCCCCTCCCTAACTCAGCAATGTTTTTGTTGCGCTCCACCTCCTTCACACTCGGGTCCTTGGCTCATCCTCGGCTCCGCACACTCGGGTCCTCGGCTCCGCACTCGGCTCCTCGGCTCGGCCTCGGCTCCGCACACTCGGGTCCTCGGCTCCACACGCACTCGGGGCTTGAGACTCTAAAGCTCCGTGTCCCCCCACCCCCCCCCAGCCAATGGTACGCGCCCCCCAAGCGAGGCGTGCCCCAGTTTAGAAACGACTTCACTAGAATGAGGATCTTGAAGTCGATCCGCTCTGTGACAGGGAGCCAGTGCAGTTTGGCATGGGTGTTATAATAATATGATAATAATAATCATTGAATTTGAAATGTCCTCCAGACGTCTTAAAGTGCTTCACGGAATATACTGTAAAGTGAATTGATTGTACATTTGTGGCAAAACGCGGCTGCCAATTGCCCACAGCTGATCCCACAAACAGTCATGGATCGAAATGACCTATAATTCTTATAGTTTTTTTTTAATAGATCATTAGGCGTATGGAGGAAGGAAACTTGCCCCAGGTTTTGCCCTGCCTGGATTCGAACACAGTTCTCAAGTTTGTAAGGCGAATGCTCTAACCACTGAGCAACAGGACTCCTGGAAGCATGAGATGTGGGGAACTCCTTCCAAGATTTTGTGACAAGTGTCTGTTGTGTGGTGGGGGGGGGGGGGAGGGGGGGGGAGGGGAAAGGAGGAGCCATCACGTGACAATCATAAGTTGGCCAACGTCCTGAACTACCTCCGCTTGCTCCCAAAACAGAGAGTGCGCATGCGCCTGCGCGCCCCCTCAATGCCCTTGAAGGAGAGGGAGAAGCTGATTGGCTGCTGGTCCCTCCAACGAGCGGCGGGAGATCGGACTCGCCTCTCCTGGCTTCCATCTGATCCCTGAGCTCGCGGGGATCGAGTGACAGTTGGTTGCGGGGAAGTGACTGTTAAAGCGGCAGCGGCAGCGGCGCCGCTCAGGCAACATGGCGGGCGTACTGGCTCGTAAGGCCGTCGACTACGTTAGGAGCAAGGATTTTCGGGATTACCTCATGAGGTGCACGTCGCGTTTCATCTTTCACTCACCGGCCGCCGGTACTGTACGGGTGGTTGTCGCCGGGCTGGGTGAGGTGGGGTTTTTCGAGAGCGGCAGGCAGCGTCCCCTGCTCAGTCAGCCTCCCCAGCCGTGGGCTGCCGGGGTGGGGGGGGGGAAGGTTTTCTCCGTCCCGCGTAGAGCAATGTCCGGTCGGAACATACCGTAGTTCATGTGCCTGCTCAGGGCGGTTCGTTGTCAGTTCAAGGTCGAGAGTCTGTTGCCGTCTCGGGGTTTTGTTAGGAGCAGAGCCTGGACCAACTCAGTCAGACACCATAACGTGACGCCTCACGTTAACACTCCGAGTGAAACACCTTTTCAATATGTGACAGTAAACAGTTGATGTGGAAGAGAGGAGTTTGTCTCCCCCCTTTCACCCCCGGAGAAAACCTTGCGGATGGATAATTTTCACTTGTGCTGCCAGTGGTTTATTTCGTTGGTAAACCTTCAATTTCTTACTATTACGGTATTCTGACTGGTAGGATGTTGTTAGCTTTTGAATTGCCACCTTTTGCAGTGTCCCCCTTCCCCCCCCCCCCCCCCGTCCTCTTCAACATGTGCACACAAGCAAGGTAATAATTGCGCTGTTTTTATTCCTTGAATTGTTGTGGTCTTTCCTAATGTGACTAAATTGGGTATCACAGGAGAGATTTGAACCTTTAGCCCATTCATTTCAATCCTTCTTCCAGCATTGTGCTATGGCCCTTTGACGGGGATTGGTTTTATTCTAGGTGGGGCCTACATGAACAATAAATACCTGTAATTTGACCTCTAGTTAAACACTATAATTAGGTGATTTCATTCTATGCCTATTCTTGCTATCGGGATACACTGGTTTGGTTAGACTGGATAGATTTTCCACTAAAGAAGCAATGTTTTTAAAGAGTGGAGGGGGGAACAAAGTAGACATGTTTAAACTTATAAACGTCTTATTTAACATGAAATTGTGAAATTTCTTAATGACGTGATAAAAGTCTACAAGACTGAGGCCCTCGGGCGCTGGCAACATCAGCATCCAAGGCAGTACTCTCCACCTCTCAAAGCTAGTGTCAGGAACCTTGGACGTCTTGTTCGACCCTGAACTGCCCTTCCTCCCCCACATACGCATCATGACTAGCACTGCCTTCCACCACCTTCGCAACATCGCCAAATGTTCACCGCGACCATATCACTCCCACCCTCGCCCGTCTCCACTGGCTCCCCATCCCTCAGAGGATCGAATTCAAGATCCTCATCCTCACTTTCAAGGCCATTTACGGCCTGGCCCCCTTCTATCTCTCTGATCTGCTATCCCCTATGAACCTGCCCACCCACTCCGTTCAGCAGGCTCCAGTCTGTTCAATGTCCTCAGCCCTACCATCAGCGGACGAGTTTTCAGCCTCTCTGCTCCCACACTCTGGAACTCCATCCCATAGTCCCTTTGCATCACTTCCTCCCTTGCCTCCTTCAAGGCCGATCTCAAAACCCTTCTTCGATTGTTGCCCTCCCAACTATCCCTCCCCTCCCAACTCTCTCCCGCCCCTCCCACCTTGTTGTTGTTGTTGTTGCTCTAACCATTGAGCTACAGAACTCATTGGGATGTAAGCAGGTCAGAGAGGTAGGGAGGTGCCAGGACATGAAGGGCTTGAAAAATGAATGTTAGGATCTTGAAATTGATCAGTTCGATGATAGGGAGCCAGGGAAGCTTGACTTGAACTGGCGTAATGGAAGTACAGAGATTGGTACGGGTGTTTATGTGGGCAGTGGAGTTTAGGATCAGTTGGATCCTGTGCCTGGTGGAGCTGAGAAGACTGGCTCAGGAGACTTTGAGCAAAATACATGAAGCCCCTTGATATGCCCTTGAATGTGCAATATCAAAACCATTGCTAATTATCATTGCATAGCACCCTTCATGGAGAGTATGTCAAGGAGTGCTTTTAATAAACATGGTCCTAGGCAGCAAGCATCCAGGGAGATAATCATAAGCGTGGCCAAAGAGGTACATTTTTCAAGTGGCTTTTGATGACAGGGATTGAGGTGGAGTAATTGAGGGTGTTCCAGAGGATAGGGAACAACAATTCGAAGCTTGGCCATTGGGTGAGGGTCGTGCAGCGGAGTGGAGGAGATGAATATAAGAGTGAGGCGGGACAAAATCACAGAGATAGGGAGGTATGAGGGAAATTAAGTTGATCTGAAGAGAGTGGATACTCGTAACGGGGATGTTTCTAAAGTTTTGTGCAGATAAGGATGTAGGCAGGAAAGTTTTGCAGGTGATGGAATAGGGAAGACAAGAAGATTTAAGTACTTGAGACGAATGTGTGCTGGGGATGGAGTCATTGGTTGCAGAAAAGTGAGCTTGTTCAGTGACTGGGTGTGAGGGAGGATTGAGGGTTGAGCAGAGCTCCTGTAGATCAGTGGTTAGAGCATTCGCCTTACAAGCACGAGACCTGTGTTCGAATCCAGGCAGGTCAGGGTGAAACCTTGGGCAAGTTTTCTTACTCCACACGCCTAATCATAATCTGTCAAAAAGAACCCCACAATAATAGAATTGGTCATTTTAATCCACGACTGTTTGTGGGACACTGTTATGTGCGCAATTGGCTGCCGCGTTTCGCCCACAAATATACAGTATATTCTGTGAAGCACTTTGAGACGTTGATAAGATGTAAAAAGCGCAATATCAAATGCAAAGATTGCAATTATTATTAATGTGTAGATTGTGCACTTTCCAAACTCTGTGACCCTATCTCCCCCGTTCTCGCCCGACTCCATTGGCTCCCCATCATCCAGAGGATCCAATTCAAGATCCTGATCCTAACATTTAAAGCTCTCCACAACCTTGCCCCGCCCTACATTTGTGACCTCCTATCCCCTTAACAACCTGCCTGTACCCTCCGCTCAGCAGGCTTTGGCCTGCTTCACATCTCCCGACCCACTATTGGCGGGCGAGCCTTTAGCCACTCTGCCCCCAACCTCTGGAACTTCATCCCACAGTCCCTCTGCCTCACCCCCTGCCTGGCTTCCTTCAACTCTCGCCTCAAGACTCTCCTCTTTGATGGACTCATCGGCAACTCCAAATACCTCCCCCGTCCTCAGCTTGGGTCTGAAGCAGTAAATGTCTTGGGACATCCTCCTGACGTGAAAGGTGCTTTACAAATGTAATTTTGTTGCTATTGTTGGTTCAATTAGCTGAAAAGAGATGTCACAATACTGAGGCAGCCTGAGTCAGAAACAAGGAGATTGCACTGAGTTTGCTGGTCAATATTTTGACTTAGAGCAAATGCTGTAGTTTTTCTAAAGTGGTTTACTTTTCGTTTGTTGTAATTGCAGCATAGATTTACCCAAGGACTAATTTATTAATATATAAAGTTTCAGCTTTTCCAAAGTTGTAGGTTAGATTAAGGAATGTTATCCAAGAGCATGTGCCCTTTAATCTTTGAATTGAAATGTATTGGTTAGCTCAACATCTTCATTTACAGTAACTTTTTTAATGATTATTTTACTGTTGCTAGAAGAGATACCAGGAAATAACACTGAAGAATGATTCTTACACAACTCTCGCTTGATTAGTATATTTGCATCATTTCCATCCTTTGTTGTGTTACTTTATTTTCCAATTTGCTATTTTTAACCAATTTTCTATTCTCTTTATAAATATCGCAAATTTTCAAATACAGTAAAACCTTTGTTAATTAACCGGGACCTGACCGGTATCGGTTAATTAAATATGCTGGATATTCGAGCGGCAAGTTGCCCAAAATCCTGCTAAAAAAAAACTTATTTTAAAACATACCATATTAATAATAGACTAAATAATAACAGAATATTGTATGGATACGTATTAATTAAGCAGTTCAGCACACTCGGTAAAATGATTGGTAAAAAAGCATTCCAGCGTTCAGTAAGTTTAATAAGTGCACATGCACAAAGTGAGCGTACCGTGAGTGTCCCAGATCTCCCAATACAATTGGTAGATAACGGTTGGTTGAGAATGCCGGTTGGTTGGGTACCAGATAAACAAGGTTTAACTGTATATAGCCTTCTTCAGAGCCAAGCGCTCTGAGACGCAGTCCGGCGTGGAGGGCGCTATATAAATCAAAGTTGTTGTTGTTATGCAGTATATGCTTCAAAACTTGGCAAATGGAGAGCAGTTTTCAAATCCTCAAATACAGTATGTGCAGTAAAGCAGGAAATAATATTCCCAACCCTCTTCAACACTTTGATATTAAACAAACTGATGATTAAATAAAGTAGAAATTATGGTGAGAATCCTGGATTGCTTCGATTTTTTTTCAGATTTTCTATTGAAGTTCAGTAATTCTTAGTTTTCTCTTATCATATTTTAATTTTAATTTGACACCAGTCAAACTTGTCTCATTTGACTGGTGCTAATCATCTATTATAAATCCCTAACAACAACAAATCACATTTATATTCCGCCTTTCATATTGGGAGGACGTCCCAAGGACGCCCTAAATTATTTTGTAAAAATGTTTTCACATATGTACTCATCCCGAGGAGTGTTTTCCATTTCTCCTTGAAAAGTCATCTTAGAGGAATTAAGCTATTTAGAATAATAATCATCAAATACCTGGTGGCAGTTGCTTTCTGTGTGACTTGAGTGAATTGTTATGTTTGATTAAACACAAAGTCAAATTCTGCACAGTATGTTTCATTTCCATTTTAAAGAAAAGTACAGTACTCAATATATGTATTTAAAAATGTGCAATTGGGTATACCATTGCTTTGTAAGCATGTACATTACATTGCTTCAAATTACTAGGGAAAATAGTTTTAACTGCTGAGCCGATCAGAAGGGTAGTGTGTACTGGGTGACAAAAACTGAAAATATTTTTCTCTGCATTGAATTTGAACTTTGTTTTGCAAACATAAATGTATTCATTCTTAGTTTAATGAGTCTTATGATACAGTATTAAGTTCTTATCTTGGTCAATACTGTACTTTGTTCTGTTGATACTTTATTTCTGGTTCTGCCTGTAATCAGTGATGGGCAATGGTGCAGTAATGAAGCTTCCCAATGTGGAACTTTATGGACTAATTTTAGAAATGCTTAATTGGGAATGGGAAGGTTAAGGGAAGAGTATTCTGGAAAGACGAACTTAATCACTTGCCCACTAACCGGCTTATGAATATATCCACTGCATTAAAGAACAGGAAAACATTTTATTTACAGAACCTAAACCATTAACTTTTTTTTCTTTTTCTTTCCGTTAATAAAAACCTCTTGCCTGGCTGGCCGTATATACCATCAGTACGGTAAGATGGAAAATTTATGAGTTAAATGTGTAGCTTGTATGTTTTTGTTTGATATATTCATTAACAATGCGTATTAGTTCACCATTCTTTTGTGAAGTATGGATATTCGACTAGGATATCAAAGATATGCCTGGTTCCCGGTGTTCTATTTTCCCAAAGAGCTAAGGTATTAAGAAGGCAGGAAGGGCTGAAAATTAAAATAGCAATAAATAGTGTGACCTCACAACAGGACATTTTTATATTAGTGTGTGTTGTCCTTTTGGGGGGGTGGGCAGGGGTCGCAAGCATAAAATACTTTTTTTTATATATATGGTACACAGAAAAGAGCAGTGTTAACAGGGTGCTTTTTGTAGAAGCTGAAAAGAAAAAAAGTTTCAGTGCTAATGAGAGTACTAATTCAGTTTGCAATGTGTCTTAACTTTTAGGAACTGGGTACAACTTGATTTATTCACTTTAGTAAACAATATTGTTCAGTTCATGATGTGAAGCTTCAGGTCCTATTCGGTCAGCATCTGTGGAAACTAAATTTAAATGTTATTTTACGTAGGCAGATTTCTACTGTTATCTATTTATCCGGATCCAGATAATTTATTTCAAACATATATGGAATAGCTAACATGCAAACCATCAATGCATTGTAAATCACAAAATAATAGTGCCGTGAATAAGCCATTTATTGTAAATCTTGACATGGCTCCTCGGGTGATGTAAGATGCATAAGGTAACTATTATGTTATGTGATATTTTGGCTGAGACTGATAATATTGTATTGATTCTATTTGATTATACACAGCACTTTTGGGGTCCAGTAGCTAACTGGGGACTCCCTATTGCAGCTATGAATGATATGAAGAAATCTCCAGAAATCATCAGTGGCAGAATGACGTTTGGTAAGTCAAAGCTTAAATCTGCCAGGCCTTCTGTTGAATCCAGTACTCCATGTTTAAGTTGAAGCCAGTACTCCATGTTTAAGTGGAATCCTGTAGCTCAGTGGCTAAAGCATAATAATCCCTCACAAATATCAATAATAAAGTGGTCATTTCAATCCACGACTGTTTGTGGGACACTTCTGTGTGCAATTGGCTGACGTGTTTCGCCCACAAATTACCAATTCACTTTGCAGTATATTCTATGAAGCACTTTGATACGTCTAGAAGACGTGAAAAGTGCTACATCTAATGCAAGTAAAGCCCATTTATCCAGCACCCTTGGGACCTGGCCAGTGCTGGTTAAAGCGCCTGCTGGATATTCGGCAGAAAACCCAACACACAAAAAAAATTTAAACATAGCATTTTAATAATAGACTAAATAATCATTTATATGATAATATAATATATAAATAATAATTATAATCATTTTACACACAGCGACCAGGCAGTTCAGATAGATCTTTAAACTAGTACAAAAGTTACAAGTCTGAATGACACTGTTCTCATTGGGGGCAGCAGAGAGGAAAGCTTGTGTTATTAAGAAAGCAGAGAATGTGCGGCGGCCGCTCAGTTCAGTTAACTTTCTTTTTTATTAAAATAAAAGCCAATGAATTGATCTGCAAGCTTTGCTCAGATTGGGTGTGTTATGCTGTTTTGTTGCTAAATTAAGTCTAAATTAATCTAAATTAATCAACTCACCCTGCTCTGCCTCTTAAAGAGTACACTCCGGAGAGTGCATTGCTTTACAGTATCGGCAGCATTCTGAGCTAGCGTCACCATCAGGCACCTAGTAGCAGCATTCCAAAATACTGACACAACACAAAACACCAAAAAAATGCATTTTTCTGGATAAATTTCGGTTTATCGAATGCGGACCTTTTGTTTTGCGGTGCCGGTTATACGGAAGTAACGGTTGATCGAGTCATGGATAAACGGGCTGCTACTGTATTATTATTATGTACTTGATTCCATAAGTAGTGTTCCTAACTTGAAGAGTTTCATACTGTATTCGAATTTCAACTTGTGTGAAATGGTGTAAGTGATCATTTATGCCTTTCCGTAACTTAAAAAAAAAACTTTCAATCATATTTCTACAGTCCCGGTGCTTCTTTGAAGTGCAAAAGATTTCTGCAAGAAGGTTGATCTTATCTCCCAGTGTCTTTAGTAACTATTCTTGCAAAGGTGTGGTAAAGTGGCTGGTTCATTTTGTTTGTGTGTTCAGTGCCAGTACTCTGTGCCTCTACACTAATGACTTCGCTGTAGTTTATACAATAATGTGCTGTGCCCATTCTGTTCCTTTATAATAAAATGTATTGTCATATGCAAAAACGTTGATGTGCCTGTACCATGTTTACAAAAAGAATTGTAAATTCTGGAGCGTTTCCATTGTGTAAATAAGAACACAATAATTTTGTCATTTCTGTGGGGGGAAAAACAACTGTTTTGTTCTTTCACTTTTTGAAACCTTAATCAATTGAGACTGAAGAAACATGGCGATAAGATAAATATAGTTGATCTAGAGCAGTGATTTCCAAACTGGGGCGCAGGGTGGGCCACAGAGCTTTAGAGTCTGGAGTCCCCGAGTGCCTGTGGAGCCGAGGACCCGAGTGCGTGTGGAATTGAAGACCTGAGTGTGTGGAGCTGAGTGTGAAGGTGTGTGAAGGCGCATCAAAAACTTTGCTGAGTTATGGGGAGGCGCCACTATTTAAAGTTTGGAAGCCACTGATATTATAACATGGCAAGGTTAGGACTTCGCTATATAAGCCAAGTTATTAGTGCAACTATAGGTTTTTCCTAATGTTACCAAATATTTTAGAATAAATTATATTTTTGAAGGAACTTATAACATTGGGGGAAATGTCAAAACAAGCAAGAAGTATTTGTAGCTGAAATGATGTATTATAATGTGAAATGTGTTTAAATTAGATAAATGGAAGATAAGTAGAATTCAGAATGTTTATCTATGTATTGTAATTTTTTTAGTGGATAAAGTTAATTTTAGCAGATCTCTGGTCCTTGGGCAATTTATACAGTGAAATACGGTGAGCATGCTGATCAAAACAAGTTCATTAGGTTCACAGTCTACTAAGGATAACGGGACATGCTATTTTTAGAATCATATGACAGTGTCTCTGAGGTAATGCTGTTATCTCAGGCCAAAAAAAATGCAGCCATAGACAGGAAAGAGCAAAATAGGGCTGGTGACATTGAATCTGGGACGTCCTCCAGACGTGAAAAGTGCTCTATAAATGTGTTGTTTTTGTTGCTCGGTGTGAGTTCTCACTTCACTTTCCATGGAATGTTCACCTGCACATCTCTCCCAGTGCAACAATTTCAGAATAAGTCCTGCTGAATCAGTCTCCATTTTCTCCATCCCACCAGTCACCTTTATGAAGTGCTTAATTCAGATTATCATGTTATGTCAAAGTATCATGTATGGACAATAAACAATCTAATTTCACAAGAATCCTTGCAGCTAACAGAATAGATGTTTTGATTTGAATCCAGGTCCCAAATTTGAAAGGATGGTGTCAATTAATTACATGCCATTCTGTGAAGTTAAAATTAAAGAATATCAAAATTTTCAACAAAACAGCTTTTTTTCTCCAAAATAGTAACTAACTTATCGGGGTCTATATTTCTGACCCCTATAAGTATTCAATGTGGGAAATCAAGTATAACATAAGAGATATCGAGTAGAAAACTAGTTTATTCTTGATTATTCTATCACAAGATCATTATCTCTGGGAGAGAAATACATGCTACTTCCAGGTGCATTCTGAAAGGAATGATCCCAAGATTGGTGAAATATGATTTTCAACATGATTCAGTCCATTTATTGGGGTATTGAAACCAAATAATGTTGACCTGTTTTTGGTTTGTTTGATTTTGTCACAAAAAATTGGCTTTATTTGATCTAGAACAATATGTTGAGTCAAGCCTGCTGTCTGTCTGAGGAAAACTGCTGAAACCAATTACTAATGATGTTAATGATAATTATTTGGAATTGTGTATAATATTACTTGTAACTATTTTCACAGCGTTGTGCTGTTACTCTCTACTTTTCATGAGATTCGCATACAAAGTGCAGCCAAGAAATTGGCTTTTGTTTGCCTGTCATTGCACTAATGAAACGGTACAGCTCATTCAGGCATCTCGGCTGATCAAGTTCCAGTAAGTAATCTTGATCTTTGATATACTTTTGCTATCTCAGATTTGGTAAATCAGAAGCTAATTAGAGGGAACACAGTTTTTCCCAGGTCTAATCACTACCTCTGTATTGCTATTTCACATCAGAATTAATCCCAGACGAATTTAAGAAACTGGAAGGATTATGGTGGATTGTTAATGAAGGCAAACATTGGCTGAGAGTTCTTAGAAGTAGCAGTGGTATGAAGGGTGGTGAAAGAGCAGCGCATTGAGATTAAAATATCTGATATCAAATAAATCAAATCAAATAATAGGCTCAGTGACCTGATTATTCTCCTGTTTCTGTACTTCAATGTTTTTATATGGTTGCTTGAGTGTACACTGACTTTTCCAATGTTGATTTCCAGTAGCGTAAACTAGGCATATTTTCACATGCAAAAATGCAACTCAAAAGTAGTAACTCTAGCTGTACACAATGTGGTTGTCCAAAAAACAATTCTAGTATTCCTAGTATTTGCAAAAAGGTTCAGAGTTTTGAAAGTCTGAGACTAAATTGGTACATTAAATAAAAGCTCTTTAATGCTGTCCTTTGTAACTAATTACTGTACTTGATTTGTACTATTACGGGACCAGGGTCTGTGACCTCACTGGTGTTGGAACCTTGGAATAAGTTGTTTTTCTGCTTAGTGTGTTTGATTCAGCTTTTTGGGGGTTTAGTTTACTAGAAAGTTAGATTGCGTTTGTCACTTGCTGCCCTCCCCTAATTTCCATCCTCTACATTTGTATAGCACCTTTCACGTTGGGAGGACACCCCATGGGGATGCACAGTCAGTGTTTTGGGTCCGAGTCAAGGAGGGTAGAGGGAAGGGAGGGGAGGTGACCAATGGCATGGTCGAAGAGGAGGATCTTGGGGTGGGATTTTAGGAGGCGGAGGGATTGCGGGATGGAATTCCAAAGCTTGGGGACAGAGTGGCTGTAGGCTCGTCTGCCGATGGAAGAGCAGGGGTCAGCATGCCGGAACCTGCTGAACGGAGGGAGTTGACAGGTTTGTAGGGGGTCGGGAGGTTCCAGAGGTAGGGTGGGAAAGACCATGGAAGGCTTTAAAAGTGAGGACCAGGATCTTGAATTGAATCCTCTGAGTAATGGGAAGCCAGTGGAGTGGGCAAGAATGGGGATGATAGTATCACAGAGCTTGAGAGGGCACGGGCTGCAGAGTTATGGATGATCTGCAGCCTATGGAGGGAGGTGTTGGGGAGGCCAACCAGCAGGGTGTTGGCATAGTCAAGCCTGGACATGATAAAGACATGAATTGAGAGTTTAATTGACCTGAGGGGTGAGGTAGTGGCAGAGTCGGGTAATATTGCGGAGGTGAGGGAAGGCAAAGTGGGTCATGCCATGGATATGGGAGAGAAAAGACAATTGAGGATGTCATCTATGACGTGTACCTCGTTATTAGTGGTTCTATTATTTTAGGTAAGTAATAGAGGGAAATAAAGGAGAATGTGGTAGTATTATCCTAGTGTTACACACATGTAGATATAATGTGCTATACAAGATATCCTAGTTGTGGGAGTATGTAGCACAGTGGTTAGAGCAATCACCTCTCAATTCCTAGGTAGGGCAAAACCTCAGGCAAGCTTCCTTTCTCCACACCCCTCTGTTTTTCTAGCATTAAGTAGGAACACAGTTGTTAGTTGATTGACAGATTGCTTTCTAGGTGTAATAATACATTCAAAATAAATGTTATAAAAATAATAATTTGGTGACTCAATCCATAACTGTTTGTGAGACACTGCTATATGCAATTACTGCGTTTTGCCCACAAATTCACTTTATAGTATATTATGTAGAGTTAAGAGTCATCCTGATGACATTACAAGGCTCGATATCAAACATATTATGATTATGGATTGCCCAATTCAGCTATCTTCCTGCCTTACATTCTTATTCCAGTTCTTAATGTGTTGTATTTAATTATCTTAAGAGACGAAACACTAATTAAGCTGTTCTTATTTACTTTTTAAAAAGGGAGTAAAATGTAGGTAATTGTTTTACTATTTCAAAATCGTTTTTTAAATCCCAGACCTTTATTGCCGTAGTGTTTATAAATTTGTCTCAGACTAGGTGTTAAATCCATCTTTTTTTTTGCAGGGCGGAGAAGAAGCAACCTGCCTGATAGGACACCATGCAGCACTTTAACTTCTATGCCACCAATGCACCATGGTCTTTCTACAGTTTATACGCACAAGATTCTACCTAATCCGGCCTAATTTTTGGATGAATTTTTAAAAGTATTTAATGCCATCCATGTTTTGTAATGTACTTGATTTTGATTTTTTTTAAAAATCCCTTTAAATTGCCTTGTACAGCTGGAAAATGCTGCTTATTAAACATGGGTTTGCTAACATCAGTCATGCACAGATTTTTTTTATGTTGTACTTTTGGACTAAAAAGGGATACTGACTTGCACTATGAAACTGTTGAGAAAAGCAGTACGTAGATAAAATTGCAAGGAATACTGTATGATCGTGGATATTTACGTGTGTGACATGTCTTTATTATGTTGATAGATTAATAGTTTTGGCAATTTTCAAAGTACTTTTAATGAAATGTAACACATGCAAATACTGTGTTCAATAAACTGCATCAGACCAGTGGCTCGTTGACTGACCTGACCTGGTGTATTTTTGGAAAGACTTTACTTAGTACTGGTTGTTCATTTATTTAATTTGTGTGCAGCTGCCCTTAAGTGCTTTTACTCATTCTTTTTATGGACTATCTGCAGAAATTATTGGATCGACTTCTCTGATAGCTTAACAGACGAGCATTAAGCCATGCGGACCAGAAGGTTCAGTTTTTCCACATGCCCCGACTCACCCGCCCCACCATTGGTGGAAGAGCCTCCAGCCAACCTCTAGAACTCCATCGGACACTCCCTCCGCATCGCCCCCTTCCTGGCCTCCTTCAAGTCTCGCCTCAAGACCCTCCTCTTTGACGATCCCATCAGTCACCCCAAATCCCCCCCTTTCCCTCCACCGTCCCCAACCCCAGCTTAGGTCTGAAACAATGCCTGTCCAGCGCTTTGGGATATCCTCCTGATGTAAAAGACGCTATACAAATGTAATTTTGTTGTATATAATAATAATCCTTGAATGTGATATAGCTCTTTTCAAGTCTTCTAGACGTCTCAAAATGCTTCACAGAATATACTGTAAAGTGAATTGACTGAAACGCAGCAGCCAATTGCATACAGCAGTGTTCCACAAACAGTCATGGATTGAAATGACCAATTTTATTATTGTGTATTTTTGGAGGGATTATTATGCGTGTGGAATAAGAAAACTTGCTCAAGCTATCGTTCTGACCTGCCTGGACTAACAATACAAAAGGCAATTACTGTTTACACGCTTAGCTCATTAATATCCGACTCCTATTGTACGATATAGAGGCAAACATAGCTTATAAAAACATCTACAGCCACAGGGCAGCTATCTAAGACTGAAAGTTTGCCGAGAAATTGTAAAACAGGATCCAAATATAGTGGTACCTGTATATACATCATAGATTCATTCCGCAGAGTGTTCACAAGTCCTTTTACCCCGTTACACTGTTACAAAACTGATATGAGACTAAGGAGGAGCTGAAACAAGCCGCCAGAGATCAAGATCATTTCTCCTCATCACTCCATCATGTTAAGGAAGATGTTGTATTGAACATTGAGATGGATTATCAATCAAATCAATCAATCATAATCAAATGAGGGTAGTATTTGCCTTCTAACCAGCATCAGGAAAGCAGGGGAGATGGTGCACATTCTGTAGAATGATTCTGGCTTCCACTTGTGTGAGACACCTAGATGACCTGAATAATGGAATAGGAATAGGTATTGTGAGCAGGTCCCCTCAGGGCAGTGGAAGTTTCAGAGTTCTTCACCAGGGAATTTAGGTTCTCACATCAAAGAAGTTGCGGCAACTGATGATGATTGGGGTTGACTTGTACAACCTTACATTGCCTATGGTAGCATATCACCCATTGTAAATTCAACTTTATATACTCCCAATACAGTGGAGTCCTGTAGCTCAATGGTTAGAGCACTCGCCTTACAAGTGTGAGACCTGTGTTTCGAATCTAGGCAGGTTAGGGCAAAACCTTGGGCAAGCTTTCTTACTTCACACGCCTAATAATAATCCTTCCAAAAAAACCCTATAATAAATTGGTCATTTCAATCCACAACTATTGTGGGACACTGCTGTGCGCAATTGGCTGCTGAGTTTCACCCACAGATACAGTCAATTCATTTTACAGTATATTCTGTGAAGTGCTTTGAGATGTCTAGAAGACGTGCAAAGCACGATATCAAATGCAAGGATTATTATTATTACAGGCCAATCCAACAAATCTTCTAGTTGTGTTTTCGTGTTCAGTATTGTGCTTTACTTTCAGGTTGCCCCATATGTAAACATTTGTGGTCCAAGTAATCTTTGTTACCAGTTTAAATATCGACCAATTCATTATCACTGAAGCACCCATTCCCCTTTTGTCTTCTCATCCTAATTGAGGATAATACTTAAGATAACACTGAATCAAACCATTCTAAAAATGCTGCTGACTAGTTCCCCCCCACCCCTCCCCCCCACCTCATCCATTTGTTTGCAGGCAAACAAAGTGAATGCTGGAGCGAGCACAGTTGCTCATTGTGCTTTGTGAAAGGGAGTCCTTTCACAGTGCACAGTGATCAACTGAACACAAATGCATTTCTTCGGTCATGCATTTGGTCCTCATGATCTTTCAATGGAATTAAATATTAGGTTTAAATAACCAGTAAAAATTCTCCCTAATCCTTTTGAGGTTGCTGGCAGTGTTAAGATATCCAGCTGTACGTCCCCTGGCTCATCCTCAGATTATCGCTTGCAAGGGTTTGGGTATCACATATTCTGTTCTCTCAGCGTTTAGCACTATCCCAATCTCAAACTTGGCCCACGAGGCCTGCAATAGTTAGATCATTGACTATGTCCAGCCTCTTCCTAACAGGGGTGTTTGTGTCCTTCCTGTCGTCAGTGTCAAATGGCGCAAAGTCGGTCTTACTGCTGCTATTTGTTGCCCAATCTATTATCTGAAGAGAGAGAGGTGGACACATCTGTCTCCTTAATAATAATCCTTGCATTTTATATAGAGCTTTTCACATCTTATCGATGTCTCAAAGCGCTTCACAGAATATACTGTAAAGTGAATTGACTGTATATTTGTGGGCGAAACGCGGCAGCCGATTGAACACAGCAGTATCCCGCAAACAGTCATGGTTTGAAATGACCAATTTTTATTATTGTGTTTTTTTTTGACGGATTATTATTAGGCGTGTGGAGTAAGGAAACTTGCCCAAAGTTTCACCCTGACCTGCCTGGATTTGAACACAGGTCTCACGCTTGTATGGCGTGCTTGCTCACATATACAGTGGCTGGCTACATCTCAGCAGGTAGCGAATGTGACCGGTGCTGCATTACGTATTCGTACAACTAGAAGGTTTCCACCACTTGAGCTACTGTCCAGATAATGAAAGAGTTTTGGATAATGAAACCTGATCTATGAGGAATGGGCAGTTATATACTACCACTTGGAGAAGATTCCTGATAGAAGAAAAACGCATTTTAAAAAATCTACAGTAAATCCCGTGAAGTGCTTTGAGACATTCTGATGTGAAAGGCTATATCAAATGAAAGGATTGTTTATTTACTATCCTGTTTTTCTAAGCCTCCTTGCCAGTCCTGTGCACACACACAAGCATATGTCACCAGGTCTGTTGTATGGCAATACCACAAGTGAGTTGTTCTAATCTGTTATGAAATGCATGTATTGCAATAAACCTACTGACCCCAACTATTCTCTGTTTGATCCTTCTTTCCAAAGAGGCCATTGTGCTGTGGCATTAAGAGCATGTAGAGCAGTATATTAGGTCTTTCGCTAGGTGGCGTCATGAACATAATTATAAAAATATACTGGAATAAATAACCCTTGGAAACACTTGATGTCATGCCATAACATCCAAAATTTTCAAAACACTTTGCAATTATGTTCAGTGACTGTTCAATAACAAACGTGGCAGCCAATTTGTGGATGGCAAGATTCTACACACAGTGATCAAGTGAGTCCCTGTTTTTGGAGCAATGTTGACTAATACACACGGAAGAAAATCCCTTTTCTTTCCAAGTAATGTTGTGGGATCCTTTGATAGCTTCTTTGAAATGCAGATGGTTCATCAATTTAACATACAGTATCTGAAGAACAGCGTCTCTGACAATGCTCCCCGCACTGGAATATGGCAGTTGGATGTGGTGTGTAAACGTTTTGCTGTACAGTGCTGTATATATTTGTATGTGGACAATTTAATTGTTCATTCTCAGCAGTCTTCGGCAACATTTTGCAATAAGTTCATATAGACCTGCTGTGTAATTCAGGGTAGGTATTTAACATCTTGCCGAATGCTCTTCAGGCAACCACAGAAATGTAATTCAGTATTTTATTTATTTTAAATGCTGATGCTCCCCCCTTACCCTCTTTTCCCCCTTTCTCCCCTGGCCCCATTTTCGCGATTGTTTGTGGGGACACTGCTGTGCGCAATATACCCTGCCGCGTTTCGCCCACAAGTATACAGTTGACTTTCCTGCTTTTCTTCCCCCTGCCTCGACCCCTCCCCTTTTGCTTCTTTACCCCGTTTTGCCCCTAGTCCCACTTCCATGACTGATTGTGGGACACTGCTGTGCGCAATTTGGCTGCCATGTTTCGCCCACTAATATACAGTTACTTTTCCTACTATTCTTTATCCTGCCCTGATCCTTCCCACCCTGCTCTTGTCCTACCTGACTGTACAGCGCCTTGGGATGTCCTCTCGACGTGAAAGGCGCTATATAAATGTAAGTTTTGTTGTTGTTGTTGTTGTTGATAAATCCATCAACTGCGAGGTGCTTCAACTCCCCCATCTCACACCCTCTCGAAAGCCCTAAAAGTGTACCTCTTTGACTGTGTCTACAATCACCAATCACTATATGGTATCTTTGTACTTTGAAACCGACTGCCAAAAAAGAAAAATGTAATAGTTTTGGAAAAAAAAGCTCACAGCAACAAGTTCTATTGATGTTCAGCCTTTCACATGGGATAAAGCATCCTAAAGAACTTCACAAAAACAATAGGCATCCAAGTAGAGGAGACATGAGTTCAGGGTATTGAGGAAGTTGAGGCTTTAAGGAACAAAGGTATGGACAAAGAGATTTTATAGACGATTTTGAAGACAGAGATAGGTGTTTTGGGGAAGGGTTCAGAGAGTGGCTAATATCTCTGCACTCGATGGTAGCACAGATGGAGGAAGGCACAAGCAGTTATGGGAGGTTCAGGCAAATAAAGGAGATGGAGATTGCAAAGGTTTTGATGGGTAAGGTCATGAAAGGATTTCAAGCTTAAGGGTCAGATCGATAATTAAATCCTGGTGGGGTTTGAGAGTTAGTGAAGCCAGGTGAGCATAGGGGTAATGGGTCAAATCTTTGTTCCCCATTCCATTTCAGTTTTTATATTGAACCTAATTAATAAAATAATATTAATCCTTGCATTTGATATGGCGTTTTTCACATCTTCTAGATGTTTCAAAGCGCTTCACAGAATATACTGAAAAGTGAATTGACTATATATTTCTGGGCTAAATGTGGCAGCCAATTGCGCACAGCAGTCGTCGGCCTCCCCAGCTCCTCCATCATAGGCTGCAGGTCATCCAAAACTCTGAAGCCCGTGTATTATCCCGCACCCGCCTTCGCGACCATATAACCCCCACCCTCACCCGTCTCCAGTGGCTCCCCATCCTCCAGAGGATCGAATTCAAGATCCTCTTCCTCACCTTCAAGGCCTTACATGGCCTTGCCCCGCCCTACTTAACCAATCTACTCTCCCCCTACAAGCCCACCCGGACCCTCCGTTCAGCAGGACTTGGCCTGCTCCAAGCCCCCCGCCCGAACCGCCCCACCATCGGAGGCCGGGCCTTCAGTTTTTCCGCTCCCACCCTGTGGAATTCCATCCCTCAATCCCTCCGTCTCGTTTCTTCCCTTTCCTCTTTCAAGGCCAGTTTGAAGACTTTCCTCTTCGACCGTGCCTTTTGTTCCACCCAGAATTTTTCGACCTCCCCTACATGTTTCACCCCTCCTCGTACACTCCCCTCCCAGCTCGGGTCACACGCCTCCTGTGCAGCGCCTTGGGACGTCCTCCCGACGTGAAAGGCGCTTTATAAGTGTAATTTGTTGTTGTTGTTGTAGCAGTGTCCCACAAACAGTTGTGGATTGAAATGACCAATTTTTTTTGAGGGATTATTATTATTAGGTGTGTGAGTTAAGGAAACTCGCCCTGCCTGGATTCGAACACAGGTCTCACACTTGTAAGGCGAGTTCTCTAACCACTAAGTTAAGGTTACTGCTTCCTGAATGTTCCCCTACTGTTATATAATTTACTAACCTACTTCTTTCAAGCACCAAATCCTTTCTTCTTGGTCAAGAAACATACTGATCATTGTTGAAACAACCATCTTGTTTAACCACTTACAATACTTTTATTCCAGTCTATTTTGGGATTAATTAAGGTCACCACTTATTTTGGCCCTGTTAATTCTGCACATCTACAACTCATTTGCTCTATATATTCATTAGACTAATAAACTTCCAACAGAGTAGAACAATTACCACTATTCAAATATATTCTGTCTTTACACGAATTGTATTATTTGTGATATAATGATCTGATAAACCCAATCAACCCCTAGCTCAGGTGTAAACCCTTGACTGTCCTGCACCTTGTGACATCCGGCTGATGTGAAAGGCACTATATAAATGCAATTTGTTGTTGTTTTTTGTTGGTTGTTTCATGTATTATTTATTTCAATCCTACTTTTTTGTGTATTTTTAGTTTCATTTCTCCTCCTGATCTGTTCTTTGTTCCTTTACTGTTTTTCTTTTCTACTTTTCCTGCATCCATTGCTCCAAATATTTGCTTTCCACAAATTGTTTATTTTCTCCCGCCCACTGTCATGTTATTTAAGATTAATGATGTCAGATTCAAGACAATAGGTTTAAGATTCAATGTGCTGGATTGATGACTGAAAATGATGGATAAATGATTCATGGTTTAAATCATAAAGATTTAATGATAAATCTTTATCATTTATAAAGATAATAAATCCTTTTATTATAAGATAATAAATGAACAATTAAATCATCGATCTATCATCTTCAATCATTATTGTTTGAAAGATCTTTATTACAGAGAGCAGGCCATTTTTATCAGCCTAGCTCAGTTGGTTGCACTGAGCTACAGGTGGAATTCTGTAGCTCAGTGGGTAATAATAATAATCTTTGCATATTATCACGTCTTCTAGACATTTCAAAGCGCATCACAGAATATACTGTAAAGTGAATTGACTATATTTTGTGTGCGAAACGCAGCTACCAATTGTGCACAGCAGTGTCCCACAAAACAGTCGTGGATTGAAGTGACCAATTTATTATTGATATTTTTGAGGAATTATTGTTAGGCATGTGGGGGTAAAGAAACTTGGCCAAGGTCTCGTCCTAACTGGAATCGAACCCTGATCTCTCGCAAGGCGAGCACTCTGAGCACTGAGCTACAGGACTCCGCGGGTAGAGCATTCTCTTTGCGAGAAACGAAAGACCTGGGTTTGATTCCCGTCAAGGCAAAACCTAGGGCAAGTTTCCTTACTCCACTTGCCAGATAATCCCTGAAGAGAGAAAAAAATTGGTCACCTCAATACACGACTGTTTGTGGGACACCTCTGCGCACAATTCGCTGCCACTTTGAGATGTCTAGAAGACTTGAAAAGCACTATATCGAATGCGAGGATTATTGATGATTATTATTGTTACATTCATCTCTGGGTTAGAAGGTTGGGGATTCAAGACTTGTGACAAGGACTTTGACCTCATTGTCTAGTCTGAGACTCCAGAGGAGTGAGAGAGATGAGGGAGCTCCTATTGGAAAACCTTCCCCTCTGACCGTATGCTCCCCTCCCCACTCTCCCCCAACGCCCCCCCCTCCCATCGGCTTAGAGGCACGCTCCTCTACTGTTCAGTGCTCTGAAACACTACCCTGCATGGAGGGTGCTATATAAGTGCAAGATGTTGTTGGCTGTGTGGAAATTGGCTGCTGTCTCAGCTTCTATTTACACGGCCACTACTCTTAATAATAATTACAGGGAGGACATTGAAATGTTTCAAAATCATAAAAACACTTTTTCGACTGCAACGATTATAATTACGCCGTAAAATTCTTACGAGTTGAATACTAAAAGGGTAGGTAATATTGTGAAAGGTTTATTATAATAGATTAAAGATTTAAGATTCCAGATATGTTTATGATTGACTATAATAGATGAATGATTAAATGTGCGATGGTTCTCAACTCTAATTGTGTATCTTATATGACACAGCACCTGGTGTACTCGGTGGGCTCTGCATCAGTCCTTTGCCTGTATCGTGCAAGTTCCCTCTCTGGTGAAACTCCACTAATGAGGATATACACACGGCGACAGATAATCTCAATGCTTTGTTCCACAATAAAGGGATGCATTCATCAGAGATCTTTTAGCAGTACCAGACAGCTGATATCAGCACTAACCTGCTTGCGTTCCCTCCCTCCCTTCCTCCTTGATTGTTACGGAGACTCGAGAAGCAGTGTATGGTAATCTCAACAGTGTTTTATTGGTCCTTAACCCTATGGTATACTAACGTATACCACCCGGGAACAAATATACAGTCAATTCACTCGACAGTGCATTCCGTGAAGCTCTTTGCAAGGTCTAGAAGATGTGAAAAAGTGCTGTATCAAAATGAAAGGATTATTATGTTATTATTTTGGCCCCTGGACCGCAAGTGCAATTAAAGCGAAGGCGTCCCACTTTACACAAAATCCAAACACATACAGAATATCTGCATTGATAACTGCCACAAAAGAGATAGAGTGTTACTCCAGAGAAGCTGACAGTGACATCTGCAATAGATTAATCATCCAAGCTTTAATATGATAAATTCATGATTTAGCAACACCTGTTCTCCCACATGATGAGTCACTGATCTGAGCTATGCTGCTGTTAAAGGAGATTGGTAGGGTCAGAAATGTACCACGAAGATAGAAGAGAGTTTTCATATTGTCATCATTCATGCGTGTACAACAACAAAATCATGCACCTATATAGGGCCACTTCATGTAATGTCTTGATGTGCTGTGCAGAGATGGTGTGGATCAATTGAGATGAAGGTGTGTGTGTGTGTATGGATAGATGTTGACCAAAAAGATTTCAATTTGAAGGAACAGAGACGGGGGCAAGGTAAAAGGATTGTGTTGGAGAATTGTTGAGTGCTGCAGTTGGTGGAGAGGAGAGCGAATAAACACATGAAAATGCTACATAAATAAATATGTATCACTATAAATTGCAGTGCGTTGAATAGTGATCCATTTAGCTTTTAAGATCTCGCTGTATAAAAACTGTAAACTGCATTTTATTAATAAAAAAAATCCTTGCATTTAATATAACGGCTTTTGCGTTGCGATGATACTTCAAAAAAACTTCACACAATTTATTAGAAAGTGGAGTGACCGTGTATTTTGTTGACAAATGATGTGACAAACAAGGAATCTTCCCAGAATCCTGAATCTGACAAGCTTTCAGTTTTGTATATTGACTCTCTTTTCTCCAGCAAAACGTTCTTTCGAAATATGGTTTTAAAATCACGTAAGCTTTTAGAATTTAGCTGTTTTCTGTCAACTTTCTATCAAACTACCTGTTTTCAATGGCAATTTGCTCCCAAACGGTGACTTTTAGATGTCATAACACTTCAAGCAGCCCAAGGTAATGAATGTGTTGAGCATTAAAGTGCTTCCAATTACTCCCAGCTCTTGACACAAATTTTGCCTTTGCATGCTCCTGCACTCCAAACCTGAACGACATTATTAATATGAATGTAGTGGCTGCCATGCAGCAGGTCACAGATTCATTCCTAAGCCATGTCTAAAATATTGTGCAGCATTCTAAAGCATTACCAAAGGGCAGTGAATACCATCAGAGGCACTCTCTCTCTGTGGATATAGAACTGGGATTTAATAATCATTATTATCCACTTCAGGCAGAACCTTGGTATATAACATGATCGAAAGTGCCAGGGGGGATACTGGACAAAACTTAGAAGTGTTGATTGGATCAACGCTCACCATGTCAAAACAGTATGAAGCAGCAATAAACCAGGCAAACAGGATGAAGGGTTTCATCACCAAACTGATTGATTTCAGATCCCCCAGATGTCATGCTCAAGCACGATAGTGTTCGGGTCAGGCCGTGTCTGGAGTACTGAGCGCAGCTGTAATTGCTGTCTCGTAAGCGAGGCTGCCACGAGCCAGTGCAGAGGTAAGGAAATCGCCCAATAACAGTGTTGGGCTCTCAGGTTACAGTACGGTCTGAAGACCTGATATGGATCTTTTCTATCCACAACCTTCTCCCCCAGAGACTGTGAATATTAAATCCAATTGTGAAATTTAACAGAAATTAGGCAAAGTTTTGACCATTTTAAGAATTTCGTTGTGTGGTAAAGTAACATCAGATTAATGTCCACATGGTGGCAGTATTCCCTTCCCAGAAAGCGGGATCTTGAGTTCAGATCTGAATCACTAACATCATTTAAATTAAATTTCCTTGAGGTGAAATATTAGTGTAAATCTACCCCTCCACTCCCTCCTCCCTGCCCATCCTCACCCATGAAAACTTTGAATCCATTGTTTTCATAGAATATTTGTTTTCGTGGTCAGGGTGAATTTCAGCCCTCCTCAGCAAATCAACACAGGGTTAAAAAAATGTTCACCTTAACATGTACGTCACCTCAACTGAATATCAAATACATTGGAGTACAAATTCACATTTGATATAGCGCCTTATCATGTTGATGAGACATCTTGAAGTGCTTCAAAGGATTTACGGTAAAGTGTTGTGACTGTATGTATTTTGTGGGATAAACGTGGGAGAGATGGCCTTCTGTTTTTCACTAGTGTCAATGGATCTTCGATGTCCACCCAAGCAGGCAGTCGGCACCTGGTTTTAATATCTCATCCAAAGTTGGCGATCAAGGCCTTCAATCCTCTCGATGTGAAAGGCGCTGTCTAAATGTAAATTTTGATTGATTGATTGATCGGCAGATTCCACTTTCCGGGAGACAGTGCTGCCAACTAGTGGGTTTTGGGGATAGCGACAGGTTTGTTTAAAAATCCCATTACTGTATTACACTGAAGATCCATGACACAATTTGAAAGGAGAAAGGAGGTTCTCCTGTGTCTTGATTTACAATCCTTCAGATAAATTGCTCATTCACCTCATTGGCTATTTTAGGGCCTTGCTAGCACAAGGTGCTGCCCCACTTGCCTACTAATGAAACTTTTAAGGTGTATTGATGTTATAGGTACAAGCTCAGGTGCAAAGGGTATGATTTATTCTTATTTTATTTCTCTCAGCATTATTTTGCTAAACGTTGAGCAAGTAGAACCAATTTATAAAGTCATTACATGGAATTGGTATATATGCAACAAACAAAAGGTTTCAAGCTCATTCTTGTGCTTATTAGTGGTGGTCGGAAGGGTTGGATAATGGGATTTCTTTTGTAACTACTCTGGATCTAAAGAAAATCTGTTAATGATCTCAACAAAACAGGAACCTTATTGTTTAATGTAGCAAAGTGTATGCTGTGGCTGGGACCTTAAACACGTCCTTTTTGAACCATCCAACAATGACTCAAGCTGATCCTATCAAGCTTGTACTTTACACCCACAGAATGTGATGTAGACACAGTCTGGGTTGCAATGGCGTTGGGGATGTTCTCTGGATGAATGTTAAACTGAGGTCCCGTCTTCCTGTTCAAGTGACGTTACAGAACCCATGGCACTACTCAAAAGGAGAATAATAATAAATAATAAGAATAATAATCCTTGAATTTGATATCGCGCTTTTCACACCTTCTAGACGTCTCAAAGCGCTTCACAGAATATACTGTAAAGTGAATTGATAGAGAGAATAGAATTTCTCCTGGCCAACATATCCCCCAAGTAAAATCAATCATCTGTTTCAAGCCTTTTTGTGGGATATGTCAATTGGGTTGCTGTGTTCGCCAACAAATGGGTACTCCATTTCACAGTAAATCCTGTGAAGTGATTTGGAACATCCTTCTGGCATGAAAGGCCATTCGTAACAGAGCCAAGAAGTTCTGCTGCACAGGTGGCCATTGCTTCATTCTGTGTCACAGTATATATTACCAATTATTTTGAGTCTCATTTCTGACTAATATAGCACACACTACTGTATCAACACACATGAGATACAATCTGGAATAACCTACCCTGTGTAGCATTGGAAATGATGAGCCAATGTCCTCCTATTCCTATCTACGTGTTAAAATTGATAACCAGACATAATAGTACAACATTAGTTATTGAGAAATAGATGGAAAATTCAATCTAGCCCATCATACAATAATGCATTCCACCTTCTTTCAGCCTTCATTCATATATTCAGTCATTCAGGTTCACTGAGTTTTGTTCTGTAGCTTTGCACCATGTTCTACTGATGTCGGGCTTTACGGTGCAGACTTGTATTGTCCTTTTACCAATGTCAAGTTTAAGAATAAGGAGTGCTTTTTTTGTTTTGCTTGTATCTAATGTGTCTTTGAAGGCCATGAAATTATTGCCGTAATCCTTCCTTGCTCTCATGTCCAAACTCTACTGAGTAGCCTGATGTTATTTTTAAACCATTACCTACTGAGCCATTATGGAATAGGGACACTTCCAAGCAGCTCTTGCATGCCAGGCTGCGTATAATCTAAAAAGTGAGCCTTTGAAACTTAATCATTGCCTCTGCATGTTGTGTTTTCATCATGAATAATTCACTTAGATCAAGGAAACAAAGACTTGAATGGACTCCTGATGAATGAGCACCAATGGATGACTGGGTTTCTGAAACATGTTCCGATTATCAAAAGAAGCAGGGGCAATCAATTAATTTACAGTTGAACAAATTTTTATTATTATTATTTATATGCACAGCCTCTCTATCCAATTATCAAAAGATGGTGACATTGAAAGATTAATTCATATAATGACAAACCTACACGTAAATGGAATCCAGTTATCATTATGAAATCCTCTAATTCAAGTTCCATTGCAAAGCCAGAGAATCTTCCTATTGGCTAACATTGTGTGTGTATTTTCAATGCATAAAGTACAAACTTCAACCATTGTTTTACTTGGTTCAAATGGTGGGTGCTTTGCCGAGATAGTCCTCTTGTACTTCCAGAAAATTTCCCACTTATATCCTTACCTCACCCTGTCTTCTGATGAAACCATGATCCTGGCTCAGCTGGTAGCACACTTGCCCGAGTCAGAAAGTTATGGGTTCAATTCCCCCCGCACATGGTCGAGGGTGGCACAATACAAGATTTACAAAGAACATGCAGCACGGAAATACGTCATTCGGTCCAACCATTCTGTGCTGGTGTTTATACTCTACTGAGTCTCTACCTACTCCTTTCCCCTCTCCCATACTCCTCCATTCATCTCTTCCTCCTGTGAAGGTGTAGCTTCCTCTTGAATAGAACTATACTACCTCTTGCAAACACCACTTCAGGCATTGAGATTTGTGCATTGTTGGAGGTGCCATCCTTCCGATGAGATGTTAAACTGAGATCTTGTCTGCCTGACACTGCTCATGTTATCTCCTCCAACCGTATTCCCCTGTCCATACTCTTCTGATATTACTCCATTGCTTGCCCTTCCATTCCGTCATATGTGGTCAAGCCTTCAGCCACCCTTGTCCTCTAAATCCCTTTTCCAAAACTCTTTGCTTTCCTATATCTCTCTTTCCCTTTAAAACCTTTCTTAAAATCTTATCTCTTTGACCATGCCTTTGATCAACATGCTTAAATCTCCCTGTGTACCAAGCACTTTATAATGCTAATATACATGAAAAGCATTGTAAAATACAAGTAGTTGTAGCCATAGTTCAACTCTTGGAGTTAAAGTGTGTCATACAGTATTTCCTTTGGCTGCCAGTCTGCTAAATAATGTATTGCATTCTAAATTACATTATAAATTACATAAGTCACTAATTTGAAAGAAGTTTCACATAACATTAAACAGAACATTTTGATACAAAATCTGCAGAATTTGTGCAAAAGTATTCCTTTGGATGAATTTTTGACTGTTTAAAAACCCCCCAAAGATTTTCCATATCAGCTAATCTATTTGCACAGAGCAATATCCTACCAACAAATAATTTTATCTTTGGGATTATTGTTCAAGACATCGGGAGAAATTCCCTTCTCTTTTTGAATCATGCCATATAATCTTTAACATCCAATTGGACAGGTGTTGGAAAAGTGCTGGGACAGGTGGATGCTTTGTACCTTTCTGCCTCATCCCTCAACACCCAGACCATCGATGTTCTGACAGCATGTCTGTCCGACATCGAGTCCTGGACGAGGGAAAACTTCCTGCAATTGAACGTGAGTAAGACTGAGGCCCTCCTGATCGGCTCAAGCCAGCGCCTCCGCACATCGGGCGCTGCCAGCCTCAACATCCAAGGCTGTACTCTCCACCTCACAAAGCCAGTCAGGAACCTCGGCATCACGTTCGACCAAAAACTCTCCTTCCTCCCCCACATCCGTGCCTTGACCGGCACCGTTTACTTCCACCTGCGCAACATTGCCAGGCTCCGCAATTATCTTTACCCCCATGCTACCGAAACACTCGTGCACGGCACGCATACATCACCTCAAGGCTGGACTACGGAAACTCTCTCCTCGTCGGCACTCCCCAGCTCCTCCATTCACAGGCTGCAGGTCATCCAAAACTCTGCAGCCCATGTATTATCCCGCACCCGCCTCCGCGACCATATAACCCCCACCCTCGCCCGTCTCCACTGGCTCCCCATCCTCCAGAGGATCGAGTTCAAGATCCTCGTCCTCATCTTCAAGGCTTTACATGGCCTTGCCCCGCCCTATTTAACCAATTTACTCTCCCCCTACAAGCCCTCCGTTCAGGACTTGGCCTGCTCCAAGCCCCCCGCCCAAACCGCCCCACCATCGGAGGCCGTGCCTTCAGTTGTTCTGCTCCGACCCTATGGAATTCCATCCCCCAATCCCTCCGTCTCGTTTCTTCCCTTTCCTCTTTCAAGGCCGGTTTGAAGACTTTCCTCTTCGACCGTGCCTTTTGTTCCACCCAGAATTTTTCGAACTCCCGTACGTGTTTCACCCCTCTAGCTCTCTCTCTCCCATCTCTCTCCCTCCCCTCCCCCTTACCCCACCCCTCTCCCTTGCTTGGTTCCGACCTGACTGTTCAGTGCCTTGGGACGCCCCACCGAAGTGAAAAGCGCTCTATAAATGTAATTGTGTTGTTGTTATACTAATGCCTGGTGACCCATTCACATTTTCTTGCTGGCCATTGTCAATACATAGAGTGGCAGAGCTTGGAAACAGATCATTCAGCCCAACTATGCCATGTCAGTAGTTCTAGAGCATTATAGAGTAGCACTGGTATAATCAAGTGCCCACTGGGTTTTTGTTCTCTCTGGGGCACTGATGTAATTTATACCCATTAACAGTTTTGCTCAGCGTCTCCTCTCTTATGCAGATGCAATGATGGTTCTTAAGTGAATACATGATGTAGCTCCCCCCCATCTCCTCTGCTTCTGTTACTTCAATTTTGTAATCTGGTTAGTTCTGGGGGATTTAAATTGCACAAATACACTTGCAGATACTGTTGCAAATTTCCTTCTACAAATGTGGTCCAAACTTGTCAATTGGTAGATTATGGTATTCATTATTAGTGAGAGACCGGAGTTTGATTCCTGGCAGGGTGAAATCTTGTGCAAGTTTCCTTACTCCACACACCTAAAAATAATTCCTCACAGAAAAACAATAATAATTTTGTTAATTCAATCGACCCCTGATTGTGTGACGCTGAGTGTGCAATTAGATGCTGCGTTTCGCCCGCAAATATAGTCCATTCATTTTACAGCATATTCTGTGAAGTGGTTTGAGACGTCTAGAAGACGTGAAAAGCACTATATTAAACGGAAGGATTAGTATTATTTCTCTCTAACTGTGCACAAACAGGAGTGGGGAAGTGTAATAATAATAATCATCACTGCGATTGACATAGCGCCATATCACATCGTTGAAACACCTCAAAGTGCTTTATAGAGTTACTGTGAAGTTTTTTTTGACTATTTTGTGGAAACAATGTAGTACAGTATCCATTTACGGAGAGCAATTTCGTGCGATGGCCAGACTATCTGTAACTTGTTCAGCAGCCTTCCAGTTGATACAAAACAAACCTGGCTGCACACTATTTCTGAAAAGTAATGTATGAAACAAAACTGTCACAATGAGCTTGTCAGTGTTTCTGTTCAGTTTTCCGACTCTCTCAGAGCAGACTTGGCTGCAATTGGTGCCATTAATCAGACAGAACTGACTGGATTTCTGAGACCGTTCACGGCATTGCATGGCAGATCAGGGAGTTGTCCCCCTGATTGGGCTTTGTGCAAACATTGCTGTGTGCAAATTAACTTCCATGTTTGCCCTCCTCCAAGTTGTCCCCGTGATTGGGACGTCTACATACCCACTAGGTATTCAAACATTAATTAGTGTGATAAGGGCAATATGTCAAATCGTTTTCCAGAGAATCTGCCTCACTGTTTCCCTATAGGTGCTCAAAGGCTCGCTCCTCTGTCGGCATGTGTTGGAAGTACTGTTTCTCTGTTACTTGACACACCTCAAGTTTCTCTCCACGTTCTGTAGTGTCAGAGTAACTTGAGCCTATAGGACTAACCAATTTTTAATCTATAGTGTGTCACCCAGTCGCAGTCTCGTCTCTGAGTCAGAAGGTTGTGAGTTCAAACCCCACATCAGGACTTGGAATCACAGAGGCTAAGGTCACAATCCAATGCAGATTTTGAGGGCCTCGGTCTTGTTAACATTCAACTGTAGAAAGTTAGCTCTTATCCAGGACTTGATGTCTGACAGGCAGTCTGTCAGGACAGCAGTGGTCCTGGAATCGAGGGTAGAGACAGAAAGATACAGTTGGGAGTCATCCGCATCCATTTGGAAGTTAGCCCCGCGTCTGCGGATGATGTCTGCAAGGGGGAGCATGTTATATTGAAAAGTAGCTCAACGTCTCAATGTGGAGCTTGAACCCACAAACTTCTGACTCACAGGAAAGTGTGCTATCAACTGAGCCAGGCTGACCGTGCAATAGCTACTTGATGGAGGTACTGGAAGGTAATCCAGCACACCAGTAGCCATTGCCGAGGAGGAGGAAACACGATGAGATAAGACGTGGTAAAGTGTGTTCTTTAAAGAGCGGACATAATCCTTTCACTTCTAACATGTTTCACACAGCAGGAAGGCTCATCTCTCAGAGTCACCTCACCAGCTGGCCTGGTTGAGCAGTGATGAAACTGATTATGTTCATGGTTGCCACAGAGATGAAAACGTAGGCAGCTCAGAGAAGTAACCCTATCTTAACAGACACCGACCCCTGAGGCACAACGTTACTCATGCATTTTAAAATTCTACAGCAAATGAAAATTTCATGCAAGTCTCAATACAGTATATTATAAATTAAGCCCACATATCCAACATTGCATTAGTTACAGGATTTTGCTTTAAGTGTTTTGGGTATCGCAGGCTTTGCTATTGTTGGAACTGCCTTTATGGATATTACTGTACATGTTCCATGGCTTGTCTAGCAACACAGAGTGTCAGTCTGGCTCAGTTGGTAGCATTTTCACCTGTGAATCTGAAGGTTGTGAGTTCATGTTGGGACTTTGAACTCACAATCTCTAGGCTGACACTTCAGCACAACGCTGGGAGATGCTGCATTGTTAGAGATATGTATTTTGGATGATCTGTTAAACCAAGGTGTTGTCTGTTCTGGTGGATATTTAAAATGAGGCATTCACGTCATGGCTGTTTGTGCAAACATTGCTGTGTGCAAATTAACTTCCATGTTTGCCCTCCTCCAAATTTACCCACAAATTCAAGTTAGATAGCTACTCGTCTCATTGTTTGTGGGGTGTTAGGATTAGATGGTATGTTTGTCTTTATACATTTTGTAAAGCGCATATTTTATGTGAAAGATGTGATCTGAATTCTAATTATTATTGTCATTATTACTGTATAATGGACAGTAGTGTACTATGTGCTGTGTAGTGTTAATTTTGGTAGCAACAACAGCTTGCATTGATATAGCACTCTTCACGCGGGATAGCGCCAGGAATGCTTGAACACAGCAACAACTTGCAGTTATACAACACCTTCACATAGAATAAAGTTTTGGGATACTCTACAAGGATGGGGTCTGACTCTGATTTAATCTCTCTGTTCGCAGCCCAGCGTGGAGGGCGCTATATGAATGCAACTTGTTGTTGTTGTTGAGAACAGAAGGGGGCGGTAAGTTTTCCCCATTTGCTCGTTTATGCTTGTAAGTAATTTTAAGGCTGTTTGGAAATATTCAGATAAATACTTGTATTGTAATGTTGCGATGTATTATTATTTATACATTCAGTGTTAACTGACCCTTGGATTCAAGGTAACAACCTCAACACATCACCTCATCCCTCAATATTGAAGGCAAGACCCCTTTCCCCTTCTCTCCCTCCGCTGAAAACACACACCTCAATGGTCTCACTGTAAAGCTGCCTGCACCAAACAATGAACCTCTGTCTCATAGTTCCCGGCATTAAGCTGTTAGCAGAATAGTGCTTAAGACCAAAATAATGTCAGCGTTTTTCTAACCATCAACACAAACATCCGTATTGACCCTCCCCACCCCCCTACAGATTAATTTACATCCGTAATGCTGCGTTAGGTAGAACTTATAATTGAATTCGAATTATTAATAAGTACACTGGAATTTGTGACGCATGCTAAATGGAAGAAAATAGCATAGAACCCAGATCAATAGATGCTCGCCACCTCTGACCTGAGTTGCCACCTCTAACTTGAGCTATTTTCCGGCAAAAAATCCCCCATCCCTGTCCTCTACCCTGCCTCACTATTGCTCGCCCTCCACTTTCTCGGTCCTCCTCGCCTCCTATCCCCATGATCACCGCATTCTCCTTCTCGAGCCTGGGATCCTTCAGCTAAACCATGTTCTGATGTTTGTTGGTCAGGATCGGGATGAGGCTGTTTGCCAGTCAGAGATGCCCGGTGCCAGAGGGTATCTCCCAATCGGGTCTGCCTCTCCCACTTCTGAACCGTTTTGACTACCTGTCACGTGGTCATCTTGGACCTCCAAATCAGTTGGAAAACTGGTGACTGCAGTGCGTTGTTCTCGGTCAAAAGCCAGAGCTGGGCCACGTACAGTAACACCGAGAGAGACTCACATTTTATCATTAGGTTTTACCCCATGGTGTACAATGAACGCTGGAGCCACATCACCAGTTCATGCCTCGCTGTACCAAGACGCTCCTCCCAGCTTGTTTGGCCAACACCAGCAGCCCTGAACCAAATGCAGAGGACTTTGATGTAGCCTGACTTCACCGCAAATGGTAGGTGGCTGCACTCGTTCCAGTCTCCAAAGCACATCACCTCGCTTTTCTGGCTGTTGACATTAGCGCCAGAGGCTCGCTCAAAATAGTCGCAAATGCCTAGCAGACTCGAGACCGATTTTTGGTCTGTGCAAAAGATGGTGACATCATCCATATACTGTACCGTACTCGCTCTCTGCCACTTTTGATGCCCTTACCACTCTCACCTCCCGAACCACCTCCTACTAACGCAAGTCATACTGGTACACCAGCCATCTCCGCACCCTCAAGGTACAGGTGCATGGCGCTGAACGCAGCTGGCTCAAATCAAACTTAACAGTCCATTGACAGACTGGAAATTGGAAAAAACCTGATTGAATCTATAACCTACCCTGAACAAGCATAATTAAATGCAGTTGGTAAGCGTGCATGCGATGACTGATCAAGATTATATCTCTCTCAATTCAATGCATCTTGAACCATCGCTGCATGCACAGTTACCGGCAAGCATTCAAATCTCATTGAATCGCGAGAAATTAAGTTCCTCTGTGCATCGAAGAATCAAGACTATGTTTCTGGCTATTCAATGAGGCCAGTAAATGCAGGAGTGATAGAGGATAAGGGTGTTACATGGCAAGAAGTGATTAATCTGATTAGTAACCTAAGTGGTTTTGATAGGAAATTAAATGGGACTTAGTTCCATGTATGACTTGGGTGATAATAAAGGTTTATAAAGGTAGGACTTCTGCAAGTTTTACTTTAGTAATAATAAAGGTTGAGCATCAAATACGGGAAAAAATATGTGTGCGATTTGTATTTTGTTTGGCATTTATGTTACAACAAATATATTTATAAATAAATATATATATTTTTTAAAATAGAGCAACGGCCAAAATAAAAAAAACTTGCAATTCAAATTCTAAATACGCAAGTTTGTCACTCAATGCAAGTTGTCCAAGGAACTATATAAATTGACATCAGAAGTTCCCACCCTCTGGAACTCTATCCCACACTCCCTCTGCCTCGCCCCCTTCCTTGTCTCCTCCAAGGCCCGTCTCAGATGTTTCTTTTTTGGACCCCTCAGCCTCCTGTCCTCTACTGATCTTGATCCCAACCCTAGCTTGGGTGCAAACCCTTGACTGTACAGCAGCTTGTGACATCTTCCCGACGTGAAAGGCGTAACAAGTGTAACTTTGTTGTTGTTGTTATTGAGAAGTCTATGAGAAAGTCCATCGTGCAGGTCGGACTTCACTGAGGTTGAAGAGAAGGGAAGTTGAAGAGAAGGGAAGATGAAGTACAGAAACACAGACCTCTTGGGGGATTTTAGGAGGCTGATGAGTCTGAGAGTTGAATGATGCTAAAAGAACTAAGTATGAACGACTGTGCTTTGCTGCTGTGGATGCTGTATTGTAAATACAAAATTCTAAAGAAAGCCAATTTTAAGAGTGTGAATTGTTGTCATGACAACTGTTCCACTGTCACATTGATAAATGCTGCTTGCAGAATTAGAAAGGTGCAACAATGCTGAGAAGCTGAGGCTCGCTGCAAGCCTTTCACTTTCCATCAGCTCGAGATGGGAGTAAAAATAAATGTCACCAAAGTTGTCAGTGTTTGCATCAAACTCCTGCCAGAATAAGAGATCTCAAGAGGCAACACCGACATGTGAGTAGAGATTACCACTCTGGCTCATGTCCATTGAAAACCAATCAGGATTCTTCTAACAGTCAATTATAATTAACCAATAGTCATTTATCATGTACTACTTATGCAAGTTCTACATTCTATCTCCTGTAGCGCTGACACTGTCTGCATTACTAATATAAAATGCTGCCTCTTTGCAATGTGTAGTTTCAACAGGTATTAGATTGAACTACAACAATTTCCATTTATATAACACGCTTCATGTTGGGAGGACATCTCAAACGTTTCATATAATGACTGCGATCCCATGCTGAGAAGTGGGGGAAGGTAATAATAATAGTAATCCTTGAATTTGATATAGCGCTTTATCATGTTGTTGAGAAGTCACAAAATGCTTCACAGAATATGTTGTAAAGTCAATTGACTGTATATTTTGTGGGTGAACAAATAACTGAAAAAGGTTACAAAGCACAGGTGAACTTTAAAAATGGAATGTGAGGTGGAGGAACTCCAAATTTACCACCTACAGTAAATAGATGCTCCTTTGAGGCTGTGGGAAGGACACTTTAATCAGTGGTAATAGGGTCCGCTCCCACCCTATGGAATACCATCCCTCAATCCCTCCGTCTCGTTTCTTCCCTTTCCTCTTTCAAGGCCGGTTTGAAGACTTTCCTCTTCGACCGTGCCTTTTGTTCCACCCCGAATTTTTCGACCTCCCCTTCGTGTCTCACCCCTTCCCAAACACTCCCCTCCCAGCTCGGGTCACACGCCTCCTGTGCAGCGCCTTGGGACGTCCTCCCGACGTGAAAGGCGCTCTATAAGTGTAATTTGTTGTTGTTGTTGTTATTCTCGATCCAAATCCACGTGTCTAGAGAGAGCATAAACATTTCCTAAACAATAAAAAACACAGTAAAATAACCAACAGTCCTGTGGTTAAGTCAGGTTCCTAAAATAAATTCCAAGGTCCCATGTCAACTACATTATTGAAGCTCACGTTTGTAAAATAAATGTGACTGCTCAATCACATCTCAGACGTATCATCCCCAATGTTTTCAGAGACCATAATGTAGGATGGAATTTGCGAACTTAGGAAGAGAACCAAATAGATGAACTTGGGCTGTTCAGTCTTGAGAAAAGAAAACTCAAGAGGGGACCTCATGGAGATGTATGAAATTCTAAATGGGATTGAAGGCTAACCCAGAACAAAACTTTAGGATGCATCAAAACAACAGAATAAGAGGACATAGGTTTGGAGTTGTAAAGGGCAATTTCAGGTCACATACAAGGATGTTTCCTTGACTCAGAAGGTAATTAACAACTTGAGTAGCCAACAAGGGTGGTTGAGGGCAGGAGACTGGAAAAGTAGCTTGATGCTGTGATGGTGGAAAGCTAGAGAGGATATTCTAGAGGGGTGAGATCAGAAGGCCACAGAGACTTCTTCATTCAAACTAAAAAAATTTGATCATGCGAACCAATAATCTTTTCCTATTCCGCTGCTTATACTTGAAATTGAGGGACTTCAGCTATGAGGAGAGGCTAGATAGGCTAGGGTTATTCTCTCTGGAGCAGAGAAGATTGAGGGGAGACCTAATAGAGGTTTATAAGATCATGAGGGGTTTCGACAGGGCAAATAGAGAAAAACTATTTCCACTCGTGGGTGAATCTGTGACTCGTGGTCACAGATTTAAAATAGTTTCAAGGCGAAGTAGAGGGGAGCTGAGGAGAATTTTTTTCACTCAGCGAGTTGTTCGAATCTGGAATGCATTGCCTGAAAAGGTGGTGGAGGCTGATTCGATAACAACTTTTAAAAGGGAATTAGATCTTTATTTAGAGAGAACAGGTCTGTTAGGTTATGGGGAGAGCGCGGGGCAGTGGGATTGAGTTGCTCTTTTCAAAGAGCCGGCACAGACTAGATGGGCCGAATGGCATCCTTTTGTGCCGTAAAATTCTATGATTCTATGATTCCATACTTAACAGCATAGTGACTGTGTTTTTGTAGGCAAATATCTACAGTAGAGAATAAGTCAATTTTGATTGGATCTCTAGCCAGATCCCCGAGGGCGTTTACATTATTTCTGTGTGATTTTGCTTTGAAAAAGAAACATTCATGTGGGCATTATCATGACTGATTTGTAGCTTGTTGTTCTGCGTTGAGCTGGTGGTGAGTGGACCCATTGCTAGCTTAGCTTCATAGTGCACTGATACTCCCTTCAAGTAGACAAAATGAGCAGGGCAGTGGGATTGAATCGCTCTTTTCAAAGAGCCGGCACAGACTAGATGGGCCGAATGGCCTCCTTTTGTGCCGTAAAATTCTATGAATCTATGAATCTATGAAATATAGTCGCATCTACAAACATTCTCTGCACGATGCCATATACAGTATTGAATGTGAACAAGGTTGTTGGGTGTCAGTCTAGCTCAGCTGGTAGCAGTCACAAACAAGAGTCTGACTCTCTCCTAAACCCCCAGATAAAATTTATCATTCACTTCATGACTGTTTGCAGGACATTGCTGTGTGCAAATTGGTGGCTGAGTTCCCTAACAAAAATACACGGTCACTATATATTACAGTAAAAGTCTATGAAGTGCTTCGAGACTTTTTGACAACATGAAAAGGCATTATATTAAATGCAGAGATTATTTTCTGGGCATATTTTCTCTCTTTCTGCCATCTTCCTCTTCTGAAGATGTTTGGGGAGATAGCAGCAGTTTTGGCCCCTCTCCTCCCCTCCCCAGTTTTGCCCCCTTGATATTTCACCCAATAGTTCTTCACGTGTGCACTAGGACAGCATCTCAAGCATCAGTATCACCTTATTATTGTAATATTAACCCAACTGGAATGGAAATTCAAACATAAATTTAAATAATAAAATAGTTTTAAATGGTTGCTCGCGCTCATTTTCCTGTCACTTTTTCCCTTCTGTCCTCTCCCACCTTATGATCTACTTTGTTGTCTATGTCATGCCTGTTGTCACCACTCTATCCTATCTAGCGGGCGCTATATAAATGCAAGTTGTTGTTGTTCTCTGCTCCTTGCTCTCTATCTTTGTCTGAATTATTTTCTCATTATTTCAAACAACAACAACAAAATTACATTTATAGAGCGCCCTTCACGTCGGAAGGACGTCCCAAGGCAGTGAACAGACAGGTCAGGACCCGAGTAAGGGAGAGGGGCAGGGAGGGGGCAGGGGTGGGAGAGAGTTAGGAGGGGAGAGAGTTAGAAGGGCAGCAGAAGGCACAATCATAGAAGAGGGTCTTGTGACCGGTCTTGAAGGAAGCAAGGGAGGAAGCAAGGCAAAGTGACTGTGGGATCGAGTTCCAGAGAGTGGGGGCAGAGAGGCTGAAAGCCCGTCCGCCGATGGTAGGGCAGGTCGTTGGGGGACATGGAGCAGACCGGAGCCCGCTGAACTGAAGGGACGGGCAGATTCATAGGGGTACAGCAAGTCAGAGAGATAGAAGGGGGCAAGGCCTTGAATGATCTTGAAATTGAGGCCGAGGATCTTGAATTCGATCCTGGGGGATGGGGAGCCAATAGAGCCTGGCAAGGGTGGGATGTGGTCACGGAGCTTGACGCGGGAGAAGTTACAAGCTGCAGAGTTCTATGTTTCACTAATTCTAACTTCATAATTTATCTCTTACCTTCTCCTTTCTTTCAGCTTCCATCATACGTTGGAAAATGAGAGCGGCGTTTTGAACAAATGTAGTTTTTATTGGATTTTGAATGAATGAAACACAAAAAGACTAGTTCTTGGCAGGTCATAAACGTGTGCCTCAATCTCTATGACAATATTTGTGCAAGTGGGAGCTGATAACAAGTTAAATACAATGCCAGCTCCTAGGACCAGTCCTGTAGTATGACTGTTGTAAGTTGTATAACTGAACTGTATTTCACATATCATAGTGTGACCTCTCTGACTGGGCCTAACAATATCATTGTTAAACTGTGGTTAGCTCGGGTTATGGACTTATGATCAAGAGAAGTAAGGTAAGATTGTCCCAAATGTGTTTCATATAAAACGTGTCCGGTTTGCAGAGGCAGGAGACTATTCCACAAAGGAAACGAAACCTCAACATCCACTTTAAGATGCACCAACAGAGTAGCACAAGAGGACATAGGTTTGCAGTTGCAAAGGGCAATTTCAGGATAGAGAACAGGAAATGCTGCTTTACCCAGTGGGTAATTCATGACGCCAACGGGTTGCCAGGAAGTGTGGCCTCAGACTCCTTTTAAAAAGGACTCCCTTTGACACTGTGATGGGCAGACTTAGGGTAGATGTTCTTGGAAGGATAAGATGACTGAAGAGTCTTCTTCATCCTAATTACTGGGAGTGTAGGATCAGGACTATCTATTAATCTTGTCGAGCTCTCCAGCATTTTATTACTATAAGACCACAGCGCACTCAAAGGTTAAAGCATGTTGTGTTTAACCTTCTGTACCACTAAGCTCCACATGACGCATTTTTAGCGGGTTGAAATTGTACGGAATTTCCATTTAAAATAATGCAGCCATAGTTCCTACAATTCAGCCCGGGAGTGATGCTGTGAGCAAATGGAGCTCAGCTTTCAAATAATTGTACACCTCTGAAAATCAGGAGCAGATCCTTTGATAAACAATACAGCAGCTTTAAGATTTATGTATGAGATTCATGTATGTAGAAATTAAAACAATGTGAATGAAGAAGCGCAGTAAACCTTTGGCTTCCAGTTTACTGGAAGCTAAAGCCTCCAGTAAACCATGGAGGCTTTAGCTTCCTTGGGCTTTCATCTTATGTAAGTCTTAAATGGTGTGTGTGCTTATTAAAATAGTAATACTGATGCCTGCAACACAGAGCTTGAAGACTCTCAAAGATTGTGTTGAGAATATTGCATTTCAAAATAATGCAAAAACAATTGTCGCTTATTCAGGCAAATAAATTTTGCGGTAATGAAAAAAACCCAGAACTGATGAACATCTGGCGAAGGGTCATGGACCCAAAACGTTGACTCACTTTTCCTTTCTTCATAGATGCTACCTGACCTGCTGAGTATTCCCATAGATTTTTTTTTTCAGATTTCCAGCACCTGCGGTACTTTGCGGTTTTGTTTCTGGTAATGAAGAAAGGAGACAGCTGTTTCTCAATGGACCTGAAGAAATCCTCCAGTTTGGGCGAGATCATGATTCGTTACCCGGCGTGGGTGTGGACCACGTGAGAAACCTTCCTGGCAAACAAACAGACCAAACTCACGGCTACAGAATATCATGGCCACACCACATATCTAATAAACCGGGTAGCAAGGAGTGAGCCTAATCCCGACATTGGAAACGGCTTCAGTATCATCTGGATGGTCTATGTAACTTGAATCCCTCAGTTAAGGCTGCAATCACTTCTAGGTTTTCACCATTCTCTCCATTACGTCAGCTACTTTGAGGCTATTTATATTGAACAATACCTTCCACCGTTCCCATTATGATTAGTTGTGAACATTGAGGTGCATCTGATGGTGTATTCTTAAAATATTAATCTTACCACCATATTGTCCCCATGTGAAGACATAGCTCAAGATTTCTATCTTTAGCCATCAGCAAGCATCAAACCAATCCCATTAATGTGGAGCCTTGCGCTAACTCTAAATGATTGCAGCAGCCATTGAGAGAGTTAGGTTAATGTCTGTAATGTCCATATAATGACTAGATCTCGCCTACATATAATACTTTGGGTGTAAATGAGAGGTGCTTTGCAATGTAGTACTTTCCAAATATTCTCTCAGCTCCCACATACCTCCCAGACGGCTCCCAGCTCCCACATCATGTTCCTGTCACTCCTGGCTTTTTTTTTCGGTGTTATTCAGTTTTCTGTTATGCCTCAAGTTAACATTAGAGAGATGTTACAAAGGCATTACAGAGCACAATGTTAAAGGCAGAAGCTATGATTTAATGAAACTATGTGTGGACTGGATGTTCAGAATGGCTGCGTGTAATTATGGAAATTTGTAACATTGCATAACGCATAGCTGCCTCGTGCCACCAGTAACAAGAGCAGATGTGTTCAGCTGAGGGCTCGTGTTGCTATCATGGCAAAAATAAATTAATTTTTATTTGTTTTTATAAAGGAACCAGAGGGAGCAGATTAACAATGATTTTTTGTTATCTCTGACCAAAGCAATGTTCTATTATTTTCCCTCAGTGAATCCCTGAGTAGCACAGCAATAACAAACTAAAATGAGGTAGCTCTTCTTAAGCATTGCGGAGGACAGAGAGGCATGTTAATTGGTGTAACAGCTTGGGACAGGCTGGTATCAACAAGGATCAGTGTAATTAAAGTTGCTGGTAGAGTATGGTTCTTCCTTGGGGGAGAGATAATTAGGGTTTCCTTGGATCTGAGCTGGCATGTTTGGCAATGGAATATCAGAAATTGAGCCAACCGTCTATGGTAGTCTAGTTCCCGAGCCAGGCATGTCTGCACTAATCCAGGACACTGCTGATGACAGCCTAGCTAATCTGGCTTGAGGACAGGACTTGGAAGGACAGACGGGTCACTGGGAGTAGGGATTCTTCCCACTTGGCTCCTGTTAACCCTGCGGGGAACTTGCCAGACTGTTCTCGAATGCGATTTTACTTGGGAAGATGACTGAAGGCACAATCAAAGAGGAAAGTCTTGAGGTGGGTCATGAAGGAGACAAGGGAGGAGTCAAGGAGTAGGGCTTCCAGGATGGAGTTCCAGAGGGTGGGGCCATAATTAATAACTGATCAGTTGGTCCAATTTGTTCAGGATGGTCCAACATTTGGCTGCTGAGGGCTGGATGCCCTATTTGAGAAATGTTCAGGGGGTCTCATAAGCAACATTGTTGTGTTTCCCTTCTAGCATAACGTACCATTTACTGGTTATGGAGGGAATGGGTGCATCAGATGAAATGGAGGGAGTTAGAGAGGGGGGGGGGCGGGGTGATTTGCAGGATGCAATTGCCTTGCGGGTCACCAGGTGGACCACCCTGATTTATGCCATTGTCGGGCAGCTACTTGAAGACATTAGCTTCTGCGTGTACCCACCGAATATTAATTAACGTAGTTCAACACGATGAAGCACTATCTCCCAATGAAATGCAAGTTTGGAAAGCTTTTGAGCAGATTTGACAGATTTTCAAACATGCTTGAATGAGCTCTTCAGGTGATTCAGCACTTTTTATATGGGGCCAACATAAAGTAAAGACATTCGTCAGTCTTGTGGATCCTCTAGAGATGTATAACATTTTAAATGAGATTGAAAGAGTAAACCCAGAACAACATTTTAAGATGCACCAAGACTACACAAGAAGACATAGGATTAGAGTTGAGAAGGGCAGATACCAGGATTGTTTTTTTTATTACCCAGAGGGTAATTAACAACTGGAACTGGTTGACAGGAAAGATGGCTTAGAGCAGCAAACTAGACTTATTTAAATAAAACAGCTTGAGAGGAGGACAATAGGGTTGGTTTCCTGGAGGGATGAGATCAGATGGGTCAAAGGGTCTTCTTCATCAAACCCAATCTTGTGATTTGTAACTACCACTGTTTAACTGATTTAGCACCAATCTGTCATTGTGTGCATCAGAAATCCTGTTGATAAACACCTTTACCTGATAATACAAGGGAGCAGCACATTTCCCAATCTAGCATTTAATTGAACAGTGCACACAAACATTACTTTGCTTAAAATGAAACTAAAATAGGTACTGTACATTGATATATCTTATAGACATCTAGAAAAAATATTGTTTTCTTAGCACTATATTTTAAAGAAAGAACTCAAGGAAGGAATGTATTTGACGAACGCTTATTTTAATTCACTGAGAACATATGGGGAGAAGTTCCACCTGTCTGTAAATTGACTGTATTTTAAATAGCATCTTAGAGCATCCAGAATTTGGCAAACTGTTGAATTCATTCTTAACTTGAATTCAGTAGTTCTTAAACGTATGTACAACAACAACAATAACAACAACAACAAATGGCACCTTTCATGCTGGGAGGCACAGAAAACCCAGCTTCAGAATTATCTGAATTTATCTGAAAATGCCACGCAAATCAAGTAAATTTAGATCCTGGTGGAATTGCTCCCCAAACAGTGTTACAACAACTGAAAGGCAGTATGAGCTGAATAGCGCAGCGTAATATCATTGAGATGCAAACCATGCAGCCTACCAGTTCACTGATTGAATCATTTTATTTTCACTTTCTGTCCCTAACACATGGAACCATTTCTACCAATCTTGCTTCTAATCGTTTTCCTAAAAGAGCAGCAAAATTTATTAGTGCGGGAAATTGTTTACTTTCCATGCAGGCATCCACGAAAGATCTGAAGGATTAGTTGAATATTGCAGTGGATTTAAAAGCTGCTGGCAAGATGCCTTTATGTACATTCTATTAACATGAGACTAGAACTGGGTTGGCTTCACACATAAGGAAACAGTTTTGAAAAATTGTCCACATGCACAGACAGCTCTGCATTAAACTACATCGACACAGGTTTGGAGCACACTGTGTTTGTCGACTGGATGAATGGCTGAGGAAGGGATTATGTAAGCAAAGACATGTGAGGCCTAGCTCCTTTGTAGCTTGTTTGCAGAATTGCTCCTCTCATAGGTACTTCTTCATTCATATTCTCCACTTCTCAGCATGTGGGTGGTGAGAGGATAAATCATTTACAAACACAAGAATGCACAAGACCGGAAGGGTCTATTCTATCCTTGCCTATGCATACCTTGGGACTCAGAGCATCACGTAGAATTTGCCCACGAATATACAGGGCAATTCACTTCACAATATATTTATGTGAACTGCTTTGAGACATCTAGAAGACGTGAAAAGCACTATATCAAATGCAAGGATTATTATTAGTATAATTGTGTAACCAAACATCTTAGATGCCGCAAACCTCAACCTGCATTGCGCCTTTTTTCCTTAAAGAGAGAAGAAAAAGACCAAAGAGCCCTCAGAGAGATGTTTTCAAAGAAAGGTGAGTATCCATTAATACTTCTCTGGATGCATATGTAAATGAATTATCACCGTAGATCAGTGGTTTCCAAACTGTGGGGCGTCTCTCTTGGGGGCACGTACCGTTGTCTGGAAGGGGGTGGGGGTTGTGGGGGGTGGGGGGGGGGGGGGCGCGCGGCTGTTATTGTTTTTATTATAAGTAAACCCCGCTTAATGTTGCGACGTTCACTAATATGTCATTCACCAGCGGGTGGAAAGGACATAGGAGTGAGCCAGGCCGGCAGCGAGAGAGCGAACCAGGCCCACAGCGAGTGAGACCAGCAGTGAGTGAGTGAGCTGGGCAGGCAGTCAGGGAGAAACTCTGCGCTGAAAAGCAAGCTCACACATCAACACTAACAAATTCTAACTGTTGTAAATTGTAAATGTAAGTAATTGGTTTCACAATTTTCATAATTTTTTTCATTTAATTACATTTTTCAAACAATTTAATGTTTTTTGTTAATACTTAAAAAAAAACTGAATAAAAACAGGTCAAGAAAATATAGAATTTGCTGTTATCATTTCCAAAAATTATTCAACGTGAAGGAGGGCAAGGGCGCAACAAAAACTTTGCTGAGTTAGGGGGAGGTGCCGCTATTTAAAGTTTGGAAGCCACTGCCCTAGATAATAACAAGAAAGGCGCTCTATAAATGTCATTTTGTTGTTGTTGTCGTCCCCTTTCTCCCTGGCTTGGTGTCAAACTACGCCAATGTTCAGTCTTCTGAAAATCTATTGTTATTCTGACCATGAGTTGTTTATAAATTTTTAGGTCTCACTTCCTAGGGGTCACCGTACAGTATCCGTAGTGTATTTATTATTGATAGTGACATCCATTGTATATTTATTATTAGTGATAGTACCAAAACATCACATCAGTACTGCACGGTTCTTTACTCTAATTTCAATGGCACACTATCGAATTTGCTTTGAATCGTAATGTCAATACCATAAAGCTGTAGAACATAAAACTCTATCACACACTAATGAGCTTCTGAGAAAACAAGGAAAATGAACGAGTCTGTGCTGAAGTGATCAGAAAGGTCAGGTCAATGACTGTACAGTAATGAATGGGGTCTGATACACATTTATTTGATGAATAGTGCCTTACACATCCAGGTAACTCCGAAGAAGATTCTTTTTTTCTCTCAATTCTCCCATGTACTGTAGATAGAAATGGCACTAAACTTTTAGTGAATGTGTCACTTAATGCCTCATTCGCTTACCAAAATAATAACAGATGCAAAGAGTCTAAACAGATCGCTATGTATGACCACACAAGATGCTTTGTTATATTAGGTCTATTTATGGAATTCCAAGAGTACGTTTCTGGCACGAAAATGTGTAGTAATAAATAAATCTGGCGTTCAGCTAAAATCAGGGATGAGTCATCAAAGTGACGTTGAGATATTGATAAACCATCATTTGAAATGTAATCACTAAATTGATCTGCAACTTGGTTGTGGAAAATGTGCTTCTTCAGCAAATCCATTTAGACCTGGAAATTAGATGGCCTTTTATGACTTTGTTTTGATTTCCAATTCAGGGTTGCCTATTAATAATCCAATGGCCAGTGCTATCTCAACAGATGTCTGGCAGCTGATCCTGTGGAGATGCGGGCCAAGTCCTCTCTCTCATTTTCTCCTCATTTTTTGTGTTGTAAATATTTTATTGAACTTCCAAAGATTGTTTCCGTGAAAGAAATGACGTTACATCAGAGACAAGAAATCACCATTGTCACTGATAAGATCAGAAAATTTCTCAACACAACGTGACTAATTCTGAAAACTAGGTACTAAACTAGTGAATAAACTGGTCAAAAACTAAGTAGGGGATACCAATAAGGTGCTACAATTGGTTTCAGTCGCTTTGGCTGAACAAGGACAAAAGTCACCATATTTCTTAGATTGATTTCTCAAATGCCCTGAAGCAAGGTCACAAGAGAGATTTGGATGAATGAAATCCATTTGATCTACTCTGACCAACCCTTCCATCACTGTTTCTTAAACGTGTCTACCACTTTTGGTGTCTACCATTCGTCCCAGGAACCTATTAAAGAAATATTTTCTGATGTCAATCCTAAACTTGCCCTCTTGACCCCGCCTGCCTTGGCATATCTGAAAGTATCGTTTCAGAGCTGGCTTTTCCATATACATTTTGTAGGAATTTTATATAAAAAGCTTTATTATTGTCCTACAATGGTTAACTTTTGTATAATTTGAGATGATCATTTCATCAGGAAAACCACTCCTCACCGTCAGATATCAGAAGTGCCCCTTTCTGCTTCAGAACAGTGGCCAACACCTCAACAGCTGTTCCAGAACTGGAATTATTGATGTAGTCTTCAGGGCAAAATGCCCATATTTCATTTTGTCAAAAGGATTAAAAATTCCAACCTTTATTTCCTTCTCCGAAGAGCAAAAATGAAAATCAATAAGTGAGTGCTATGCTTTCCCCAGATCCCTGCTTCAATCACACTTGAGGGGTTATAGTGCACCCTTGAGATTAGTACTCCAGTTGTTTTGGATGTAAATTTAATCCCTCTGGTAACACTTACCCACAAATGCAGCTCATAGTTTGTTAACAAATCAGCATCTATTTCCCACGTCGCTTAGTCCTTGGTTGAAGCCAGCTGTTCTCAGTGAGTGGGACTGATGAAATCATCCAGGAGCAGAGAGGTGCTCACATGCTCAGCCCCATCCGAGGAGAAAGGAAGAGTTCTTTCCAGAATGCGGTGATATAATTAAATAGAACAATAACTGTTTTGCTTCATGTTAGATATTCCCTGTGGAGCTTGAAAATGCTTGAGAATAGGACTTGTTATTTTATCTCTGCACTGAGCAAGAACAGGTCATTATGAATTAAGTAAAGCGCAGATCAGAGGCATTTCTTGGCAGCCCTAACCATTACTTTGACAATTTGAACGTTTGGGTCAAGATCCTATTAAAAATTAAGTCTAAGAGGCTTATAACAAGCATTCTTTGCCTGAAACTGATATGCCAGAGAAGTGATGCAAGTAAGCTGTCAATAACAGGGGTCTAAATAGACAGCAAACGCCAGTCAGGAGCTCGTCTGGTGTTGATGCAATGTAACAACAACCACAACAACAACAACAAAACTATACATGTAGACTATACTTCGCCTTTCATGTCAGGAGGACGTCCCAATGCCTGTACTGTCATTGTTTCAGACCCGAGCTGGGGTCGGGAACGGGGAAATTGGGGATACTGGAACTTATTGACAGCACGTTGCTCCTGGGTACAGTTGTCATCGTTGGGAGCAAATAGGTTATTATCTTTCTAAAAATTAACCTGCCAAAAGAAACGGAAAAAAATTAAAAAATGAATGAGTTTGCATACAAATGAGGAAGTTGCAGCTTGTGGTGTGTTCCTTTCTGCATACTAATATCTCGTCAATTATTAACACAATAGCATTGGAAATATTCTTAAAATATGCTTGAGAGGAAATTATCCTGCATGTGTAACTTAAATAGACGTTTGGGCCCAACTTCAGAATTGGCCACGGCTTTGAAGAGGGAAAGAGCACTTTTGATATTTGACAAACATGCTTTTCAGTGAGAATTTGATCACCTGATAAAGTGTGCATCCCCCAAATAAGCTCCTGTGGCTCAGTGGTTAGAGCACTTGTCTTGCAAGCTGGGGAGACCAAGCTGGGGAGACCTGTGTTCGAATCCAGGCAGGTCAGGGCGAAACCTTGGGCAAGTTTCCTTACTCCACACGCCTAATAATAATCCCTCAAAAAAAAACACAATAATAAAATTGGTCATTTCAATCCACGACTGTGTGTGGAGACTGCTGTGCGTATATGGCTGCCGCGATTCGCCCACAAATATATACAGTCAATTCACCTTACAGTATATTCTGTGAAGCGCTTTGGGACGTTGATAAGATGTGGAAAGCGCTATATCAAATGCAAGGATTATTATATATAAAAGATAATAATAATCCTTACATTTGATATAGCGCCTTATCATGTCTTTGAGATGCCTCAAAGCACTTCACAGAATATACTGTAAAGTAAATTGACTGTATTTTTTGTGGGCAAAACGCAGCAGCCAATTGTGCACAGCAATGTCCCACAAACAGTTGTGGATTGAATGACCAATTTATTTTTTTGAAGAAATTACTAGCTTCAAAAAAAGTAATAATTCTCTTGAAAGTAATAAAAGCAATCAGCCAATTGACTAACAACTGGGTTCCTACTTACTGCTAGGTAAACAGAGGCAAGTGGAATAAGGAAACTTGCCCAACGTTTTGCCCTGCTGGGAATTTGAATCCAAGTCTATTTACTTGCGAGGTGAGTGCTCTAACCACTGGGCTATTGGGCTCCAATATGATCCATGTAGAACAACATAGAAGACCAATATAGGAGGTAATAAATTCCGGTTGGTTGTTGATTACAAGTAACTATAGAACTCAGGAACTGAGGATTGGACAACCTAGTTGCAGTATTTTCAGGTTACGTTTTTTCTTTATACGCTGGGTCTTGTTTTATAAACATGTATAGAAATCTAGAAGTGCCTTCCCTGCTGCCAGTTGATCAATCATAAAAAGTTACTAACTGTGACACACTTTCCTGTGTCATACAAAATATACCAAAGGATGATACTTGCAAACAAAGTGTTTAGGAAGCAAATGTTGCAGAGTTATAACAATGGCCAGCTGCTAGCGAAGATAGCATATGAAAGAGGGGGGCATATTACCGTACATGGGGATGTCTAGCCATTTATTATTTCAATACCATCACTTCCTTTGTGGATACTAAGCATATTGATTTATCTCTTACCCTGATCCGTCTGGATCCCCATCCCTGTGTTTGAAAGCTACCATTTCTCACTACATGTTTCTCAGTTTATAGTCTTGTGTAATTGTGACCATTAATAAGAAATACAATAGATGAATGGTTGACTCAAATGATCGTTTCAACACAATAAGCAATACATTGTATGAATTGCATTGATCTCAGCAAATCACTGTTAATTTCAGGCATGATTGATACTCCAGTGAGGAAACTTCTTTGCAAAATGTAATAATAATAATCCTTTCATTTGATATATTGTACTACCTTATCACTTCTTGAAGACTTCTCAAAGGGCTTCACAGAATATACTCTAAAAAGAACAGACTCCACATTTTATCGGCGAACAGGTTAATTGGGCACAGCAGTGTTTCACAAAGAGTCATGGATTGATGGACCAAATTATTATTATTATTATTATATGTGGGGGGATTATTACCCCCAGAAAAGCACTCTGCCAATCGTCTAACAACTGGTTTCCTACTTACTGGTAGGTAAAACAAGTGTGGAGTAAGGAAACCTGCCCAACGTTTTATCTTGCCCATAGTAAGAAGAGAATATGCCCCAAAATGATGTAAATACCAAGCTCCGCAAAGTCATAGCTCTTCTTGAAGCCTTGTTTTTGTTTTCTATGCCTCAGTAAGCTTTGTTGTGATATTCAAGTTGTATAAATGTTAAAAATGGTTCAACTCAAATTTCAGCACTCCTCCTGAAAACCCTTCCAAGAATTTTTTAATATGACATTCTCCTGTAATAACAACAGGATTAGTGCCTTCTCACTTATCACAGGATTTTACTGTTAAGTGTCATGACTGTATTTGTAGGCAAACGTACCAGCCAATTTGTGCACAGCAATGCCCCACAAACAGGCAGGATTGTAAGCGACCAATTTTAAATGACTGGACACCGGCAGAAATTCATTTCAGTTTGTAGCACTTTCACCTCTAAGACAGGAGGTTGTGGGTTCTGAGACATTCCGCTTGTGGACTGCGGAATTTTCCTTTGCTGAAACAGAATAATAATAATAATACTCCTTGCATTTGATATAGCGCTTTTCACATTTTCTAGATGTCTCAAAGCACTTCACAGCATATTACTGTGAAGTGAATTGACTATATATATCTATAAAAACATAATTACATAATTTGGTACATGTGGAATCCTGCAGCTAGATGGTTAGAGCAATTGCCTCGCAAGCGAGAGGACCCCGATTCAATTCCCAGTCGGGCGAAACTTTGGGTAACTTTTCGTTACTCCACACACCTCTGTTTACCTCGTAATAAATAGGAATCCAGTTGTTAGTTGATTGGCAGATTGCTTTCTGGGGGCAATATCCCTTCAAAAAATAAATAAGAATAATAATTTTGTCACTCAATCTACATTACAGTATATTCTGTGCGATGCTTTGAGACGTAATAAGGCACAAAATCAAATCCAAGGATTATTATTATTGCTTTGTGCAAGTCGGCTGCCACATTTGCCTTCAAAGAGAGTCACTGCACTATACTGTACAGTAAAACCCTGTGAAGTGATAAGATACATGTGCAGTCAGCTTGGATCAGTGGTTGCACTGTTGACTCCTGCAGTTTGTGGAACGCTGTTGTTGGCAATATGACTGCCTCATTTGCCTACGTATACACATTATTGACATGTGACTACATTTATGTGAAAGTCTGCTGATATTATAGGGGTGACATTGAATGCAAGGATTATTATTTTGATAGAAAACAAGGCCCAGGGGAAGGATAGAACTATTCAAAAAAATTCCACACAAGCTGGATAGATTGATCACAGCTCAGCTCATATGTCACACTGAAATCGCATATATCAATGCATTAACCACAATCCATGCTTTCAAGGGGTAGATGAGACCTTTAGAAATGGCACAAAATTAATTTCCATTGACTTCCTTTCATTGAGTTAATCTCACCCATTATAATACTTTCTTCTAGGATTCTCCTTGACCCAAACCATCTTATCATGTGACGCCTATTCAAGTTAATGTTTTATTTGGTAATAAAGAACATACCATAAAATGCATTTAATTACCTTCTACTTCATGCAACTGAACCACACGACTGAGTTTATTCAACTCCGACAGCTGGACAAGGTCACCTTGTGGATTACAGCCATCAGTGAGTTTATTATTGGAGAACAAGTGTGCACAATGAAGATGTCTCCAGCCTGGCAGTTAGTGTAGCGTCATTGATCTGGCTGATGGAAAGAGAACGGAAAAGAGAGATTTGAGTTTAAAGTAGTTTCACGTAGCACACACGAGCAATGAGTCTCTCTACCATTATCAAAGGGCACCTTTATCTTCAGCAGAGCTAAACAGAGAACAACTGTGAATGTTGGATATCTGGAATCAAATAGTGGAAACACACAATGGGTCAATCAGCATCTAAAAAGGAACCATCAGCTAATGCTCTGGAATGACCCAGTTTGAAGAAGCGTCAATTTTTTATAAATTTAAAAGCTTTCCTGCACAAGCCTCAATGTCACACAGGAACTAGGTGCTGTGCGCTGCAGAGTGTCTGCTGCACATTGCAGTCATAATCTACATATTGTGTTTCTGTTGTGGCTTTAAGTGTTTGAAATGTATCCTCCTGGCAATAAATCCTCAGCTTTCCTTTGCATAAAGCAAAGTGAACACGTTCCATTCCCCTGGCCTGTCAGCCGGAGACAGATTTGCGTGCACTAAGGGTCAAAGCACAGCTAATGGTAACTGCACAATGGAAGCTCAAGCCATTAAACTGTCAGTCTTGTTGCCACATACTTGCACTCAGCGTCTTTCTATCTAGTTGGATGTAGTTTACTGTCATCGGTTTATCTCAACAAGGCAACCTGACAATAGATTGGAGAGAACTCTGGTGGAGGGTTCATGTTGAAGCATTTAGTAATGAGCTTCAAGTTCAATTCTGTCCTTTAAAATGTAATCAAAGACCTCATTGACCACAAAGGTTGGGGCCATTGTCCTCATCGACTTCACCAATCAGGGTTATTAAAGGTCAGAAACAAAAACAAAAGTTGCTGGGGAAACTCAGCAGGTCAAACAGCATCCATGGAGAGAGGAAAAGGAGTCAACGTTTCGGGTCTACTGCTGTGCGCAATTGGCTGCCATGTTTCGCCCACAAATTGTAGACCCGAAACGTTGACTCCTTTTCCTTTCTCCATGGATGCTGTTTGACCTGCCGAGTTTCCCCAGCAACTTTTGTTTTTGTTTCAGATTTCCAGCATCTGTAGTATTTTGTGTTTTGTTTATTAAAGGTCAGGGATGGCCAACTTGTATATTACAGCCTGTGGGCTGCAAATTGGTCATCTCTTGTCTTGTCTATCTATGCAATAGTAAATTTACTGACTTTCGCAGTCCTTACATAACAATGGAATTTCCCACATAATGCAACACCACACTTGTTTCCACGTGCGGTAACTTTGAAGAGGGTAATCCATCTCTATTTCCCATTAGAATCACACATCACTAAATTCACAATACAAAGGTGCATGCAGGATAGCCTATCCTGCAAACTTACACAACTCCAAAGTTGATAATTGTACAAACAAGTGATAGTAAATATGATTGTATACCTTACACTTTGTCCAGCATCTTTCATAACGTGAGAACATCTCAAAGCGCTTCACATAGTAAACTAATTTTCAGAGGGGATGGGAATGCAAACAGTAGTTCAGATAAGGGAGGGGTAGGACAGAAGAAAAGTACAGAGCAGGTGAATTCTGTCTTGGAGTGCATATATGTAAATGCATGGAGTTTGACAAATAAAATTGGTGAGCTACAGGCTCAAGTTGCTGCAAGGGGATATGATGCGGTAGCACTAAAAGAGACCTGGCTCAAGGAAGGGCAGGAATGGGAACTGAACATTCCTGGCTATCATGTATTCAGGAGGGATAGAGAAGGGAGAAAAGGAGGGGGGGTGGCAATATTAATTAAGAACTCGGTTACAGCCTTAGAAAGGATCGAGGTGGAAGAAGGCCTGAAAACTGAATCTATTTGGTTGGAGTTGAGGAATAAAAAAGGAGCAGTTACACTGTTAGGGGTATACTATAGACCACCAAATAGCAGGAAGGAGATAGACGAGCGGATCTGCAAGCAGATTTCAGAAAGATGCAGAGCTAATAGAGTAGTGATATTGGGTGACTTTAATTATCCCGACATCAACTGGCAGAACAGTAGTGCAAACGGCAAGGAGGGAGAAGAATTCCTGAAATGTGTACAGGACAACTTTCTTGATCAATATGTTTCCAGTCCAACAAGGAAGGAAGCAGTTCTGGATGTAGTTTTGGCGAATGAGGTGGGGCAAGTAGAGCAGGTTTCTGTAGGTGAGCACCTAGGGAATAGTGATCACAATATCATTAGGTTCAGTGTCATTATGGAAAGGGAAAGGGAACACTCAAAGGTGAAGACACTCATCTGGAAGAAGGCTAATTTCAGTGAGTTAAAATGGGACCTAACCGAGGTGGACTGGAAAGAACGACTGGCAGGTAAAACAGCTAACGAGCAGTGGGCAGTCTTCAAGGAAGAGATAGTTCGGGCACAGGTCAAAAACATTCCAACAAAGATAAAATGTAGGCCATCCAAACCTCTCTGGGTGACTAGGGCAATTGGGGTGAAAGCAAAAAAAGGAGGCTTATGACAAGTATCAGGCCCAAGATACAGAGGTCAACCAAGCAGAATATAAAAAGTGCAGGAGAGAACTGAAAAACGAAGTTAGAGGGGCAAAAAGTCTGCATGAGAAACAATTAGCAGGTAACATTAAAGGAAACCCTAAGGTATTTTACAAACATATTAAGAGTATTAAAAGATTAAAGATTAAAAATTGATCATATTAAAAGATTGATCAAGGGTAGGGTGGGGCCAAGGAACAAATCTTATTGTGGAGGCAGAGGGCATGGCTGATGTATTGAATGAGTACTTTGCCTCTGTCTTCACAAGAGAAGAGGATGCAGCCAATGCTACAGTTTTGGAGGAGAGGGTAGAAGAAATGGATAGGATTAGTTTAAACAGAGAGGAAGTACGAAAAAGGTTGATGGCGTTCAAGGTAGATAAGTCACCTGGTCCAGATGGGATGCATCCGAGATTACTAAGGGAAGTACGGGAGCAAATAGCAGAAACTCTGGCCACAATCTTTCAGTATTCCTTGGACACAGGGGTGGTGCCAGAGGACTGGAGGGTTGCTAATGTTACTCCACTGTATAAAAAGGGGCAGAAGGACAAACCTGGGAACTACAAGCCAGTCAGTCTAACGTCGGTAGTGGGCAAACTTCTAGAGTCTATAATCAGGGACAAGATAGATCTTCCTTAGAAAGATATAGGCTAATAAAGGACAGCCAGCATGGATTTGTTAAAGGCAAATTTTGCCTTACAAATCTGATAGAATTTTTCGATGATATAACGGAATGGGTGGACGAGGGTAGTGCAGTTGATGTAGTTTACATGGACTTTCAAAGGGCATTTGACAGAGTCCCACATGAAAGGCTTATTAGGAAAGTAGAGGCCCATGGCCTTAAAGGGACAGTGGCAGCATGGATCCACTACTGGCTGCGAGACAGAAAGCAGAGAGTTGTGGTGAGCGGCTGTTTTTCAGACTGGAGGGAAGTGTGCAGTGGCATCCCCCAGGGATCGGTATTGGGACCACTGCTCTTTTTAATATATATTAACGATCTGGACTTAGGTGAAGGGAGCACAGTTTCCAAGTTTGCAGATGATACTAAGTTAGAGAGAATAGTAAACAATGAGGAGGATAGTAACCATCTGCAAGAAGATATAGATAAAATGGTAAAGTGGGCAGACACGTGGTAGATGAAGTTTAATGCAGAGAAGTGTGAGGTGATACATTTTTGGAGAAGAAATGAGGGGAGGCAATATAGGCTAGATAGTACAATTTTAAGGGGTGTGAGGGAATAGAGAGACCTGGGGATTTGTATTAGCGACTCTTTGAAGGCGGCAAGACAGGTAGACAAAGCCATTAAGAAGGCATACGGGATACTAGGCTTTATAAATAGGGGTATAGAGTACAAAAGTCAGGAAGTGCTGACTCTATATAACTTTGGTTAGGCCTCAGCTGGAGGACTGTATCCAATTCTGGTGACCACACTATAGAAAGGATGTTAAGGCATTGGAAAGGGTGCAAAGAAGGTTTACTAGAATGGTACCAGGATTGAGGGACTTCAGTTATGGGGAAAGGCTAGATAGGCTAAGTTTATTCTCTTTAGAACAGAGGAGGTTGAGAGGAGACCTAATAGAGGTTTATAAAATCATGAGGGGATTCGACAGGGTGAATATGGAAAAGCTGTTTCCACTGGTGCGAGAATCTGTGACTTGTGGTCACAGATTTTAAATAGTTTCAAAACAAAGCAGAGGGAAGCTGAGGATAATTTTTTTTCACTCAGCGGGTTGTTCGAATCTGGAATGCATTGCCTGAAAAGGTGGTGGAGGCTGATTCGATAACAGCTTTTAAAAGACAATTAGATCTTTATTTAGAGAGAACAGGTCTATTAGGTTATGGGGAGAGCGCGGGGCAGTGGGATTGAGTTGCTCTTTTCAAAGAGCCGGCACAGACTAGATGGGCCGAATGGCATCCTTTTGTGCCGTAAAATTCTATGATTCTATGATTCCATACTTAACAGCATAGTGACTGTGTTTTTGTAGGCAAATATCTACAGTAGAGAATAAGTCCATTTTGATTGGATCTAGCCAGATCCCCGAGGGCGTTTACTTTATTTCTGTGTGATTTTGCTTCGAAAAAGAAACATTCATGTGGGCATTATCATGACTGATTTGTAGCTTGTTGTTCTGCGTTGAGCTGTTATTGTTGCCAGCAACCATTATAACTACAGATCCAACTACTGAAAATAGTAATGATGCATGCCCAAAATGGGCTAAATCAGAGTGGATTCAGGCTGAAAAGCTGGCATTTGAGGTTTAACAAGATGTTCAAAACCTCCACATCCTATGTTGGTGAGTGGACCCATTGCTAGCTTAGCTTCATAGTGCACTGATACTCCCTTCAACTAGACAAAATCCAGATATCATAGCTAATAAATCTCATGATCAATAATATCTTTTAATTGATCTATTAGGATAAAATGGCTCCTGTACGGTCACTGAATGCTCTGTGGGCTTTCAGACATTCTGCCTCTGCTCTTTGGAACTCTATCCCAAAGTCTGTCAGATTTGTGGAGACTTGCAGCTCACTCAGTGGTTAGAGCACTTAGCTTACAAGCGTGAGACCTGTGTTCGATTCCAGGTAGGTCAGGGAGAAACCTTGGGCAAGTTTCCTTACTCCACATACCTGATAATAATCCTAAAAAAAACTATCATAAATTGGTCATTTTAATCCATGACTGTTTGTGGGTCACTGCTGTGCACAATTGGCTGCCACGTTTCACCCACAAATTTGCAGTCAATTCACTTTACAGTATATTCTGTGAAGCGCTTTGAGACGTCTAGAAGACATGAAAAGTACTACAGTACTGTAGATCAATTGTAAGGATTATTATTTGTTCCCTCCCTCCCTTTGTTCAAGGCATGTTTCAAAACATGCCTCATTGGCCATGCTTTCAGTCAACTATGCCTTACCCACCCCCCTAGGCTTTCACCCCCAGCTCAGGTGCCTATCCCGAGTGTGAAGCACTTTGATGGAAAGGCACTATTAATTCTAAATTGTAACTATTTATGCTGTGGATAGAGATAATGCATATTTAATGCTTCAATATGAATTCTGTGCCTGAGTTCGTTTCAACCTATCGTTATGCTTCTGTCCGCAGACAAACAGATCTCAGTAAAATACATGCAACTGGACATACTGACAGACATATATATATAGGATTGTTGATAGCACTTGCTGAATTGTGCTATATTATTTGGACTTTGCATTTGCGGCTGTTGTGATCAGTTTAAATGAGTTTATTTAAGGTCCAGAGGGTTTCTTGTCAACACGGCTCAATGGAAAGCTGTTGAGGAACCCATGTAAAAATCTACTTATAAGGATCAAAGGATTAACATGTATATCATTTGCCAGAGGGAAAGCAGCATGTACAGTATTTTAGGCTTAGTTATCTGAACACAAGGGCTTTAACTTCACTGCCTTCATGCTAAAATTGGTACATAGAAACGTTGATTTTTTCCTGTTGCTCGGGCAAGAGAAACCTGTGCAAGGGACACTGGGGGCTGCTTTGGTTGCCTTCTTCTCTGTGTTCAGAGCACAGATGAAAATTTCGGATCCATCTTAAATGTAAGGTGCAAAGATGTGTAGAATTCAATTTGCGTCTGTGTCCACTTTGGGATGTTCTCAATTATTTGATTGAAATTATAAATACAACTCAACAGCATAATCTGCTGTTGTCATTCTCCCAGTTATAATCCGTCTATGGTGAAATCCGCTGCTACAATGAGAACACCCCCATTTTTTCTTTGATGTATAAACAGGACAGGGCATTTCACCAAGTACAAAGCAGACCGGATCTAAATTAATCGCTCGTATCAAAAAATGTAATGCTGATCTGTAAATAAAACAATAAGCTTGTATTTAATGTATTTAATGGTGAATGTTGTTATGTAGGCAAGCATGTCAGCTGATCTGTGCCAGCAGTGTCCCCCAAACAACAATGAGATGAAGAATCACATTCGATAGTTTCGTTTTTCTTGCAGTGAATTTAGATCGTGAAGGATTATTGGCTTGAGTGTGAGACTAGCTCCAAAAGTGAGCTTCTGGTAATCTGGTTTGTGTTTATTTTCAGGTCTCTAGCTGGGTGCCTGAAATGTGCCTGGGATTATTCTGAATAAATCTTCCCTGTAAGTGTTCATTCACATCTCTATTTGCAACACTAATCTCCTGCTAGTGGTTATCAGAAACTTGGTGAATGAGGAGTTATAGATAACAAGGAAAGCACTCTGGGCAGAGTTCATAGAACACTGGGTATTTGGTCTCTGGTACTAATAGGAATATTATTTTCACAAGATTTCGAGGCTGGTTTGGCTGAAAAAGGTAATTCTGTCCATTTGATGCCATCCTCCAGAATACACATCCTACCTTCTTCCTTTCGCAGCATCGAGCAAGCTTTTTTTAAAAAAAATGTGTCCAGAATCTTAGCATTAATCACCCAGGAAACCTATTACAGTACATTCGTTCATTACCCTCTGGGTAAAGAAAACCTTGTTGCTACTGTATTATCTGTCCCGAAATTCAACTCTAAATCGATGTCCCCTTATTCTTTTGCCTTGGTGCATATGTATTGTTCTGGGTTTATTTTCTCAATTCCATTTAAAATGTTATACACCTATGAGGTCCACTTTGAGACGTCTTTTCTCAAGGCTGGGGAGTTTTAGCTTGTCTAATCTCTGCTCATAGCTCATTCCTTTTTGCACCTGCCTCATGTCTCTAACAATGGGGATCATTCTTGACATTGTTTTTTGTTCACTGAATTTTTTGCTAATAATAATCCTTGCATTTGATATGATACTTATGATATTGAGAAGATGCCCCAAAGCATTTTACAGCATATAAATGATAATAATAATAATCCCTGCATTTGATATAGTGCTTTTCGTCTCTTCTAGGCATCTCAAAGCGTTTCACAGAATATACTGTAAAATTAATTGATTATATACTTATGGGCAAAACGCGACAGCCAATTGCGCACAGCAGTGTCCCATAAATCGTCGTGACCAATTTTTTTTAATCCAGTTTTTTTTCTTGAGGGAGTATTATCGGGTGTGTTGAAGTAAGGAAACTTGCCCAAGGTTTCACCCTGCTGTGAATCAAACCCAGGTCTCTCATTTGCGTATAAAGGGTATACTGTAAAACGTAATGACTGTATTTTTGTAGGCAGCCGATGTCCCACAAACAGCCATTAAGCGATTGATCAATTTTATTGGGGGAAATGTTGGCTAGATCCCTGGATGAAACTCCAGCCTTGTTTGAAAAGCGCCATGGGATCTTTATCGCTCACCTAAATACACAGATGGGATCTCAATTTATTGTCTCTTTCACAGGATGGCCCCTGCAGCAATGCAGCGCACCATCAGCACTGCACTGGAGTGTCAGCCTGAAATGTGTGAGTTTAAAGTAATGGAGCTGGAACCCACAACCTTCTGACTCAGATGTGAGAGCGCTATCAACTGCGACAGTTCTTTCTTGTTGGAGAAATTCAAACAACCAGCCGTGAAATTAATTATATTAGCTCCACACTTCCACTGGTTCTTGAAAATATCAGCATTCTTGCAGTCGACAGTTAGAGGTCTAATTGCGAAACCTGTTTTCTGAATCATCATATTAGTATTGTATCTGTGTGCTGCACTTTTGTTTACTGTCATCTCATAATGCCTTTTAGACACCGATCAAGGCTTGGCTGCCCAAAGGAATTTTCGCAACATTACTTAATCCTTATATTAATATGTCGGTAAGGATCAAGTAATAATCACGGAATAAATTGTGTTTCTTTGTGGATGTGATATTTTGGATTCCTTTGAATAATAATAATAATCCTTAAAGTTGATATGGTGCTGTATCGTGTCTTTGAAATGTCTCAAAGCGCTTCTCAGAATATACTGTGAAGTGAATTGATTGTATATTTTGTGGGTGGAAGCATGGGAATGCAGGAATGTTTAGGATGGGAAACAGCCATTATGCTCTTCGAGTCTATGAAATACTGCACAGTAAATTTTGTACATGTGCAGAATTGAAAATAACTGTAAATGCTGTGTCTTACAATGAAACACTGAGTGTTTTGTAGCTAATGGAAAGCTGAAACACTCAATATTACCAAGTCAAAGTTTGATGCAAAATTCCATTAAGTCAGGAGATTCAAACAATGAACCAGTAAACTATTCAATGGACTGACTCTAAGGAAGGGTTGTACACAATGAATAGAACTGATGAATAGAACCTGATATATATTAACACATAAGTTTGCAAATGATTGGTGGTGCTCATTAACAAAGTTGGAGAGAGGAAGGAGGAAAATTGAACATAAAACATATCCAAACTATGTAAGGCTGTTGAACCTAGGCTGATAATGTAATGGTGTGTATCTGGAAGGCATTCATCAGTTAAATAAGTTATTTTATTATTGCATTATCCTTTGGTGAAGCTACGTTTGGAATATCGTGCACAATTGTGGGCATTATTCAATGGTATGGACAGATTGGAGAGGCTTCAGAGAAGAACAACCAAATGATTTAAGTCTCTAAATGATGAGGAGAGGCTCACAATAGGAGCAGGATTGAGAAAAGTCATGAACCAAGACTTTAGAAAGCACAAATGCATAAATAAAGTGAATGCGAGCTGATTGTATTGCTTAAATTGCAATAACAGTACACAAAATGAACCGGTGTGCAATCTTGTTAGCCAGTTCTCTTTGCTTCCTCATATTTGCTGCCTGTCCATGATTGCTTTTCTTCACCTTCGCCTCACTACCCACCTCCAGTTTTATCTCACCACTAAATGGTGCTGAAATGCTCATTAAGGCCTTTATTAACTCCCACCCAACTTCTCAAATACACTCCTCCTCTCTGGTCTCCTCAGTTACCTATAAGCTCCATTTGATAGAAAACTTTTGTCGCCATCCCCACTTGCACCAAACCTCAGAGGTCTACTTTCTGTCTACCTTGAAATTCCACCTAAAAACCTACCACTTTGTCTGTACTTACGCTCACCTTCCCATAAGCATCCCACCCCCAGTTTCCATGTCTGGCTCTTGAATTTGTCTCTGTGAAGCATTTTGAGATATAATCTCATGTAAAAGGCTCGCTACAAATGCATGTTGTTGCTCTTATTAAATTGGGTTACAAACAGGTTTGAAGTTTATAGGAGGAATTAGAGACAAAACTGATCAAATGTTCTGTGGAACAACAACTACAAAATTACATTTGTAAAGCGCCTTTCATGCCAGGAGGACTTCCCAAGGTGCTGGACAGTCAGTGTTTTGGGGAGCGTCGAGGAAGGTTTGTGAAGGGGGTTACTGATGGCATGGTCAAAAAGGAGGGTCTGTGGAATGCAATGATTTGCAAATCAGATTGGCTAATATTTGGCTGTTACCCGCAATTTTTGCTCAATTATAACGATCACACCACATATGGTATTTTCTCCTCATTGTTGGTGTTAAATAAAGTCTGAGAATTTATAATAATAATAATAATCCTTGCATTTGATATCGTGCTTTTCACATCTTATCGATGTCTCAAAGTGCTTCACAGGGTATACTGGAAAATGAATTGACTATATATTTGTGGGCGAAACACGGCAGCCAATTGTGCACAGCAGTGTCCTACAAACATTCATGGATTGAAACTACCTTTTTTATTATTATTGTGGTTATTTTTGGACAGATTGTTACAGTATTAGGCGTGTGGAGTAAGGAAACTGGCCCCCATCTACCTGGATTCGAACACAGGTCTCACGCTTGTAAGGCGAGTGCTCTAACCACGTTTACATTTTTGCATTAAACTGTTGTAAGTGGAAGAACCATCCATTCCTAAGCTATTATACATTTCTAGCTTTATTGAGCACAGGATTTTTTTAATATAGGCCTTTAAATAGTTACTGCTTCAGTAGAACACAATACAATAAAGTTAAGCAAGATGCTCTTTGAATTGTTAATGAATTTGCACAAGAACATAAAATGAACTACGGTAATTTCATGACTAAATGCTGTAAAGGCTATTGTGTTGATCAAAGGCCTTTACAGCATTTGTCTTTTGAAATGGCAATTTTAATTCTGACTAATGGAAAGTATAAAGAATGCAAACAGTCTCATTGCTTTAAACTATACAATTATAAACACGGCACGGTTTAGTTGGTAGCACTCTCACCTCTTGAGCTGGAGCTTTGAATGGCTGACGTTTGAACTCATAGCCTAGGCTGAGTGCTGGGGTTAATAATAATAGCCTGTATTGTTTTAGGCGCATTCATTGTTTGCATAAAGCCATTAAACTGAGGCCCCACCTGCCTGTTCAGGTGGATATTAAAGATCCCATAGCACTAAAAAAGAAGGCAGTTTCTCCCGGTATCCCAGCCAACAAGCCTCCAAATAAATTTGATCATTCATTTCATGGCTGTTTTTAGGGTCTGAGATGCTAGACTGTGTGAGGGACACCAAATAAATGAAAGTTGTTGTTCTTGTTGTTGTTATTGTTTTTGTGGGAGCTTGCTGCATGCAAAATTCTGGCATTAAACATAAGTATTATTTATATCATGTAAATATTACTTTTATTTGACTCCAAAGGTAACAACAAATAATAATGAGAAGAAGTTGTGCTCTGCTGTTAAGGTGAAAAGAGCTGTGGTAGTTAAGTCAACCATAAACCCGCTGTCTATCACTGTTACTTTTCCTCTCCAAACCTCCAGCCATATTTAATTGAATTTCGCTGCCGAATCTCTGTAGGAAAGAAGCCACATTCTTTAAAACGATTAAGAATGTTACTTTGCATAATCAATAATATTTGGGACAGGCTTTAATTATTTTAACTGACATTCAAATCCTCTGTGAGACATCATCTTGAAACATAGTAAACACCTTACCCATAAATTACAAGTGAGCACAGTGAATTTTGGCACTATTTTCAGCTCCATTAACTTCAGACTGAAACTGCAGCTCTACACGTTGTCAGCATTTAAAATACAAGTCCTCCGGCCCCTGCATTCAACCCTGGCAATCGTTCAGCACATTTTTCATTTGCAGAAAGCTGAGGACCAATCTGACCTATTGTGAATGAAATGAAATCACTCTTCTTTTTGGTTAAAAATGGTGTTGCTACCGTTTACTGAGCATGTTTTGGGGAAAGCTAGAATTGAGAAGGTTAAGAATCGGGGATGGCAAAGTTTGGACATGAATAGTAAGTTTAGGTACTGTTGAATCTTGAAAAAAAATCCAATTATTTTATAATGGCAGTGTAGCAAACACCAAGAGAAGATCAGAGTGGGTTCTCGTTTGAGAGAGAACAATTTCAGTGTCAGCAAATATGCTCACCTCCTTCCCTGGACGTGGTGAAATTGTTCACTATAACCTCGTCTCCGTCGTCTGTCACCTGATGCCTACAGGCATGCCATCTCGGTGGGACCTCCAAATGTTGAATCCGATATTTGTGTAGTATTATTTCTCTATCTATTAGAAAACAATACTTCAAACTTTATTAATACGATACTAGTAAAGGAGAGGACAAGAGCGACTCCCATTGAGAGACGCATATTCTCCTCTCCTTTACTAGTATCGTATTAATAAAGCGCGTTCTAATTATCTGTTTGAAGTGTTGTTTTCTAATAGATAGAGAAATAATACTACACAAATATCGGATTCAACAGTACGCAGAAGAGAATGAAGGAGAGCGAGCAACATTGAAAGGATTAGCACAGGAGCTTTTCATAATGTGATCAATATGTTTTAATTATATTCAAAATTGTGGGGTTTATGTTATTTTAATGGGTTTGAGGTTGCAAGGTAACTTATAGTAATACGATAATAAACCCAACATTTGTTATGGTGCCTTATCTCCTTGTCAAGAGATTTCAAAGTGCTTCACAGGATTTTACTAGGTGACTATGTATTTGTCGGAAAACACACCACATAAATTATGCACAGAATTTCCCCCTAAACTGTCACAATGTGAATGACCAACCTTATCTGGGAGATTGCTGATTGGGAGAAACCTCTTTCTCTAACAAACAGTGACAAAGAATCTCAACAGGCAGCCAGGAATTTGGTTTAACATCTCACCTGAAGGATGACACCCCTGACAATGCAGGAAATGCTACATTGAAGTGTCAGCCTAGCCTGGTTGTTTCAGTCTTTATTGAGAAACTATTCCTTTTGGTAAGACTTTTCCCTTGCTAGTTTGATTCATATCTCTTACTTTTAAACAATTCCACATCTTCCCCCTCCCCTCCCATTTAGCAAATCACACACCTCAGTGATTTCCTTCAGCCCTGCTCCTCACCCACCCTCTCCACTCCGACAACTTAGGCTTGCATCAAGCCTCTGCACCACCATTATTTATCCTCGCGTCGTGAAAGGCGCTCTACAAATGTAACTTTGTTGTTGCCACTTAATGAGCTTTCAATCACCTCGTTCCCATCCTTTGGAATTCACTCCCTAAATCGCGTAGCCACACAACCTCCTTCTCTGCTTTCAAAAGTGAAAACGAGTTGAAAATGTTAGAACAAGTTGGTGAAGTGTTGCAGCAACAACAGCTTGCATTTCATTGGCAGAAGCTAACATCTCAGAGTGCTTACTGAGGTTTGTAAATGTAGTTTGTAAAGAAGCCTCCCGTGTGGCACTTTGTTAAAGACCTTTTGTCATATAGCTTCCCACTATTAGTTTCAGCTGTCACCTTGTCAAAAAAGATTAGTCAGGCAAGATCCATCCCTCCTGAGGCTGTGCTGATGCTTATTTGGTGGCTTACTTTCATTCAGATTTTCTTCCATTTGGCATGTGACCTTTTGGCTCCATTAGTTTTCCGAATACTGCGATCAGCCAAATGGATCTGAGGTTATCACTTTTGCATGAAACAACTATATTTTGCTTGTTTGCAAAAGTCCTGCAGTGGTTAGAGCACTCACCTTATAGGCGAGAGGCCTGGATTTGAATCCAGGCAGGGTGAAATCTTGGGCAAGTTTCGTTAGTCTGCAGGCCTGATAATCCCTTAAAAAAAATTGGTCATTTCAATCCACGACTGTTTGTGGGACACTGCTGTGCGCAATTGGCTGCTTTGCTTCGCCCACAAATATACAGTCAATTCACTTTACAGTATATTTTGTGAAAAGCTATGAGACATCTAGAATATGTGAAAATAATTATATTAAATGCAAGGATTATTATTATTGCAGTCTATCAAAATCAGCTCAGTGTTCATTAATGCCTTGAAAACACTTGCTTGAATATAACAAATCTCAATTATCTCTAAGCATCTGGGTTACAGCTTGTCAATGATTTTCAGCCCCACATTGACAGCATTTTGGTTCGTTTCATCCCTGGAAAAACCCTACAAGATAAAGCAATTTAATTTGTATACCACCTCCACCTTCATTTCCATCTCCCTCAGGAACCTTTTACTACTTCAATTACTGATCTTGCCGTTGAATTAATATTTTAGCAATATGTTACCCATCTGCTGCTATGTCTGTTTTCATTTTTTTCACCACTTTAGTTAACTTCATTTATATCTACTCTGCTCTCTGCTGATATGCAATTTGTGGCGTTGGGCTAGAAATGTGGAAATCGTACCCTCAAAATGATTAAACTAGTCCCATTTTATCATGCATTAAAACTCTACTCTATCTGCCAGCCAGATAAAATGGCCAATGGCTGCTCATACTCAGTAGAAGTGAAAAGAATATGTTTAAGTATCAGGTAGTCTGGGAGTGTAATGCTCTCTGGATGAACCTGAAACATTACCGAACGTTTAACATGACAGATCGGAGGAACAGTTTATCATGCTGTGACAACACCTCATGATGCAGTTTGCAGAAACACTTCAGTGAAAATCTGATGAAACAATTCTGACTCTTCAGCGAATGGAAGTTGAAAAAATGTTTCCTCCCTATTGAATCCATTCCTACAACTTGTTTATTTTCCAGCTTTAAATTCCTGTTTACTGGATACTTCAGCAACAACAGCAAAATTACACTGGTATAGAACCTTTCACCTCAGGAGAACGTCTGAAGACACTGGACAGTCATTGTTTCAGACCCGAGCTGGGATTGGGAATGGGGAGATAGGATGGGGCGAGACCATGGAGGGCTTTGAATGTGAGGACCAGGATTTAGAATTTAACCATCTGGGTGATGGAGAGCCAATGGAGTAAGGTGAGAATGGGGGGAATGTGGTCACGAAGCTTGGAGGACATGGGTTGCAGAGTTCTAGATTATCTGCAGCCTATGGAGGAAAGAATTGGGAAGGCCGACAAGCAGGGCGTTGATATATTCAAGCCTGGGTGTGATGAAGGCACGAATGAGGCTTTCAGCAGCCTAAAAGTTGAGGTAGTAGCTGCACTACAGAAAATAGATTATACTTTTTAACAATCACACTCACATTCTAACCTTTAAGGCCATCTGCTTCAAAATCGAATTCAATTTTGGAAATTGACCTTCAATGCAGTCTAAACCATAGAGGCATAATCTTCTGCAACTTTTCTTACTCCACACACATGGCTGATAATAATGCCTCAAGAAAACAATAATAAATTGGTAATTTCTCAATCCATGACTGTTTGTGGAACACTGCTGTGCGCAATTGGCTGCCGTGTTTCATCCTCAAATATACAGTCAATTCACCTTATAGTATATTCTGTGAAGCGCTTTAAGGCGTCTAGAAGACATGATAAGGTGTTGTATCAAATGCAAAGATTATTATTATTAGTATAGACGAGATTCCACACTTTTTTTATAATTACGTAAAATCAGCCTCCAAATTAACACCCAAATCACCAAAAGACTCGTTTCTAAAATTCCACACAATCTTAAATTTTGAGGCAATTAATTTAAGGCTAAAAGCATGAGGAATTATGAACCTCAGGTGATTCCAGATCAATAATTTGTAACTACATAGACATAGATTACTGTCATCACTTTTTGTGACTTATGCTACATCCCTCTAGCACTAAACGTAAAATTGTTTCAGCATTACCTGCTGTTGCACTCTGCATTGTTGATTTCAGAGAGTTATCTACTGGCTCCCTAGATGCTTCTATTGTTGTATTATGATTATACAAAGATATTCAGTCATGAAGAACGGGAGAGGTGAAACTACTGTGCTTTGAGATTTGCTGTATAATCCCAAATGACTATGTGTTTCTAATGACAGTGAGAGCGAAAGGGGTAGAAAGCACATTAATTTTTGGCATCTACTGTCCAAGTTTAGTAAACAATCGAGGTTTCACTGCAATTTCTTCATAGGTTTTCTAAAACACTCCTAGGATCCCTTCGGGTCTTTGCGTGTTTTATTTATGGATTCTTTTGTTCCTGCAGGATTTTGTTTTTTACTGAGTAAGCAAAAATGACTGTCCAAAACTGCCAGGGCAGGAGTGTGGTTGGGGAGGGAGAGGAGGGGGTTGGAATAATCTTCAAAGCTCAGTCCAGACTGGTGATACACAAGTTTTCAGCATCGTCAAAAGAATAGACCCCTGCACCACCACCGTCAGTTCCCCTCCAAGTCACTCGCCTTCCTGTTATGGACAAATATCCTGCAACTCCCTATCTAACGTCATTACTGTAATGATGCAGCCGTTTAAAGAGAAAGCCCCACCACCACATACTTGGGGCATAACTGGAGATGGACAATAAACTCTGGTAAAATTCCAGTGTTGTTTACATCCTGGAGTCCTGTAACTCAGTGGTTAGAGCACTCGCCTTACAGGCAGGGCAGGGCGAAACCTTGGGCAAGTTTCCTAATAATCGCTCCCAAAAAAACGCAATAATAAAATTGGTCATTTCAATCCATGACTGTTTGAGGGACGCTGCTGTTGCGCAATTGGCTGCCTCGTTTCGCCCACAGGTATACACTCAATTTACTTTACGGTATATTCTGTGAGGCGCTTTGAGACGTCTAGAAGACGTGAAAAGTGTTATATCAAATGAAAGGATTATTATTATTGTATCCTGCAGAAAGGGTTAAAAAATTAATATTTAACTTCAAGCTCAATTGGTTATTGTCCGAGAAGGCATGACTGTGCAAACCTCAGGGTAGGCTTTCTGTGGTGAAAGGATTAATTTCAATGTTGCACACAAGAGAAAAAGAGACACCCATCTATATTCTAATGGCATCAACATTTAATTTTCATACATTTGTTGTTCAAAATTGAAATCATGAGCTTGGAGTGCAGAATTGCAAATTGCTCTCCATGATTTTGAACTCCTGTTCAAGGTACAGTATCACACTTTCCTTACTCATTTGCATTATATGCTCAGCATACAGAGTGTTGGTGTCCATCGCTCAACACGCACAACAAAGGTGGCAGATGCTTTGTCTGGGACAGCTTGAAGCCTTCTTGTTAAAGATTATTCCATGAGGTTTTGTTTTCAGCAGGTAGGTGGCCATTGGTTTGTGCTGTTTTAGTTTTACTGCAGAATAAATCATTCAAGTACAAACACTGCAGCTTCATTTCTGTCGTGCGAGCGCAATCCCACTGCAAGCATAGGAGGCTACCTTGGCAAACAGTAATCCTTTTTTGGGGGCTTGCTTTTGACTTCATCCTGAGAGCTTGATTATTACACTAAGCTTCATTTCTTGTGGGATTACTATCACAATTCCCCAATAATAATAATAATAATCCTTGCATTTGATATAGCGCTTTTCACATCTTCTAGACATCTCAAACGGCTTCACAAAATATACTGTAAAGTAAATTGGCTGTATTTTTGTATGGGTGAAACACAGCAGCACAGCAGTGTCCCACTAACAGGATTTATTACTTTTTTCTTGGGGGATTATTATCAGGCGTGTGGAGTAAGGAAAGTTGCCCAAGGTTTCGCCCTGCCTGCAATTGAACCCAGGTCTGTTGCTTGTGAGGTGAGTGCTCTAACCACTGAGCTACAGGACTCCACTGAAACTGGTGACATCCTGCTGCTCTTCTAATATTCAACCTGAAATGTTCAGCTACAACAACAAAAACAGCAATAACAAAATACAATTTTTAGAGCGCCTTTCACATCAGGAGGACTTCCCATGGCGCTGAACAGTCAGGAGTCAGGATCCAAGATTGAGCGAGGGCACAGAGGTAGGATGGTGGCTGAAGGTTTCTGTTTCTATAGTCGAAAGGAGGGGCTTGAGTTGTGCCTTGAAGAAGGCAAGGGAGGAAGCAAGGCTAAGGGATTGTGGGATGGAGCCCCAAGGGATGGGGGCAGAAAGACTGATCGCCTGGCCGCCAATGGTACGGTGGGTCAGGCGGGAGACAAGGAGCAGGCCGGAGCAGGACGGAGCCTGCTGAACAAATTGAGTGGACAGGTTGATAGGGATCAGCAGGTCAGAGAGGTATTGTCCTAGAAAGGAATTCCAAGATGGATTAATCAGAGTGACAGAGATGTCTTGGGCATAAAGTGTACAACAACAACAAAATTACACTTGTATAGCGCCTTTCACGTCAGGAGGACGTCCCAAGGTGCTGGATAGTCATTGTTTCAGACCTGGGGTCAGAGATGGCAAGGGTGGAGGGAGAGGGGGGATTTGGGGTGACCAATGGGACCTTCAAAGAGGAGGGTCTTGAGGCGCAATTTGAAAGAGGCCAGGGTGGAGGGTGAGGTGGAGGGACTGTGGGATGGAGTTCTAAAGGTTGGATGCAGAGTGGCTGTAGGTTCGCCCGCCAATGGTGGGGTGGGTGAATCGGGGACGTAGAGCAGGCCGGAGCTGGCTGAGCAGAAGTGTCGGGCAGGTTAGTAGGGAGTTAGGAGGTCGCAGATGTAGGGTGGGGCAAGGCCGTGGAGGGCTTTGAATGTGAGGACCATGATCTTGAATTGGATCCTCTGGGTGATGGATGCAAGGTACTCCTGCCAGGGCGAAGGGCATTATTTCCTAGGCACTCACTCTTAATCTCTTACACATTCTTTCTACTGTTCTATTTAATAACATTACCTCGTTTGATGGATGCGAATTTCAAGCTCCTTTTATAATACAGGAAGTAATATGACATTGCTTCCAGCAGTAGAACCATGTTACTGAGTAGACTGGAGTTGCGTTACCCCATCACACGTCTGAATTTGGAATCAATTCAATGATTTCAAGTATATGTGTGAAGTTAACATCTACAATACTGCGACAGAAACTTGATTCTACTCTGAACCACAAAGCGTGCAAAATGTTGCTTTTTTTCCCAAAAAGTTCCACAAAGCTTTTTGCGACTTTATGATGAAAGGGGAAGAGGGTACATTTGGCGAATGACAAAAGGCTGCATAATCAATGTCCAAACATGGACACTTATATTACACTTGATTCTTGAATTAAACCAAATACTGGAGGTGATCTTTCTATGGCCCTTCAAGCCTAGATCTTAGATTGTGTAAGGCAAATCAATTTTATGCTTCAATTTTAGCTTCAAATCAAGTGGAAAACATTGTGGAATTGAACACCAAGCATGTAGTATAAAGGACAGACTTCAATATTAATAACTTAGAAGATGTATTGCTTGTTCTGGAAATACCATTAAATATCTTTGTATTACAGGATGGCTTTGATACAGAATAAAGTTCCCTCTCTTGTGCAGTAGTTACAACCTATGAAGAGCACGTCTTACTGCACCAGTGTGACATTTACCATTTCTACATGAGCCATCATTGCCGTCACTGATAAAATGCCAAACTCATTAACGCAAGATTACTGGAAGCATTAGATTGTTTTGCACACATAGGGAATGCGTTACCACAAGTGACAACTGAAGTAAAGTCAATCGCATACATGAGAGGGAAGGAAATGAAGGAATAGGTGCAGGTTAGTGGAAAAGTGAGTATGAATACTGGGTAAAAGCGAATATGAACGCTAGCATGGATTAGTTAGGTCATTGGCCTGTTTCAGTGCTACAGGTTCAATGTATTTCTATATAATTCCATCATGTAAAAGGAATTACAATGTAAAAAGATTGTGGGAAAAGAGAATAGAAGTAGGATTAGGATACATGGGTCTTGGAGGCAGCTGGCATGATGTAGGGACATATGGCATCTTTGCTTGGAATTTCTGCAATTCTATAAATTCTTTGAGTTGCACTACACTATGTAAAATACTGTATATTTATATTTAACTCTTAAAATATTTCTTGCTGGTCAAATTTCTCCTTTTCCTTTTCACATGAAGGATTTTTCATTCCATTTTCCTTTTGATGATGGAGGTTCCACAGGCACCAGTCTAATCCAGTACCTCGCACATTGGAGAGTCTTCACGTGTGATCATTGGCAGTTAGTGCTGGCCAGCTATTCCATCATGAGACCAATCTTGTCTTTACTGAGCAACCATTCCCGCTGATTTTCTCCTCCCAAAGATGGGGCAATGTCCTTCATCCCTCGTCCCGTGGCTCCACCATTGGAGGCTGTGCTATCAGGCACTACATGCTGATGTCAACACCTTGCTCACTCTTTCCCCATTTTCGGATCATTCCTTTATGGCCTCGCCCCACCCTAAATCAACGACCTCCTAACCCCCTACCAACCCGCCCGTCCCCTTTGCTCAGCGGGCTCCAGCTTGCTCCATGTCCCCAACCTCTGGAACTCCATCCCTCTGTCGCTCCCCCTCCCTGGTCTCCTTCAAGTCCTGCCTCAAGACTCTCCTCTTTGACAGCCTCCATTGGTTACCCTAAATCCCTCCCTTTCCTTCCACCCTCTCTGTCCCCAGAGTCTGAAAAAATCACTGTCCAGCGCCTTGCAATGACTGTCTCCTCTCACGAAAGGCGCTATACAAGTGTCATTTTGTTGTTGTTGAAGACCTTCCTGTTTGACTGTGCTTACTGTCACCTCCCCACTTCCCCTGGTTTGGTGACAGACACTATCACTGTTAAGCGCTCGAAGGTGATGTGAAAAACACTAGATAAATGCAGGCTATTGTTGCTACAATGCAGCCAATTGCAGCACCTAGAGCAGTACTCAAGAGCAGGTACACTGCTCTATATGGCTCAGGCGACTCACTGTTAATTTACCGAGCTTTCTTGAAATACTTTTTTCGATCACATTGCAGATGTGACTTTAAAACCAATGCAGTCAATGAACTAGCCTTAGTGGCTCATGTGTACCTCATGCCCTCCCCCCACTGGTATGTAGATCAAATGGTGTTTGTTGCTCTTTGATACTCTATCCAAGTGGCCATTGTTCATGAATGGCGGAAGAGGACTCAATCGCTGAGTACAGTAAAAGCCCGTTTTTCCAGCACCCTTGGGCACTGGCCAATGTTTTACATTTTTAAAAAAATGCATTTTTCCGGATAAATGCCGGTTAATCGAATGCGGACTTTTTTTTGGAAGTACCAGTTATATGGAAGTTACGGTTGATCGGGTGCCGGATAAACGGGCTTTTACTGTACATCACAGCTAAGCCTGATCTTTCTCCTGCCACACAACCAATGCTGAGCGTGCCTTGATACATTGATCAAGAGCTATGTAGCTTTGTAATAGAGTATCTTAAAGTGCTACCCCAGACTTAGGTTCGCTGGGAGTTTGAATGGTTAGAGAGACACAGGATCTGTGTTTTTTTTAGCGTGAGCCAATGCCTTTCGGGAAGGCTAACAGAATAACAACAATCCCTGCCTGCAATAGGAATAATGAATTAAAGATAAAAGGTGAAAAAAAACAAGGGGGAAAAAACTACAAAATGAAGTTCAGAACATCGTTACAGAGCCTGACAAATGATGAATATCAAATTTTATTGTGTGTGCGTGTGTGTGTGTGTGTGTGTGTGTGTGTGTGTGTGTGTGTGTGTGTGCGCGCGCGCGCACCTGCGCTTAACCAAACCAAAATAAATGTTCCTTCATCTGACTTCAAATCCTTCCGAGACCGTTGTTCCCAGAGTCGGGCACGCTGCCTCCGGCATCTGTTTGAGTTGGTAGATACTTCCTCAACATTATTTAAACATGTACAGTATTCAAAAATAATCAGATTAGGGCTGGGGGGTGGGTGGAGAAAAACAATGATGCCAGGGCAAGCTCTGTACAGGCAGTGAAAGTGCAACACTGTGGAAACACCGTAGGACATCAGTCTCCGAAAGAGCTTTTCATGCAGGTTGTTGACTGGAATGACCTATTGTAACTGCCATTTAATATTAGTTCTGATTAAACTAGCTGAAATTCACTCTTGTTAAAATGCAATTTCCTGCAACTGATTAAAAGGAAAGGCAGGTGTTGAAGGAAGCATGTTCCAAGTCATCTCCCTTGACATGGGGTTACTCGTTTCTGTCACATATTGATCACTGAAAATAGCAAGATTTCATTATCGGCACTTAACAACACAAAATCTGGTTTTAGGGACAGCATGTGATGGATCCCGCAACCCCCCACCCCACCCCCCATTGTTACATTGGCCTCATCAATGATAAACTCTCTACTTTAGTGGGAGGCTTCATCACAAAACATGCTGGTGTCAACATGCAACTCATGTAACTCTGACTCCCTAACACTCTAACCCCCTAACCCCCTAACATGCAAAGATGTCACATGTATTGCGGTGTTGTCTGTTGCTGTTTGTGCTGCCTCTCTAACACTGGAACTCCCAGCGAACCGAGCAGAGTAACAATAATCCTTGCGCGTGACAAGAATAAAGTTGTTGGCAGAGGTTGTAAAATGCCTTCCTGGTTGAAGGGCCTCCTCACCCAAAGTGTGTGTTTGGGGGTACTGCTGAAGCCTAACCAATTAAGAAGGCATAGTTCGCCATGGAGAGTTCTGGAAAATTTGGTAGTGTTGCATGGGAATAAATTCAATAAGTAGTACAGTTAGCATGAGATAATCACTTGTACTCGAGCATGCACTCGGTATAGGCTGATAAGAATAAGTGCAGGCTCCAAGATCACAGACCATACAAATTGAACTTATCTGCTCACAGCACCGGTTGCTGGGCTGTTACAAGACACAGTGATACAAAGAAAATGGAAATTGTAATTTCAGAGATTGTTGTCAAGGTCTTTATGTGGAATATATCTACGTGGAAAGAAAACAGCACAGCAAACCTAAATGCATCCGGAGAAAAAGAAATAAACCTTTAACAGCCAAGAGAAGATTGAAATAGATTGCAAATCCATTTGAGTGTAGGGAGCTCTCATTTGCTTCCCAACAAATAAGGTAGAATGTGTTTCAATCCATTGAATTAGTGTTGGTGTTCTCTTCTCCAACTAAGCCATCTATCCCAATACTGATTCCTGCTATTTCCCTGAATGCTTACCTAATTTCCTTTTAAATGCCCCCCTTCAATTCTACTCTGATAGCCACCCCATTGGCAAATCATTCCATGTTCTGATAAGCATCTGAATTCTTCCTAATTTCTCCTTATCCTCAACACACAGCAACAATTTATATGCTGTGTTGCGTTTCACATAAGGTAATCCGTTAAAGTGCTTTCCAAAGATGGTGCCAAGATTGTTACATCTCCTAATTTTGTGCCATCTACAAATATATACTATTTACTATGTCTAAAAATCTATAAATACACAACAAAGAAAGTGTCAACACCAATGCCTGACACTCTCCACTAATTACTCATCAATTAACAGTCTGAAAAATATCCTTTTAAAAGTTCTCACTTTCTGCTAATGTTCTTTCCACCTTTCCTCCATCTGGTTTGCTATTTCTCAATTATCGCATATGGTCTTTGTTTTGGTTACTTGCTTCTTATTTGGCACCTTCTCAAACATCTCCCTGAAGTCTAAACATATAACATCTTCTGTATCTCTTCTATTAATGCTACTGGTTACTTTCTGAAAGAGTTCAAGCGAATCAGTCAGACATGTCTTTCTTAAATCTGGGCTCGGTAAACTTTATCAGCTACATCCTTTCTAAGTGTTCAGCGCCAATGACTTATTAACAACAACAACAAAACAACAACACTATTAAAGCCAAAATAGAGAAGGAATAGAGGCATTGATAACTGCAGAGGCACTTGATATGTTTGTCCTACCAGAACCATGACTATAGTTGGGGCAGAACTGGGAATCCAATGTTGCTGCATTACATTTTGGGGGGAAAGGTAGAGAGGAAAATAGTTGGTAGCATGGCTTTGCCTGTGAGGGTTTCAAGTACAGTGATGAAAAAAATAACAACAAGAACACCATTTACTTTACCAACTTGCATTTACTAATATAGCACCCTTCATGCGGGGCAGTGTCTCGGCACGCTTAGTTGTATTGAAAAGTCATACAACAACAACAAAATTACACTTGTATAGCGCCTTTCACTGTATAGAGCCTAGTGACGTCAAGAGGACGTCCCAAGGCGCTGATATTACAGGAGCAACATTTAGCAAATGGTGAGCATATCAGAGAGAAAATAATAATAATTACTGTACTTGGAATAATCTGTCAAGCAAAACCACTGTTGTTGTTGTTCACAACAACAACAACACCAACAACAACTTCGATTTATATAGTGCCCTCCACGCCGGACGGCGTCTCAGAGTGCTTTAATACAATTAGATGCCGTGATAAGGAAGCAATTCCAGGTTTATACTGTGCCTTTTCCAAGAATTGTGAGAATTCACTCAGTGAATCACTCACTCATGAATAGGGTTGAAACAGTGACAAGCACTGCGTACCCAATGATACAGTAAGTGAAAGACGCGGGTCAGTGTCTGCTGTTGAGATGAGCAGACACCGCAGAGGAAGCCGTTCTTTAATAACATAAAAAATTTACCTGTGTTCAGGTTCTGGCGAGCAACGCTCTCCACACGAAAGTATGCCAAACTCTGTTGGCTTACTCATCGCCCAAGATGAGAGCAATAAGAAGTGCAGAGCCAAACTATTGGTTTGATTACACATTTGCACAGGTAGTGGTTTAATGCGCTGCTGTTATTGATGTAACAAAAGAGACTAAAAGCACGTCCTCCACAACTACAGGAGGATTTATGCATCGGTGCTCAGCAATTTATTCTTTAACTGCTACATTAAACAGTTAAGATAATTGGGAAGACCATGTAGCAAAGTAGTCTGATTAATCGCTTGTGCATGAGCTTCACCTTTAAAAAATATCATATAACAAATTATCCTGCCTGAGGTGGTGCTTCACATAACAAAACAGGCTGCGTCTATAGTGATGTGGTGCATTGTGCTTGTTGTTGCAGTGACATTGCTGCAGAACTAAAATTCTGCAAGTGTCTCAGACGAACTGATCCTTTTCGCCCAGTTAGTTGTAAGCAAATTTCTAAGGTGAGCTTTTGTTTTTTCTCTTTCCAGCAGTAATTATTGGCTGAGGAATATGCCCTCTGGATCCACTGATAACCTTATTTGAATGTAAATTTCACATCGCCTACCAGAGGTTGGTCGGAGAAGAAGGATTTTTTTTGCAGCTAACTGCATTGTACAGTACTTGACTTTCATTCATTAACGAGCCTGCTGACACCGGCAATATATATCCATGACTATAAGAAAGTGCAATGTTTAATGCATGGCTACGGCTGATCTAACTGCACTCAGTAGCATTGGTGACAAGAGAATTATTCTGTGCATTAGGTTAGAAAGTGACATAAACCATTATTTGTGGTCATGGGTGTTGTTCAGTGACTCTTGCTGCTAGTTCCTGTATGTGGGCAACGAGTGAGGTCGGGATTGTGTTCACCTATGGTGTCCCTTACGATTGAATAGCTCACCTACCCTCCCTGTTGAGGTCCCCATGTGAATAATAGTCACTAGGAACAATACTTCTGTTAGAAAAACAACAAATAAAAACAACAACAAATGACAGTATATATACTGGATATACTTGCATTTGATATAACGCTTTCCACATCTTATCGACGTCTCAAAGCGCTTATATATATAGATATCTAGTGCCTTTCACATCAGAAGGACGACCCAAGTTGCTGATGTGAGGATAAAGTAGCCAAGATGGGGGGCGGGCGGGAAATTTATCATACGTTAAAAAAACCTCAAACCTTTACAGGCTTGGATACCTGGAGAAGAAATGTTGCAGAACAGAAATCATCAGAGTATGAGTAAGTGTCTTTCAATCCCAATCTCTATTTATTCGTGGTAGCCTTAAGAAACAAAAACACTAAATCTAACATGCTGAAAGGCACTTGACCTGACACCCTCAATCTTCAGTCGACAACAGCTTTCCTGTCAGCTGGGAGGGTGTTTATTATATATGACATTTAATCTGCACACAAAAAAGACCTCAGAGTGCAGTGCGAAGTTGTGGTTCTGAAATGATGGGCTGCTATCTTTAGACACAGTATGGCTTTCAACGCAGCCAAGACCGGATTGAAAGGCAGGTTAGGGGGTGGTGCATAAATGTAGCAATTTTTACAAGAAATCAGTGGTTTCCCTTGGAGATGTACCTGCAGTGCCATGTTTTCTGTGCAGATTCACCCATAGAATGTCATCTCCGATAATGCACCACTCTTCCAATACTACAGTGCAGTGATAATAGCACTACTACTAATCATGTTTACAGGTTGAATACACAATTGAAATAACATTTTATCACATTGAATTGGCTTCAAATTACTTCACAGGATTTGCTGTTAAATGTAATGACTGTGAAATTGTCAGCAACTACAATGTATATTGATAACTTAGACTTTGAACTCAGGGTGCCAATGTGAACCAACACCTTCCAGTCCAATCCAGAGGCTAGAGCCCTAAAACAGAGTCAAACTGACACTGTGTTAATTCTGTTCTTCCATCCACTAATTACACAGTTGAATCATTTGTTCGTATCCAAGTGTTTGAAAGACTTTTTCACACCAACTTCCTGCTCACTTAGGTGCGTGTATGTGTGTATTGGAGCTGTGTGACAATTGGGTGTTAAAAACTATCAGTGGGGATAAGTCAGGATGCTTTGAGCATCGGGAAGAGGTAATGTTAACAGATGGTTGATAAAGTGTCTCTGGTCACTGTGGCAGAACTGTGGAGTTTAAGACCCCAAGCTGCCTAATGGAGCTGCAATCTATGCAGTTTTCATTAATGAAGCTGCAATAAATAATGTAATCCATCTGACATTCCCTAATGCTCTTTGATATTGGTATTGAAGCTTGTCGTGTGAAAAAATGCATTTGGTCTTCAAAAGTTCATCTATTCCTTAATTTGGTTCAATTCTCATAATATTATTATCGCTGCTCTATATGCGCCTTTGCCATGTTTGCCACTATCATCGCACTCCTTCTCACGCTCACAATCATTTGTCTCAACTGAAATCTAGTTCTCACTACTTTCGGCTTCCTTGTTATCGTTTCCAGAGGAAAAAAATCTCTGTAGCTTTTAGCTCAGTTCCGATCTCTTTATTTTCAACACCTTGATTTTGCTGTTTTTCTCATAAAAACTTTTTTGGCCGGATCCTTTAGCATAGTCATAAAAAAAAAAATTATCCGCCACTTGTGTCCTCGCTTGGTGCTCACTGTAATTCCTCTTATAGCTCAAAGGTTTTTCCTTGCACATCTGCTTCTCTATTTTCAGCCTTAGCCTTTATTACACAAACAGACCAAAATATACTTTGAGAATTGGAACCCAAAGGCTCAGCCTCTTTTAGGCACTTAATCCGTTCTAGTGTACAGTTAAATGCTAAATCTAATGTAGTATCTCCCTTGGCGTCCTCCTCTACACGTTGTGTTTGGAATCAGTCATCAAGTAACCTCAAAGGAATTGCTTTAACTCCCTTTCCCTTGTTGACCTTGTATTGTCCACATATCCTCTGGAATAATAAAATGGTTCATAATTCTCTGGTTTAATGATGTAAATAAGTGAAAGATTCCTAGCAAAATGTTTGAGGCCATCTACCACCTTTATGTATCTGACGCTAGTTTCTCACTGCCAGACCTTTATCTCAAGGAGAGGAACTATCAAAAAATGATCTTTTGACTTTAATTCTTACAGATACATGGATTTGACATACCATTCCAGAGTTTACAGGCTGAAGCAAAGAACACTGATGAATAAAATATAATAAAAGAGTTGTTTATATATACTGTATACTAGGGTCCATCGATATGGAAATTTTCCAATTGAGATATATCGATGGGCTCATATCGAGATATACCGAAATATCGATATTTTCTGATTTTTCATACTGCGCATGCGCGCGTGGCGCGCGCATTCGGAGTGCGCACGCATTCGGGGTGAGCGCACGTTCCGGGTGCGCTCGCATTCGGAGTGCGCGTGCATTCGGGGCCGATCTCCTCAGGAGGTAAATATATTTCTCTCTCTGTGTCTCTCACTCTCTCAATCTCTGTGTTTTTCTGTCTGTGTCTCTCTCACATCCCCCCCATCTCTATCTATCTGTATATTATCATATCCACCCCATCTCTCCCCCCCTCAGCCGTCTCTCTCCCCCGCCACCCCACCCCCAGCCGTCTCTCCCCCCCCACATACCTTAGATGCAGCATAGATTCACTAGGTTAGTTCCTGGGATGAGGGGACTGACCTATGAGGATAGGTTGAATAAACTAGGGCTGTATTCTCTAGAGTACAGAAGAATTAGGGGGGATCTTATTGAAACATATAAGATTCTTAAAGGGCTGGATAAAGTAGACAATGAGGGACTATTTCTCCTGGTAGGAGAATCTATAACCAGGGGTCATAATCTTAAAATTAAGGGTCAGCCTTTCAGAACAGAGTTGAGGAAACATTTCTTCACTCAGAGGTTAGTGAATTTATGGAATTCGCTACCCCCAGAAGGCTGTAGATGCTCAGTCCTTGAACACTTTCAAGGCTGAGACTGATAGATTTTTAAAATATAGAGGGATTATATGGGGAAAGGGCAGGTAATTGGAGTTAGGTGGGAAGATCAGCCATGATCTTATCAAATGGCGGGGCAGGCTCGAGGGGTCGAATGGCCTACTCCTGCTCCTAATTCTTATGTTCATATGTAATAGGAAAGACAAACCGTATGAAGAATTGCAGCAAAGCAAATACTGGAAAACGGCCTTGAATAACTGACTCATTGGTTTATTTGAATGAGATACTATCTCATTCAATTCATTTAACTGACATATCATTGTGTAACCGTGTAGAAGGAATCACAGGCAGTAAGTATCCAATCGGCGTTAAATTTCCACCTTAAGAAACGTTAACGATACACCTTACCAGTACAAAACAATTAGTCAGCTTCATGTTACCAGTCTAAACAACTCTAATGATTGCAGCTTTAACCTGCGGACTTAAGGACATACAGGTATCTACATTTCTTAGTCTCATTGATAAGCATAACAGACTGTTCAACCATCAACAATGCCTAAGATTACTGTAGACCTGTCTGTCAATGCCAGTTGAACAATAGTAATTTATTAGTAATAGTAATTTACAAAAAGTATTCTAGTCCAAAATTGAATTTCTCCTTACAGTGTTCCAACCTTGCCATAAATTAATATTTCTTTTCTCTCCGATTCTCCCTCTTTCCTCTCCTAAAAGCAGTTAAACTGGTTCCTTTGAGACATCTAGTATTCATTTCCACAGGCAAGATTCTGGTTTCCATTTATTTGTAAAAATATAGGTTTCCAGTTGACACAATGATATGTCAGTTGCATTCACCTTACAAACGAGAGACCTGGCAGGGCGAAATGTTAGGCAAGTTTCTTTACTCCACGCACTGTTTACCTAGCAGTAAGTAGGAACTCGGGTGTTAGTTAATTGGTGAATCACTTTTCTGGGGTAATAATTCCTTTTAAAGAATTGTTCATTTCAATCCGCGACTGTTTGTGGGATACTACTGTGCGCAACTGGTTGGCGTGTTTCATACACAAAATATACTATCAAAAAGTAAAAAAATTAACTTGCAGTATATTCTGTGAAGCACTTTGAGACATCTCGAGGTTGGGCTAAGGTGCTACATCAAATGCAATAAAAATATTATTATTATTACAAATAAGTGTCATGCTCCTGTTGCTTTATAAATCATTTGGATTTCCTGTGGTTTTCACATTTTCTGGTTGGATCCCATAGGATATTTGTTACCGAGCTATTGGACAGAGGGAATTTGAGAATGGCTGCAACCCAGAGGAGGCACCGATGCCAAGAGGTATTTGGGATAAACTTAGGAGGGGTTTGGGTAGACATTGCGAATTCTCCGGGACAGATATTCTTTGGCAGCAGATACTGTATATGGTTTGGCTTTATTACCAGTTTCACATCTTATCTTCCTGTAAGGGCTTCTCTGTAATGTCCTCTTCGATACTGAATGTATTTAATTGTTCTTAACGACCATCATTAGGAATCAGGCTCATTGCTCCTTAGTATTGCTTCTAGCTTGTAGAATATGGCAGTACTCAACTGTACACAGTACTCTAGTTGCACCCAAACTAGGGCATTGTACAGATTGAGAATGACGGCTAGGAGCCTGATTCAGCAATCTAACTCAGCAACCTGTTTGGCTTATTTGCTGTTGCCTCATACATCAGCCTCTCGGCACACTGACAAAATGTCAGGAAAATTCATCGCTCCATTTCTAATTGTTCAATCCATGGTCTTTAAATAACAATAATCCTTGCATTTCACATCTTTTCGACATCTCAAAGCGCTTCACAGAATATACTGTAAAGTGAACTGACTGTATATTGGTGGGTGAGACGTGGAAGCCAATATTGTTCAGATTAGTAAAACAATTTATGAGTTTCTTGGAAACATTTGTCTAATTCTTTTTTATTGTGGTAATTATCTTCTTGTGGGTTGTGCCTATAGCCCAGACGGATGCAATCCCTAAAAGGACAAGATAAGGAACTTCTTTTGGACGAATAAACAGTTGTGAAAGGATATGTAAGCAGCTAAAGGACGTGAAGTGCAGTCAAATTATTAGTACATTGAGAACAATTCCACGTGTAAATTCTTAAGCGATACATCCTGCTTCCTCCTCACCCTAAACTGGTGGGCAGTACATTTGTGAAGCCTTAATCATAAAGACATGATTGACCACTTCAGACCACTGCATTCGGAAGCCAAATAAGAGAAACACATAGAAACTCAGGATAATTATTTCTCCACAGAACTGTCAAAATGTTTTATTTTATAACTTTTACTATACATTAACTTCAGTGAATGTACAAATGATGTTATGGTACCCAAGGGTAAGGTTATCAATAATCAACTGTACAGTTTGTTGAGTTCTTTTCACGAGCTGTGTCTATCAGTAGAAACTTAGCAGAAATGCTGGTGAGTAGAAGAATATGAGTGAAGTAAATTTCAAATTGTAGAGATATTTTTCAAGAAAATGTGAAGACGAGACTAGTACCATAGAGTGTTATCGTTTTGTAGGAACATCTTCTTTACAGAAGTAAAACATTGAATTAAACTTATATTTTATTGGGAAACCACTGTGATGGACCAAGGCTCCAGTGCAGAACTGCCAAGGCTGAAAAGAGTACAACATGAATAAAGCAAATGGTTATGTGGTGCTATTCTGGAGTTTTAAAAGGAGAGAGGGAAGACTGAGGGAAGTAAGGAATCCCACACACTGAGGTCCTGGGAATTAATAATTTTAGAGTAAAAGTTGGTGTAATGAGTTTTGAATTCATGAATTTGAGTGCTAAAATCTAGTGGAAACGTCATAATTGTTTTTAATGTTGGTGCCTACTGGAACATGTAGTCAGTAGCTAATACTAAACAAGTTAATTAGAGTGAAGGCATGTATCACACAGTACCAATTATAGTGGGGTGGATACAATGAAGTCTTTGAGTACTCCAAAGTAGTGTTGTTCTGATCCTATTCTTTCACCGGCAAGAACAACTGCGTTGAAAGAGCACATTTTTACTTCATGCCAAGCTTGATCATGATCCTTTCATATACACCGTTATCCACATAAAGTGATTGTTAGGTTTGGCGTGAATCACAATGTATTACAATGGTACTGAATAAAGCAGATCAATAAGAGGAAAGATTACAAACTGGAGAAGTGAGCTTCACATACAGAATTGAGAGGTTTCTCTGCATTTGAGGAGTCAAATGTCTTGTGGAATTGTCACTGTGATGTAGAAATCCCTTAAGGCTATATCAGCCTGCGCTATAGGAACAGAGTGTACATTGCTATTTATAGGAAGAAAAGCACGAGTTTTGTGATGTAAATACCTCACACCCAAAACTGTTATTAGAGAATTTGCTCTAAGAATAGTTTTCTATTTGATTGGGTCACTTGGTGGATATAACAACTTATCATATTGAAACATCTCAAAGTGCTCCACAGAGTTTTCTGTGACATACAGTCAATGTGGTCATCGCAGCAGCCAATTTTACACCAAGAAAAACTCCTTTCTCCTTTCAAATAGTGTCATGGGAACTTTAATATACACCTGAACAAGAAGACGGATCTCAACTGAAGTCTCATCCAAATGAACCCAGTAGCTCAGTATTTGTGAAGCCCTGTAATTCTGTGGTTAGAGCACTCGCCTCACAAGCGAGAGACCTGGGTTCGTTTCCGGCAGGGCGAAATCTTAGGCAAGTTTCCTTACTCCACATGCCTGATAATAATCCCTTAAGAAATACAAATAATAATAATAATTTGGTCACTCAATCCACAACTGTTTGTGGTACACTGCTGTGTACAATTGGCTGTTGTGTTTCGCCCACCAATATACAGTATATTCTGTGAAGTGCTTTGCGAAGTCTAGAGGACGTTTATTTTGTTATTAAAGGATGGCCCTCTGGTAATGCAGTGATTGTCTCCAGTAGTGCAGTGAAGTGTTGGCTTAGACTGTGGGCTCAGAGTTCCCAAAATGGAATGTGAATTCACAAATGTCTGACTCAGAGGCTATCAACAATGCCAGCCTAACACCCAAATGTTTGCTCATCACTAGTTCCTGTTAGTGACAAAATCCATTGGTGACAAAATCAGATTTTGTCCAGATTGGCTTGTATCTAGCTCCAAAAGAGCATCTTTTAATGTCTTGTGGCTATTGATTGTATTGGATTATTGTACTTTTGTGGAGTCCTGTAGCTCAGTGGTTAGAGCACTCGCCTTACATGTGAGAGACCTGGGTTCAATTCCAGGCAGAGTGAAACCTTCGGCAAATTTCCTTACTCCATACGCCTAATAATAATCCCTCAAAAAATAAACAATAATAAATTGGACATTTTAATCCATGACTGTTCGTGGGACACTCATGTGCGCATTTGGCTGCTGTGTTTCGCCCAAGGTCAATTCACTTTACCGTACATTCTGTGAAGCGTTTAGAGACATCTACAAGACGAGATAAGGCACTATATCAAATGCAAGGATTATTATTATTATTATTTTAGCAAATGGTGTATGAAAGACCCCTCCCCACCCTGCCCACCCACAATGTCTTTGCTTGTTTCATTGCACTCAATATCATTGGTGACATTCGTATAGTGCTCATTGATGCATTTCACATAAAAGAAAATATCCCCTTATATGCTGGGCTCAAAGCAGTGCTTTTCAATGAGACTAAAACCACAGCCAAAGCATTTACAGAATGACACACCATTGTCACTGGGCATGCATCATTATTCATATAGCATTCAGTGCCGGTACACTTTTACTTTGACATGCAAGTTGCATGTAAAAGGATGCACTGATATTACCTTAACATTTCAGATAATAATTACTTTTTTCTTCTTTCATGCGCAGTATTTGGAGTAGTAAACAACCAACCAAATACAGTCAATTCCAATCTATAAATTTCTGCTTCACACATCTTACTTTTATCATATTCTCTGTACAGGTTATATTATTGGCTTGATCAGATTTAATGCTTAAGCAGGTGGATCAGCAAATGAGTATGTTATCTGTGAAGGTGAAACTGCTGTGACAAACTGAAAAGGGGATTTTCGGACGTTACCTTTAATTCTTGGTGTTCCTGATGGAATATTGTTTAACTAACGCAATGATCCTGCATTAGAGAGCTCTTGGACCGTCCAAGAATATCCGTCTTGCTGTAAAAGCCTTTGCTGCAACCAAATGCTGTCAGCAACAATGTAAATCTGTGCTAAAGAATGTGGAGTATCTTTTCCAGTTTGCATTGTTCCACAGTTTGTCATTAAAACTTCATTGGTTAGAATTGTCTTTCAAAACTTATTAACCAAAGACATCGGGGTGGAGAGGTTTGAAAAAAGGGAGGATTTAACCTGCTGTTCAGCAATGCCAGCAAAAAATTTCATGCTGCACTTGAAGTCTTGCTAGAAGACCGGTGCTATGCTTTATATGTTTGACTTCTTTCAATAGAGCACATATAGAGGCTGTGTTTGAATACCACTGGCAGCAGGTCCCTGGGGTCACTTGGAGCCAGCTTCTCTCCAGTTCTGCTGATGAAGCTTGACTCCTAACAGGAAACAAAGCATTACAAAATTCTGTGGGCCACAGGATCAGCCTCAGAATTTCTCCAGTGCACTTTGCAAAGGAAAGATGTTTGCAATGAGAGGAAATGCACAGGAACCACATTGCAGTCATCCATCCAGCTTCAGCCCAACATAATGGGAAGGTGGAGACTTGATCTGATCTCAACAACCCAAATGGCATATCACATATAACAAGATAAATGGATTTATGCTGCAACAATAACTAATGGTCACTCATTTATACATCTTTATAATAGGATTGTCCATTATAAACATACAATAAAAGTTTGTTACTGTTAATAACAGGCGGGTAATAGATCCCAAAGTATCAGAATGAGACATATGCTTCCCCAGTTTGTTTAAATTCTTTGTTTAATCAATCGACAGAAGTTAGAAGAATCTTTGTGCAAGTTTAAAAGAAGATTCAATGGTTTCCAATCGGCTTTCAGTGAAACATCACATTGGATCATGAATTCTGAACCAACGGAAATAAACCTCCATTGTTTGGGGTGAAAATTACAACATGCAATTTGATAATGATCCCATCAAATCCTGTTATGTTGGTTTCCTCTAAATTGGCACTCAAATCGCAGGTTGCCTATTCAACGGCTGCCATGGACCACTTTTGTGTCCAACCATTGTGTTGGAGTCAATGTGAAATGGGGCAGTGAATTGGGGTAAAGGAAAGAAGGTTTCACAACTGTGATAATTATAGATATTGGCCTAGAATTATCACCAGTGACACTACAGGTTGCAATCTTCACCCTTCATTAAATTCATGGTGAATGCTAAAACTGTTTTCACAATGGATACCTCAGTGTAGCACAGTGCCGAACATTAGGAGGTGATGTTTGAAGCTCGGGTATTTTCCTAATGTGAGTGGAGAGCGATCCTGTCTACTCTGAGCCAGCCCTGCCTGTTCTCTCAGCTGCCTCATCTTCATGTCTGCAGGTGAGATCTCACCTTCTGCTGGTTACCGGTTATGTTTTAATTTACGATTTATTTTGCACCTTTACATTCAAAATGACACACTTTTACTTAGTGGAGCAGTGCTTTGTGACTGCTCTGCCAATACTGTACATTGAGAGAAAAATTCAGATGCTCGTTATATTCGACACTGGAAAGAGTTGTGTTTATCAAACACTTTGTCTGCACTGCTGCCGCGAACCAGCCCGTCACTCCAACATTGCACGTGCAGTTTAGGAGGTCCCCAGCTGCCTTGCATGGGGCTTTTGGTTGAGATCTTACAAATGGTTATTTTTGGACAGGTAAGCTATCAGTGCCACGGCGACCCCTACATAAATGCCAGTCCCGATGGTGATAGAGAGGACTGCTAAGAACAGTGCCCGCCTGGAGCTGGAACTTGCTTGATGATATTCTCCCTTAGCCACAGCCTTGTTTGTCTAAAATAAAATAAAAATAGATGTTTTTAATAGGTGAGAAATCATCAATTGTGTGTCAGATATTCACTACTGAACATGTCTGTGATAGCTGTCTCAGCTTGTTTTGTTCTGGTATTTTCATTGGTACAGATATGATGACTCACATTCGACAGCCCAGTTGCTATATTTTTATCTGTTTACATTACCTCGGGGTTCATATTAGGGTTCATATTCACAGACATGTGACTAACCCACTGTCTTGGACCCTTTTTCACCAGGTTTTTTCATTTCATTTGAAACTACTGATTTTCCAAATCACTATTGACTCAATTCACTAACAATTACATATTTGATCTCGCCATCGACTGCCTTCAATGCTGAGTTTCCTCTTTATGTATGTATTTTTTTCTGTGTCGTCCACAAAAAATACAGTCAATTCACTTTACAGTATATTCTATGAAGCGCTTTAAGATGTCGATAAGATGTGAAAAGCGCTATATCAAATCCAAGGGTTATTATTATTATTATTATTATTATTAATCAAGCTTTCTTTCTTTACCACCCCCGCCTCTCTGAAGATAGTGAATCAACCTGGAACGGTTCCACGTGTGTCAGCCAGTCATCTTCTGGTGCCTCAACATTGATGCAATTCTTTGCGTTTCATCCGAAATAGTTTGTGATCGAAAGGCTTTGGACAATGGTGGGGTGTCTCAGCCATATATGATGCAGTCCTAAATTGCCATCCACATGAATGTACTTGCAACAAGGTGACATTGGATCATGATTATGAACAGGAGCCATGGCTGATATATTCCTTTATTAGCCCAGGGCTTATTACATCGCACTCAACTGAGACCATAACTGTCAGCAGCAAATAAACAAACCAGGGAATGAACTCAAACTTTGGTGCATTCGACTCAGTGTGATAAAAACAACAGTGGTTTCACCCGTTGAGACGACAGGGTGGTGATACTCTTTTGCGTTAAATCGAGTGTTAGTCTTGAGCAATTATAACATTAAGAACATTTTTGTGCCAAACATTACACAACGGCAGAAGCAGGAGAACCGAACACATATGTACCTAGACATTCTATTAATAAAGATGTGAATTAGTTTTACTGACATTAGTTTTACGGTGGAAAAGGAGAGTGCGCAAGACTGTGAAACTCGGGTTCCTTGACACAAGTACTCAGAGCTTCAAAGAAACGGAGTGAATCAGTTGCAATATTAATATGTTAAGGGCGCAGGACCTGAGCTTCAGATACAGTGAGGGAATAAAGACCTCTAATGGAAGTACAGTTAGCACGACCCAATAATCTGCCTCTGTTCCAAATGAATCTAAACACTAAGCTTTAGTTTCAAATCCATTCGCCTTTCTTTTATCATTTAATTAAAAGCGACATTAATTTTGACCTCATAAATGTAACCTCTTTTATCACAAATTAGACCTTGATCAGAGCCAGCTAACATGTTGTTAATCTTAAAAATTGCACAGTTCATCTCAGTTGAGGATACCGTCATGTTACCATGGCATTGTGGTGCTTCAATGGGTTCAGGCAGGTGGGTGGGAGGGAGGGAGGGAGGGAGGGAGGGAAGGGCTATAAGAATAATCTTCAAACTTAAAAATAAATCAGAAAATCATGGACCAGGGTTGGTGGCAGCAGGTTTGTAGACTTCTCTCTTCACCTCTGGAATCCAGATTTAAATCTAGACCAGAAGAATGCTTCCTCTATGTCTCTTGCTCTAATGGGTATAAAGATCCTTCAGGAAATGAAGTTAAATCACAAACTACTGTACTCAGAATTTGGCTAAAATCAAAACTAAACTGTTACTCTTGCTTAGTGAGGCTGACAGCATAGAAGATGCAGGAACTGCAAGCATTCACACTGATGCATTTGGAGTGATTGTCTTAAAGCAGGTTGGTTAGCAGAGTGGTGGGAGTCATACTCAGTATCAGGTCTACAGTACAGTATTCTATCTGATGCTTGATGCTGACACTGGGCACCAAACTGCATTGGTTTCCATATCGTAAGAGCTCACTCACTAATAATCTTGACAGCAGGAACAATCATAAAAATATTACCAATCATCCTTGCATTTCATAAATCACTCAGTTTGTTGATGACATCTCAAGACATTTTGCAAAGTTTCTGTAAAGTGTAGTGACTGTGTAGTTTCTAGGCGAACACAGAGCAAATTGCACAGAATTTATCCCGCAAACAACCATGAAGTGGCTGACCAATTTAATCTTTGGGGGAGGTGGGCTGAACCCAACTCCATTACTTCAATTGGAGAAACACCTGCAAATATGACTTACAATCCTCAAGGGGAATTAAATAAAAATGTCAGGCTGGCAATCAAATATTGCAAAATATGTCAATTAATCAACACTGCCTTATCGTCACCTTCCCATGGATCTAAAATGACTGAAGTTCACCCAATTCCCACTTTCCACTTTTTCTTTATAACCAGATATCCAGCACAACATTCATTTCAATTTGTCCAGGGCACTGCTGATGACAGCACAGCCATTGTGCTGAACAATCAGGTCGGGACCAGAGCAGGGTGGGGAGGGATCGGGGTAGGGGAAAGGAGAGTAGGAGAATTGACTGTACATTTGTGGGCGAAACGTGGCAGCCAATTGCGCACAGCAGTGTTCCACAAACAGTCGTGGAAGTGGGGTTAGGGGAGAAAGAGGGCAAACAGTTGGTTAATCTCCAGCTTTACCCCCAACAGACACTTTGGGATCCCCAAGCCATGGCTCTTGCCAACCAGCATCTAGCAATCTGTATATTAGGCAAGCAGAGCGTGTCACTCGCTCAATTCCTGACACTGGGAAATTTATTTATATAGGTGACATTCATATATGGAACTCTGTCTAGTTTGGATTCTCTTAAGAATGGTGATAGGTTTCTCCATGTATTTTACTGGAGGTGCTTTTCCTTCCTTCACACAAGCAAGTCTTTTTGAATGAGTATGTTGCATAACCAGAAGATTCCGTTGCCAATTGGATACCATAGTCAGTAGGCATTTTATTTGCAGATAACTCTCTCACTAGACACAAAGGACAAATGATTAAGTACTAGGAACACAATTTCCCTGTACAAATGAGCTCTCGGAATGACTCCCAAAAGAGTTCCAAACTCACAAGAGTCAATTGCTTAAGAGTCAGTCTAGAGTCTTTCATGTGGATGCATCTTGTAGTTTATTAACATGCCAATCTTCCCAATTAGAGGCTTGCTGTTCCACCTTTTCTTTAAGACCTTTTCTTTTGGTGTTCATGGCCTCTGGACTCAACAGTATTGTTTTGGGGAGCAATTTGCAATGGCCTTGCCCTTCCTACCTTTCTGACTTGCTGACTCCCTACCAGTCTGCCCGACCCCTCCATTCAGCGGGCTCCAGTCTTCTCCATGTTTCCCGCCTGACCTGCCCTACCATCGGTGGCCGGGCTTTCAGCCTCTCTGCAAGCAAACTCTGTGGACCTTCATCCCACACTCTGGAACTCTATCCCAAAGGATATCCCATTGGCTCGCTTCCTCCCTTGCCTCCTTCAAGGCTGTCTCAAGAGCCTCCTATTCGATCGTGCCTTCTGCCGCTCTCCCACCATTCTCCCTCTCCTCCCCCCTACCCTGCCTCTCCCCCCCTACCCTGCCCCGCCCCCCACGCTCGGGTCCCTACCCCTGACTGCTCAGCGCCTTGGGACGTCCTCCTGACGTGAAAGTCGCTCCACAAATGTAATTTTGTTGTTGTTGTTCACTAGCCCCCGAAGCGTTTACTCACCCAGGAGAGTGGAGGAAAAAAAACACCTCTAAATATTAAAACAATTCCGCAACGTGCTTTCTGTATCCAGCTCTGGCTGGGAATGGGAGCGGTTGTACAGCACTAGTTCCCGATCTGGTTCCCCTGACATCCTTACTTTATTCATTATTTGGCATTCTTTCCAATTGTGGCAGCACATAGGCTACAAGCAAAGTATAGGGATGTTTCACCTGGCCCTTGCTTGCTCTCTCTCAATCTGGTCATCACGTAGGGTTGCAACATCGCTCATTTTGAAAATGAGTTCAGTCCTGTTAACTGGGAAATTGTGTGTTGTGTGGCTGTGATGATGTTTTAATTATTCAGGCACTATTTCTGCTGCTGCTGCCTGGAACACAGGCCAGCATTGTGGCAGGAAGACTACAACAAAAATAGCTGCGCAGCTGAAACCCGGAGTGTTTAACCCATTCAGTGCTGAATGCAGGGTGTGCATTGTATCCGTAGAATCGTAGCACCATAGAGGTTTTCAGCACAAAAGGAGGCCATTTGGCCCATCATGCCTGAACTATTCAAAGTCAATCCCACTCCCCGGCTCTCTCCCCATTACCCTGCAAACCCATCCTCCCCAAATAACCATCGCTGGACTATTCCAATGCCCTACTCGACAATCTTCCCTCCACCACCATTCACAAAGTCAAGGTTATCCAAAATTCTGCTGCCCGCATTCTCACCTGTACCAAACTTAGCTCCCAGATTACCCCAGTCCTTGCCAGACTTCATTGGCTCCCTGTCTCGGAGCGGATCGATTTCAAGATCCTCACTCTTGTTTCCAAATTCTTCCACTCACTCCTCTGCATCCCCCTATCTCTCTGACCTCCTCTCTCCTCACAACAGTACCCGTTGGCTTTGCTCCACTGGGTCTGGCTTCCTCCTTGTCCCCCAAAACCTCCATTCTACCGTCGGCAGCCCGAGGCTCTGGAACTCCCTTCCTCACTCTCTTCGCCTCGTCCCCTTTCCTATTTTCAGGTCACGGCTAAAGATCTTTCTTTTTGGTCACCTTTTTCCCTCTTCCCCCTGGCTCGGCCCCGAGATCCGTTATTGTGAAGTTCCCTGAGACGCCGTCCGGCGTGGAGGGCGCTATATAACAACAACAACAACAACAACTTTGATTTATATAGTGCCCTCCACGCCGGACGGGGTCTCAGAGCGCTTCACAGTAGCGGATCCCGGGACCGAGCCAGGGGAAGGGGCAGGAAGGTGACCAAAAGCTCAGTCGAAGAGAAAGGTCTTCAACTGTGACCTGAAACTGGGAAGAGAGAAAGCGAGGCGAAGCGAGTGAGGAAGGGAGTTACAGAGCCTCGGGGCGTAGTGGCTAAAGGCACGGCCGCTGAGGGTGGAGTGGAGGACTCGGGGGACATGGAGGAGGCCAGACTCAGAGGAGCGAAGGCAGCGGGTGCTGGGTTGGGGGGAGAGGAAATCAGAGAGATAGGGGGGTGCAGAGGAATGGAGGGATTTGAAAACAAGGGTGAGGATGTTGAAGTCAATCCTCTCTGGGATAGGGAGCCAATGAAGTCTGGCAAGGACTGGGGTAATGGGGGAGCGAAGTTTAGAGCGGGTGAGTATGCGGGCGGCAGAGTTTTGGATAAGCTGGATTTTGTGGATTGGGGTGGAGAGAGACCGGCGAGGAGGGCGTTGCAATAGTCCAGCCAATAGATCCAACCTGTTGTTGTTGCTGTTGTTACAATACAATAATCATGGTACATGTGTGTGGAGTGTGTGTTACAGACAGTAGCGAGACGTTTGTTTGTTAGCGAAAGTCAAAATGTCTAAAACATAAATCCGACATGGAAAGTAAAATAACAACAACAAATTACATTTATAACAACAAATTACATTTATAGAACGCCTTTCACGTCGGGAGGACGTCCCAAGGCGCTGCACAGGAGGCGTGTGACCCGAGCTGGGAGGGGAGTGTTTGGGAAGGGGTGAGACACGAAGGGGAGGTTGAAAAATTCGGGGTGGAGCAAAAGGCACGGTCGAAGAGGAAAGTCTTCAAACCGGCCTTGAAAGAGGAAAGGGAAGAAACGAGACGGAGGGATTGGGGGATGGTATTCCATAGGGTGGGAGCGGAGAAACTGAAGGCCCGGCCTCCGATGGTGGGGCGGTTCGGGCGGGGGGCTTGGAGCAGTTCCTGTTGAATGGAGGGTCCGGGTGGGCTTGTAGGGGGAAAGTAGATTGGTTAAATAGGGAGGGGCAAGGCCGTGTAAGGCCTTGAAGGTGAGGACGAGTATCTTGAACTCGATCCTCTGGAGAATGGGGAGCCAATGGAGATGGGCGAGGGTGGGGGTTATATGGTCGCGGAGGCGGGTGCGGGATAATACACGGGCTGCTGAATTTTGGATGACCTGCAGCCTGTGAATGGAGGAACTGGGGAGGCCGACGAGGAGAGAGTTACCGTAGTCCAGCCTCGAGGTGATGTACGCGTGCACGAGTGTTTCGGCAGCGCGGGGGGTAAGATAGCTGCGGAGCCTGGCAATGTTGCGCAGGTGGAAATAAACGGTGCCGGTCAAGGCACAATTCCATATGTTCACCCATATCAATAATACATGTGATAACATGTGATAACATACATTGTAGGTGAATACATACTGACATAACAATACCGCACGAGAAGATCACATAAGAACTATGCATTCCTTCCTGAAATACCACTCATCCCACCTTCCCACACTAGCGCCTTCCTATTTTGCCACCAAGCTGTTCCTTTAATCAGTTCACCATCCTGGCCACAAGCACCATTCCTCGTAACTACATGATGATGTAACACATGGTAACAGCAACTACAACAAATTGCACTCATGTAGCACCTTTCATGGCATGGGGACATCCCAAGGTGTTGGGAGTGTGTTGAGTGACTTTATTCTCAAACACAGCATTGGGTCACTCAGCAACAATAAAATTACATTTGCGGAGTGCCTTTCAAGTTGGCAGGACGTCCCAAGGTGCTGAACATTCAGGGGTCAGGACCTGAGCTTGTGGGGGGGGATAGGGTTGGTATGAGAGAGGGCGGAGAGATAGGAGGGGGCTGAATGCACCGTTGAAAAGGAGGGTCTTGAATCGAGCCTTGAAGGAGGCAAGGGAGGGAGTAAGTTGAGGAAGGGAGTAAGGTGAAGAGATGATGGGATATAGTCCATAGAGTGTGGGGAGGGAGGCTGAAAGCCTGGCAGACAATGATAGAGTGGTCGGGTGGAAAACAAGGAGTAGGCTGGAGGGAGCGGACAGGTTGATAGGGGATCAGCAGGTCAGAGGGGGGCAAGGCCTTGGAGGCATTGACAGTGAGGACGACAATCTTGAATTCTATCCTCTGAGGGATGGGGAGCCAGTGGAGCCGGGCAAGGGTGGGGGTGATGGGGTCATGGATCCTGGTGCGGGAGAGGACACAAGCAGAACATAGATCAATAACATGACAGTGCAGCACCTGGTACAACACAGAGCAATCCAGGAATAACAACAATAGTTTACATTTAGGTAGCATTTTTCATATTGGGAGAACGTCTCAAAGCGCTTCATACCACTGACTGGATACTCTAGCTGGGGAGTGAGAGCTGTGAGTGGAGGAGGGATAGATGACCACAAGTGTGGTTGAAACGATGGGTTTTAATGTGGGGAGGGAGTGAGGGGGCGAGGCGTAGGGAGTCTGAAATAGAGTTCCAAAGAGTGGAGGAGGAATGGCATCAAGCCTCTCCACTGACCTTTTGTTGAAGACCATAATATCATTCAGAGAGCACGCAACAGAAAGTCCTCCTGCCCCCAGGCATAAATTCTCAACAACGGATTTTTGGCAAACATCCAAGGGATCAAACTGCTAAACCATTTTTCCGAGTCACTGTAACAAGGCACTGCATTAGTAAGCTACGCAAAAGCACTTTAATGCTTGATGACGTTCCCTGCACTTTGCTGAAATGTTTCATGCACACACTGCCCTAGAAAAGTCAATGGGTTGAGGAGAATTGAAATTAAACACTCAGCGAAATCCAACATTGGTGAGATATTATGAAGTGCATATTTCTGTACAGTAAATCACATTACTGTGTTTTCCATCAGACAACTTCTGCACAAATCATGTTCTATTTGTTTCTACAGGTCCTCATGTCATCAATGTGTACACCTACCATTCCCTTAATAGGCACCCGTCACTGCCAACTCCTCAAAATCCTTTAAACAAGCAAGTGTAAGCAAAAGGTGAGTGAAAGAGTTAGCTGCATGAATAATTACAATGAAACATAATGGAAATTGAAAAGCAAAATTGTGGGAAAAATTTGCAGAGTTCAATGATTTACAAAGAATGTGCAGCACAGAAACAGATCTTTTGACCCATTGTTCTTGTGTTGATATTTATATTGGACACACAAGTCTCCACCAATTCCTTGTGTCCTTCCATACCCTTCTATTCCTCTCTCCCACATGTGAAGGACTCTCTTAATGCATCTACGCTAGATAACTGAACCACCGATTCGGTCAGCGGGTTCCACCATCGTGCATGAAGCAGTTTCTCCTAAATTCTCTATTTTAGAATATGCCTTGTGTTACCATGGTATTCCACAACCTGTACCTTGTGTTACTGCACAAGGAAACTGACAGTATAAAGTTTCCTGGGCTGTTTCCTGGCAAGCAGTCAGCTGACTGAGAGAAGCTATCTTGGGGGAATTATAGGACTGGAGCAACAACAACAATAACTTCGATTTATACAGTGCCCTCCACGCCGGACAATGACTCAGAGCGCTTCACAATTGCGGATCCCGGGACCGAGCCAGGGGCAGGGGGTAGAAAGGTGACCAAAGGCGCGGTCGAAGAGAAAGGTCTTTAGCTGTGACCTGAAACTGGGAAGAGAGGGGGCGAGGCGAAGGTAGTGAGGAAGGGAATTCCAGAGCCTTAGTGGCTGAAGGCACGCCCGCCGAGGGTGGAGCGGAGGATTTGGGGGACACGGAGGAGGCTAGACCCAGTGGAGCAAAGGCAACGGATGCTGGTTTGAGGAGATAGGAGGTCAGAGAGGTAGTGGGGTGCAGAGGAGTGGAGGGATTTGAAGACAAGGGTGAGGATCTTGAAGTCGATCCTCTCTGGCATAGGGAGCCAGTGAAGTCTGGCAAGGACTGGGGCAATGGAGGAGCGAAGTTTGGTGAGGGTGAGAACGCGGGCGACAGAGTTCTGAATGAGCTGGACTCTGTGGATTGTGGAGGAGGGGACACCAGCGAGGAGGGGATTTGAATAGTCCAGCCGAGAGGTGACAAAGGCGTGGACCAGGGATTCAGCGGCTTTTGGGGTGAAGTATTGCCGGAGACAGGCGATCCGTCGGAGGTGGAAGAAGACGGTGCTAGTGAGGTACTGAATGTGAGGGAGGAAGGACAATTGGGGTTCAAACCTGATGCCTAGGTTGGGCACAGGTTCGGAGAGTTTTAGGGACAGACCGGGAAGGTGGAGGATGTGAGAGTAGTGCAGTGAGTAAAGACAACTACTTTAGCATAAGGTGAATTAAGGAATTAGTAACAGATATGGGCTATTTATTCTTGCTTTGCTCGTCTCAGTTATCACAAGCAATGCTTTAAGGAATTTCAAATATTTTGCCCCTATTTTACGTGACCACTTTTTGAAACAAAATATTTTCTGTGGGTCTCAAAAAACAAGAATTTAACCAATAACCAAGGATTCAAGTTCAATTGTTTTTCCAATTTACGTTTAATTGGCTTAATTAATTTTGTGTAGTGAGACAGAAATTATTGAATTGCAGTGTACATGTTAGCCAGAAATTGTAACACCTTGGAGTCCTGTAGCTCAGTGGTTAGAGCACTCACCTCACAAGCGAGAGCCCTGGATTTGAGTCCTGGCTTTGCCTCTGTTGACCTAGCAGTAAGTAGGAACCTGGTTGTTAATCAATTGGTGAATCGCTTTCTGGGGATAATAATTCCTTCCAAAAACAACAATAATGAATTGGTCACTTCAATCCACGACTGTTCATGGGACACTGCTTTCCGCAAGTAGCTGCTGCATTTCGCCCACATAATATACAGTCAATTCAGTTTACTTTATATTCTGTGAAGGGTTTTGAGACATCTTGAAGACGCGATAAGGCGCTATATCAAATACACAGATTATTATTATTATTTCTTATCTTTTAAAATCCTTGAGGAAATTCTTGAAAGTTTTTCATTCTCATATCTAATTCTGCAACAAACATCACCGCAGTGCATTTGGAGTGAAAGCACAGGGATTTGGGGGTAACAATATACTAAAAGAATGGTTCTGAGTTTACTTCACTTAATGAAAAGACATCAGTATATTGTCGTTTTTCTGGTTAAAACCTATTTGGGAAAAAAAAGCTTATGTTGATGTTTAACATTGCGTATATTTGATAATGGGTCTCGGACCACAGTCCTTGAGCAGCCAAGTCATCAGTGTTACTGATGAGTATTTAAGTACTGTGCTATCCATTACTCATTCAAATGCTGTACATCTACTCTGTCTGCAAAACAAGACCCTCAGATCAGCGAAACATTGGGAAATTATTCTGAGATCTCAGAGTCAGTGGAATGTGAATGGTTCAGTGTCTGAAAACAGAAAGAAGTGTGACTAACATGGATAATTATCAACAATAATGTAACAGGGACACTCACACCACCCGCTCCACAGAAGTGGGGTACAAAATGGTCACCTGCGACACATCCGGAATTTGCAAGTTATTTTATGAATCTCCCAAATTAGATCCCTAACGAGGCATTTCTAGCCCTGGCCCTGACCCTGCTGACATCACCTACATCACCAGATGAATAATAGAATGATTGCAGTGCAGCAAAACCTGACAAAGATCAGCATTTTGTTCTCCTGTCTTTTTTCACTCACTATTCATCACAAACTTTGTGGTTTGTGATATTTGCAAACTGAAGTTGCAGTTTGTTCATCGAACCCACTTTGCATGTATTCAAATTATACTTCAGCTCCCGGTCGTTGAGTTTTACTGCTAGTTGGCACGATACTGACTACCCTGGTGGGGGTTCAGTTCAGTGCAAAGCCAGCAGAATGCTAATCATAGGCTGAGCCAGAAAACCAATGCCCCTCACCAGCTTCCAGGATGTCCCCATTGAGAACAATGTTACAGAATCACTCAAGTGACCCCATTGTCTCCGAGTCCTTGTTTGATGTTAGTTGAAGATGACATTCCATTGCAGTGCTGCAAGAATGTTGCATTTTATTGGAGGTGCATTCTTTGAACGAGGCATAAAATCAAGGTCTCATCTGCCTGTTCAGGTGAACATCAAAGAACCAATTCGAAAAGACAAGGAAGTTTCTCCCGGTCATTTACTTATATCTGTTTACGGGCCATTATTGTGAGCAACTATCTACCACATTTGCTGACAAAACACAGTGTCACTACACTTTACAGAAAACTCCATGAAGCACTTTGAGATGTTTTGATACGACAACATTGGAATAATCGGGCCACCGCAAAGAGCAGACCACAGGAGTCAACCTGATCACCGACCTGGGGAGTCTTAAGTAGGAGAGGAGTGTGCAATTTAAAATTGTTTGGGGAATCTATGCACCATTCCCCATGATCTTCACGTTAATGTAGGGTTTTGGTCTCTCTAAAAACTGTACAAGTTTTTTCTATTTACCCGTAAGAGGAATGTCCCTCTGCCCAGCATATATAATGTACACTTACTTGAGAATTAGGGACGTAATCTAGCAAATTGTAACACCAGTTTATGGATGTTGGATTAAGATAGGACCAACGTGGTCTGCATTGCCTCAAATGCACACTTAGTGTCTGTTGTTTGGAATCCCAAAGATCACTACTCAGTCAGTGGAGCACAGACAGTGTCAGTGAAGCTGTTTATTCCAGCACTGGTCAGCTCCTTTAGGAGAGGAAGGCAGGAGATCAAAGAGAGAGAATAAATCATCGATGATTTAGACAACTCTCTGGGGAATCCCATCAAATAAAATTGAGGCTTTGAATGTTAAAAAACACTTTCTGAAAACTTGAACAACCAGCAGCTATCTGTACTTTAAGGCATTTTATATGGCAAATTTGGCAAAAGAGATCAGAGCGATTTCTATGTTTCCCGTGTAATGGGAGTAAAATCTTCAGCAATCAGTGCAGTGTAGCTTGACGTGAGTCAGGCTTCACCACTGTTAAGTGCGCTGAGATGCTACCGGGGGTGGATGGCGCTGTATAAGTGCAAGTTGTTGTGGTTGTTGGCAGTGCGTGGTGGACATTCCTTCAATCAGTGGTGCTTGGGGCCTTTAACAACAACAAAATTACATTTGTATAGCGCCTTTCACGTCAGCAGGACGTTCCAAGGCGCTGGACAGTTACTACTTCAGACCCAAGCTGAGGACGGGGCGGTGGGGTGGGGGGCGGGGGGAAGAAATTGCCGATGGGTCCATCGAAGAGGAGAGTCTTAACCCTGACTTACCTCATGTGAAAGATAAAAGGCAGCGATTCCCAAAGGCCAGAAGCAGCAGAGCATGGAGAAGACACTGAGCCCCAAGTGATCCCTGGGCGGCATCATCAGGAAATTGTCTTCGCTTTCTGTCTCACTTGAGTAATCGCTCTGCACAGGATGAAAAGGCACAGACATGTTTAAAAGAGGTTCTGTCAGTGAGAGAGAGAACGTGGGGACTATACTGTTAAAGATCCCACAACACTACTCAAAAAAGAAGAGTATTTCTCGCAGTGTCCTGCATGACCACCTTCCAAATAAACTTGGTCATTCACCTGACGGCTGTTTGCAGAACATTGCTGGGCATATACACATATATATATATACAGTCACTCTGCTTTACAGTAAAGCTCTGTGAGATATTGTGATAGGCTGTAAGAATTATTAAGGATTATTTTGACATTAAATATCCTATGACAAAGGGAAAATCCTAGCTAATAAGCCTCTACATTAATTAATTATTCGCCTCATAGATATTCGTGAGATTTCGCTGGAGCCAAATTGTCTTGTCGTTTTTGCCTCAGAAATAGTCACGGCACCTGGTGATAATTACTTATGAAATGCTCTGAACCATTTCAGTGTGATAAAGAGCTATAAAAATATGAGGTTTTTAAAAAAAAATCCTGGTCTGTTTATTCAGTTCAGCTTAGAAGATTTGTCACTGTGCAAATATAAATAACCACAGTACATATTTTAAATTATAAATAACATAAATGTTAAATTAAATGGTGCATGCAAAACTGCACACAACTATTTATAAGCACAACGTGACAAATTCTCTAAACTTTGCAAACAGCACAAATGCTTTCTACTTGCAGTTTATGCATCATGTTGTTATAGAACATGTTATATATGCCATACAGACATAATGCTAAATTACAAGTGGAGAGTTCGCTTCAAAGTGCTCTGAGATGTTACCTTATGTGAAGGGTACTATATAAATGCATGTTATGGTTGTGGAGAAATTCCATGTGGGCCTAAATTTACAACAACAACTTGCATTTATATAGCACCTTTCACAAGGGGTGGCATCTTGGCGTACTTAGCATCGGTGACGCTTGAAATCTGGCCGATTTACTCTTATTTCTGAAGCATTTTAGAACTCAGAATTTGGCAAACAATTGGAATTAAGGATTACTTTTGAAGTTGGTTTGCTGTAGTTCTTACACCCACCCACCGACAACTGCCTTCAGGATGTAGGGCTGTATTTAAGATTTTGCCAAATTCTGCATGCTCTTAAAGGTCACACCAAAAGAACAAATCTAGAACCCTCTTCCCAACAATTCCTTGCAATGGGTGTGAGAAGCAAAGTTGAGCAGAAATGTTGTGCAGAAAATCATTAATTGAGCATGTGTGTATTGTAACTAATACCATGATTTTTTTCTGAGTACATGTTTCAATTGAAAGTACGAGGTAATGAGAGCGACCCGATAGGGATACTTTACAGGAATACAGAATCGGAAAACGTAGACAGACGCAGGCAAGAGGGTTTGCTTTTGCTTGGGAGCAGGAGACAAACTGTCAACAGAATAACGATGGAAGAAGGTCTGGTTTTGTGGTGTTCACTGTTTTTCACACAATCATCTGATAAATAATAAAGACAGCCCCATTTAATGAAGTTGTGCCTGACTTCACTTTTTCCCAATAATACAACAGGTGATAAATTCCAGAATAACATTACAACGCAAGGGCTTTGTGTGATTGTAGGAACAAAAGGATCAACACGATGGTTTGCCTACAAATCGTGTAACATGTGCTCATTCATTTACAAAATACACAGTCACCACACTTTATAATAAAATCTTCTGGAGCATTTCAAGACATTGCCCTGACATTATAGTTTCTATATTAAATGCAAGGATTACTATTATATTATATCACTCTGGAATATCTCATCCATCACATCATTCCAGGGATCCACAATTTCTCTGTAGCCTATATCAAATACAAATCGGAAGTTGTGAGTGAACTTTGGTATTAGTGGTACCTCAGACATTCAAATTTGTTCTCTTAACTTGTCTTTCTTGATGTTAGCATTGCTACTATCATCAACCTTCAACTTTTAACTTTCCTGTTGCACCCAAGCTCTGTTTATATTGTCCTCCTATTTGCCTGCCCACAGTTAAAATCAAAACGCACTGCTCTTATCAGCTTCTGAAACGTATCCTTGCAGGATATGAAATCAGTGGAACTCCTCAACACCCTCAGTCTTCCCTTCCTGCACACCTGCACAGTCAATTGACTTTTACAACAGCATAAGAACTGTGGAAATGGAATATGTTTGCCACTTCAGATTTCCTGCAATAGTGAGCATGGAAAGCTTCCTTCCACCTACTTGGGGAATGGGTTTCACTGTGAAGAAATCTAAGGTTGGAGAAAAACACAACAAGCCAAGAACTTCTTACTTATTGGAGTAAGAAGGTGGATGATAAACAGGTCTACAGCTATAATTGGTGAGGTCCATGTGAGCTCTTCATTTATTTTCTGAGTTTGCTTCCATTCCAAATGAACAGTAAATACATGTGAGGGAATTCCTGCCTAATTCTGGCAAGGTTAAAAAAAAGCCAATTCTCTGAGCAGAAATGAAAAAGTCTGTATCAACACTACTTCTAAGCAGCATCACCTATTCAGCTGGACAGCTACATGAGATCTATTTGGTGTGTACTGTACTTTGCCAATGGGCTCCTCTACTGGGAAACACGCTTAATCGTGCAAATGGTGTCTAGAAGATGTGAAAAGTGCTATATAAAATGCAAGTATTACTATTATGATCCAGTGCATATAGAGCATTGTACCTACAGAGTCGACATCACATTAATCATATTCTGATCATCATCAGCAGCAGCAATTTACATTTATTATAGTGTCTTTCATATCAGGGAAGGAATTCTCAAAGAGATTCCCACAGCTGACTGGGAGTCTGAGCTGGGTGCTGGGGAGGAATGAGGGCCGGTGTTTAGATGGGCAAAAGCAAGGTGGAAGTGATATGTTTGTAAAGGCAGAGAGTGATGCCAAAAGGTGGAAAGAAGAGGAGGGGGGAGAATGCTGAACATCTCATCCACTGTTGGTGGGGTGGAGAGGGTGGGAGATATGTTTGCTAAAGGGAGAGAGTGGCCACTTGTGGTGGGACTATTGGAGGTTTCAGGGAGGAGTGAGGCCGTGCAGGCACTTGAAAGTGAGGATGCGAATCTGGATTTGCAGCTCTTGAGGGATGGGGAGCCCGTGATGCTCAGGGTAGATAAAGGTAGTAAGATCACAGAACCTACCAGAGGACATGACACGGATTGGAGAGTATAATACAATACAAAATTACGTTTGTAAAGCACCTTTCACATTGGGAGGACATTTCAAGGTGCTGAACAGAGTAGTGGATAGTCTGTGGCTAGTGTAGGGAGGAGCTGAGTAGAAGGTGACAATAACAGTCAAGCCCGAGGTGATACATGGAAGGATGAGGGCCTTGAGGGAGAGTTGATAGAAGGGATGATGTTGGGGAGGTAAGAGAAAGCAAAAGTGTATGAAACCTGGGATGTAAGGTGTATTCATATTGAATAATTCATATTAATAATAGGTGTATTCATATTGAATATTCATATTAATATAGCTGCAGAAATGTCAGTGCTGAGATTTACAATTGGCGGCACAGTTTGCAAACCCATTTGAACATCTCATGCCTTCTTAATTTCTCACAATGACATCCATCAGACTTAGTTGCATCCTCAAAAGCAAAATGAATGCCTCCTCCTCTGATTTGACACTTGTCAGGTCTACTCATCGCAAACACCTGCGATCTCCAAATGTGATCGCCGCTGGGAGCCAGGAATTGTGCAGCCAACTCAATGGAATCAGTGGAAGTTTAAAAGCCAAACTTTACTGAATAGATAAAGCAAAATATTCGCGTAGAGGTGATCTATACCATTGTGGTGCCCAGAAGCTAGAACCTGGACTTTCCTGGGGGGAGAAACTCCACATTTCACAGTATGTGAATTTCACACGATTCCTCAAATAAGCTACAGTAAATTGATTTTCAAATTAAGACTAAATTAGAGAAGGGTCCAAAGTTTCTCCTGAAGAGAGCAGCTAGGAGGATGTAATGCATCTTCCAGCTGCGAATAAGTAATTATGCAACTTTTTTCACCACACATAACGCTTAAGTTACACAAACGTTACAGTGTAAAACTGGTTCAAGTGGTGGACCAATCGCTCTGAATCCCGGTTCCACCACAACAACAACAACAACAACAACTTGGATTTATATAATGCCCTCCATGCCGAACAGAGTCCAAGAGCGCTTCGAAAAGTGCTTTAAACAACACTTAACCAATAGTAACAATAATAATAATCCTTAGAGTGGATATAGTGGCTTTTACATTCAAGGATGCCTCAAAACACTCCACATGATATAAGGGATGGCAAACTGATATGCTTACACTTTTGATATGTTTTTGATATAAGCAACTCCTTTACAATCTAAAACCGTTAGATATCAGTGGTATCAATTGTTAAATATGGGCATGGATTAGTAACTAGGCAAAAATAAGTCAATGTAGTTTTAAGAGGAGTTAGGTTGAATTAGGAGTGGTATTGAAAGCAGGGCAATCTTCTGAGTATACAGAAATGGTGTTTTCCGCATACTCAGACTGAAGACTCAGTTGAAGAGAGATAAATCTGCAGATCACACCAAGCTAGATCACACCAAGCTGTTGAATGAAAGGAGACAGTCAAGATCTTCCAAAGAGAACTCAACAAGGGCTCACACCTGTACTAATCACTGGCAAATAAAGTTCAGTATGCAAAGTATATCATATCTTCTATTGGAAGTGAAAATGTCTCTGAACAAATGTGTGAAGAGATGCCCTGTACCAATCTGGTTTTAGTGTAATTGTTTGGCTTTGATCATTTCTGTATTGTATTGGAAATGAGCTTGGGATGAGTCAGTCAATGTTTCAGTGAGTTATGGAGCGGAAATTTCACTTTCTGCCTACCTAGCTATCCCTGAAGTGAGCTTCCTAAGTTTTACCTTCAGGGCATACCCGAGGGTTTGGCTAAGATCAGGAGCTGATCGAATGAAGCCGAACTCCCGAGCTACAATTACATTTTATGCTGCAAATGGATCTTATAGGCTACTTGGCTCTTTATATATCATATGTAACACAGTGGACTGCTGCCAGATTTAAAAATCTGATGGAAATCTTTGATTTCTGGGTCAAATTATCATTCTGATAGAATACAGATTTTTTCTATATCGCTTTACATAATAATGATAAAACAACAATCTTTGTATTTGATGTAGTGCCTTATTACTTATTCAAGATGTCAAAAAATGCTTCACAGGATTTTACTGTCAAGTGTAGTGTCTGTGTGTTTTGTAGGTGAATGCGGCAGGCAATTTGCACAAAGTTATGTCTTTGCAGCAAAGTGAGAAAACCTGCCGCAGTTCTTTGACAGTAATGACACGCTCCAAAATAACCTCTTCAGCTTTTCCTACACTGCTGCCCACACAGCAATTACGAAAATCCTGACTCAGATCATCACGGACTGTGTTTATTTTCAGTCGGGTAAAAAAGCAATGATTTTCTTCGCGAACTGGTAGGACATTATGTAGCACTTCAGTTAACTTGGGAATTTGCCAATCCGGTTTCAGTGTAATTGTTTGGCTTTGATCAGTTCTGCATGGTATTGGAAAGGAACTTGAAATGAGTCAACCCGTCAGTGAGTTTTCAGGGAGAAATTTTACCTGGTTATACTCTATGTAACATGTTATGAGTGTCCAGAATTTGGCAAAGTGTTGAATTCTATACAAAAGATCTTGGTTTTGTCAGCATGAGCTTTATTCTGTTCCCAGTTCCTAAGGGAAAAAAGCTATCTATCCAGGATTCTTAATATATTTTTATACCATAAGTGACAAAATAAACTGAAACATTGTTGTACTTTCTTCAGTGACTATTTAAGATAATCTTACCTCTAGTTCTTGAAACTCCTCGTCGTCTTCCACGTCATAAGATAGAGTGTGGACTTTGATGTCCTCGGCTGACAGATCTATAAATTTGCTGTCTGTGTAGTCCATGGTATCCTTGGTGGGGGATCTGCTCTCAATGAAAGTAGTTTCACAACAGTCAGTACTGATGTTCTCACCCCAGGACCTCAGCATGCTCTCCGAGTACAAAATTATGTTAGGTCGATAATGGGAATCCACTGTCTGTGGTAACATACTAGGGTCGAGCAGCTGTTGCTGGTTTGAGTCACTTTTGCTCCTTTCCCCAAAGTTCTGGGGTGAAAAATTGCCCACAATATGTCCGTGGTACTGAGGAGCTGAGTAGAGAGATACCAGCCCATCTTTGGTATCTGCCATCAAGTTTTTAGTGTTGATCAGGCCATTCCTCTTCGCAGGTTCCAGACTGTTTTTGTAGCTCAAGCCTTTACTCTGATCCATGGGATTTTCCATCTTTTTTAAACTTTCCATGGATTTCTTTTGCAGAGGATTAAAAAGATATCAAAGTAGAGTCCACATCTGATTTATATCTTCTTCCTATCAAAAAAAGTTGGAGTGATATATTAGTATTGTTAAAATATATAACAATAAAGCACCATGTTATTCAATTGTCTCCAATCCTATCTTCCAACCCTGCCTCCGTTCAGGTTGCCAATAATAATAATCCTTGCATTTGATATAGTGCCTTATCCCATCTTTGAGACGTCTCAAAGCGTTTCACAGAATATACTGTAACGTGAATTGACTGTATATTTTGTGGGTGAAATGCGGCAGCCAATTGCGCACAGCAGTGTCCCACAAACAGTCATGGATTGAGCAATCAATTTTTTTTGAAAGAATTATTGCCTCTCAGAAAAGCAATCCGCCATCGACAGACATCCTGGTTCCTACTTACCACGAGGTAAACAGAGACGTGTGGAGTAAGGAAAGTTGCCCACCATTTTGTCCTGCTCGGAATCAAGCCCGGGTCTCCCCCTTGCGAGGCGAGTGCTCTAACCACTGAGCTGCAGGACGCCATTATGGTGACCAAATGTCAAAATCAGTTGTAGTAACAATATAATGGCTATCTTGCATTTCTAAGAGTTAGAATATCTTAATAGCATACAGATGTGGACCTCTCAGTCTGGTTTGTATACCCTTAAGCCCTTCAACCAAATTTCGCTGGTGTGGGGTGGTAGGGAAATCATAAATCCTCAGCTTGATTTGACACTCTTTCTTTTGAGGAATTTTAACGTTCATATTGAGGGGTGTTGCCTGTTGCTGGCAGTAAAATCACCATTCTGTTATCCTCTGGTAGCATTGTATGCATACATGTTGAATAAGCATAATTTCAGAAGATTGCATGTCCACACTGCCATGTCAAAGCCACATGGGAAAATGCAAAATATCATTAATAAGTACCATCAGCAGAACTTTGAAGGCCAGTCAACCATCTCTGCGCAACAGTGAGAGAGACAGTTTGATACACCATATGTGCAGTAAGCTTCCACTAAGCAAAATCATCATCTGGGGCAGGGGAGAAATGAAATAGGGAGATAGAGAGGAAAGAGGTGAATGAAAGAAGCAAATATGAAATCATGGAAGACTAAAGTGAAAGAGCTCAACGGATTTCAAATAATCATAGAAAGGAAAACAAAACAAGACAATGGACGTAGACAGAATAAGCATTTGGTCGTAGGTCGAAGTTAACACTACTGACAGGCAGATTCCCTTTCTGTGGAGAATCTATAGACTTCCTTTCAGATACTGGTCTTCCGTTTAGATAGGTTTTCCATCATTAGAAACAATGCACTAGACCTCCAGAGTGATTTAAAACAACCTGCAATTTTATGTTGGGAGGGAGAGGCCTTCCCAACATGTCCCAGTTCTAACAAAGGGTTAGAACATGAACATGAATTCACTTTCCTTTCTCAATAGATGCTGTCTGGCCTGCTGAGTTATCCCAGCGACCTCTGTTTTCGTTTCAGGTTTCCAGCATCTGAAGTATTTTGCTTTTTGACTGTATTTTTATCTCATGTTTTAAAGATTATAAATACGATTATTTTTTAACTCAATCAATTACTGGGGTATAATTGGATCTTGATTTTAGATTTCGCTTTAGGGAGCTTTAGATGCTTGGTTCCTCTTCAGCCAAAGTCTAAATGTTAGAACCAAGGTATGAGAGAATCCCTCGTTCTTCATCATATACCTTGGTTGAGAAGAAATGTTTCTAGAAGATTAATAATTGATTATTAATTAATTTCATTGATATAAACAAGATCAGATAGAAGTCATCTATAAGGTTAATACCCGGAGCTTTTATCATGCAATATTTCAATGAGTTGAGGGTGGAACAAAACACAGATTCCTCGCAGATTCAATGTCAGTATAAGAAAATGTGCTCAGCAATCTGAGAGGTAAATGAGATTTATAAGAGGATGCTCCTCATTCCTCAATGCTCTGCTATTCTGACCCAGCCTGTCTGCCTGTATGATTTGGCTCACTGCAAAGCTCCACTCTCAATGAGATGATTCAGAATTTAATTCAATTAGTGAACAGCGCAGCTTAGGCAGTGACAAGACTGCTTGTTCTGGCTGTATGCCTGGGTCAGCCTGACAAATGTACCCTCTAATGTAAAGGGCAGCTGGTGTCTTCTCCCATGTAGATGAAGGTCGCAGATTAATAGATGCACATTCTACCAGACACATATTATGATTTACCCTCTCGACAGAACCTTCTGTCTTAGTCTTTAATTCTGTTTTTAGCTTCATGTAAATTTGCGCTAAAGATTAAATTTTCCCATGTGATAGTATCCATCTTATAACAAGCTTGTTTCATATACTGTACTAAGTTAATATGTATAAGAAAGTACAACCCCTGACTTTTCTTTTACTGGGCTGATGATTTTCAGGATGGTAAACTACGATAGAGTTACCCACTTATATTTTTTCCTTCAACTCCTCAACTATTTAAGACCATTAACCAGCACTGTGGTCTCCAAATGCCCAGATGTTAATGTGATATAGTTGAGTACGATTTCCATTGTTTCTGTCACTTGTGGTCAAGGGAATTCAGCCATTAATACTAATCCTTGCATTTGATGTAGCGCCTTATCACATCTTTGAGACATTCAAAGTATTTCACAGAATATACTATAAAGTACATTGACTACATATTTGGTGGGTGAAATTCAGTAGCCAATTGTGCATAGCAGTGTTCTGCGAGCAGTCCTGGATTGAGTGACCAAACTAATTTTTTAAAACAGGATTATTACTGCCAGAAAGCGACCTGCCAAACGACTAACGAACAGATTCCTACATACTGCTAAATAAACAGAGATATGCTCGGCTCGGGAATCAAACCCAGGTTCTCTCCTGTGAAGTGAGTGTCTAACCAATCCCGTACAGCAGTGGCTTCCGAACCTTGAATAGCGACGCCCCCACCTAATCCAGCAAAATTTTCCTTGCACCCCCCCCACCCCCTCCTTCACACTCAGCTCCACACACTCGGGTCCTTGGCTCCGCACATTCGAATCTTCGGCTCCACACACTATGTGTCCAACTGGTGTGGTGCAATGGTTAAATCAGACACTCAATGCTGACAGCTACGTCTAAATGGTCTGCTGAGACCACACCACTGTTAATTGCTCTGAAATACTAGCCACGTGAAGGGTGCTGTTTGTTTTCTCATGATAGATAATGCATTTACACTCCAGACACCAAAAGATACAAACACTGCCCAACCGTAAGCTCTTCAAATGACTTGAGGCATTGAGACTCAGATCTCCATACTTCAAGAGAAATATTGATGCTGTCAGCATTGATACTGATACTTGAAATGGTATTAAGGACAATTGTTATTCAGCATTGTGCAGGTAATCATCCATCCAATATGTTAAAAGTCGACATCAAAACAGATCAGCTCAGAGGAGGAGAATCATTCCAGATAGCAATGATTTGAATGATAAGCCCACGTTTTCCTTTCCTATGTTAGATATTCTACAGCCATGTTATGCGTTGAACTAAAACAGATGCAACAATCTATATAATATTTCTTTCTTGCATTCGGTTATTTGTTCAATGGATCAAACTAGAGTCTGCATTCTAGATATACAAGTCCATTTAATGTTGTGTGATGGATCTATTCCATGGTTTGTGACACAAGGTGACACAGAGAAGGTGAGAGACGCGAGCAGCATATTATCAAACAGCGAAATATATATCAGGATGTTTTAAAGAATGCTCTGTGCAGCTTCGTGGCTTGCTGATAAATCTGTAATAAACTGCACATCTGTGAAACAAACAGCCAGCACACAGCAAAGGGAAGGAACAATCCAGAAATGTTTTGTGCAACATTCCAGGATCAACAAATGCACAGAACGAACAAAACATGGGATTCTCTTATCATTCTCCTAGTTTGCTTGACGTGCTGACCAACTTCATTTTGGGACTTAGATGAGGAGATCATAAAGTTTTGTGGCTTTCTTAGGAGATTGAAAAGGCTTAAGAGGAACAGAGAAGATCATAGAGCTATATAACATTTTAAATGGGAAAATAAACCCAGAACAGCACAGGTTATGAACTGTGGGAGCAGGCTTCCGTGCCTTGGCATGCCCTCCTGATGTGAAAGGCGCTATATAAATGTAATTTATTGTTGTTGTTACCAGGAAGCGTGATTGAGGTCAAGAAATTAGGATTTATTTGAAAAATAGCTTGATACTATCACAGAGGACGGCAGGGTGTGTATTCTAAAAGTATGAGATCAAAAAAGGTCTTGTGTAATTTTATCTACTTTTCTGCCGAAAACAGAATAATAACATATTATTCTATCAGGATGCCGAATGTAACCATGATATGCTTGATTGGTACCAAAACTAGACAGAGGTTCATTGCAATAACAGCAACATCAGGAAATCCCATATGGTCAGCGCATGAAAAAGAGCAATGTAAAAATCAATTCAATATATTTAAACTGATTGGATAAAGCTCATGTGCTAGATACGTGTAATACTTAGCATTATGATTCAGCAACTATGTGTACTTTTGCTGATACTATCATGAGCTCTCCTGCTTCCTGCTTGGAGAAATAGTGTGATAAACTCAACCATGATCCCAATAGGCTTCTTGGATATAGGCAAAACATAGGAGAGCTCACAAATATAGGCACTAGAGGCAAGAGAAACATTGGGCCATAACAATCATACATTCATAAAACTGCATGTAACAAACTGAGCGCTATCACAGGGGACACACGGGAACAAAATAAGATTTTGACACAATAAATGTCACAATATTTGGAGCTAATTATTCACACAAAAGAGAGGGAAGCAGTTTTGCTATCCTGCTGGAGGTAAGGTGGACAGATTTTGTATTGATCACAATGCGAAGATTAGTCATTGTAAACCACTAGATGGCAATAAAGGATGGAACACAACAACCCAGTTTTCCAAGAAAAGTGAGCAAATACCACAGAAGGAATGTAATGCAATCTGATGGCAGTAGCGAAGAAGGAAACCAATATATCCTCATTCATCCAGCACAGATACTGAATGTCTTTGAGGTAGATATTGTGCAACCTATTTGAAATAGCTGGTGCTTGAAGTCGTGACGACTATAATACAAAATCTGTGACGCTATTGACTTCATAGCAAATGGAACTATTCAACAAAAATGCCTGTAAGAAGTTGAAACACATGGCACTCCAAAAGCAAACATGGATCAAGTCAAGTTAAAACGATTGTGGCATAATAGCTGCATTGAGATCAATCAGAGTAATGGAGAGGCTTGAGTTATATATTCACTAGATCTGAGGAGGACAGGGTGTGATCTGATTGAAGTTATTAAAATAATAAGAGGAATAGACCAGCAAGAAAGGGGGAACAGTGACCTTTGTACTGGGACCTCAGCTATTTACCATGAATATAAATGACTTGGATTAGCGCATTAGAAAGTATTACATCCAAGTTTGCAGACAACACTAAGATAGGAAGCTCAGTAACTAGTGCAGGAAGTTACATAGGGACTTAAACAGATGAAATGAGTGGGAAAAGCTGTGATAGATGGAGTTCCACACAGGGAAGTGAGAGGTCATCCATCATGGACCGAAAAAAGTTAAAGCAGAATATTTTCTGAATGGGAGATATTAAGAAATGTTGAGGATCAAAGAGACTTGGGTGTCCATATTCACAAAAAGTAATCAAAAAGGCCATGGAATGTTGGCCTGTATCTCGAGGGGCCTGGAATACAAAGGGGAAGAAATGATGTTTCAGTTGTATTAGAGCCTTAGTCAGACCCCACCTGGAATGCTGCCTTCAGTTTTCAGCTCCACACTTCAAGAAAGATGTATTGGCTCTTCGAGGGGGTGCAGCGCAGGTTCACCAGAATGTTACCGGGCCTAAAGGGGTTAAGTTACAAGGAAAGGTTGCATAAACTTGGATTGAATTCCCCTGAGTTTAGAAACGTGATTTGAGTGTGCTATTGAAAATGATAAAGGGATTCGAAAAGGTGGATACAGAGAAGCTATTTCCTCTGGTGGGGGAAATCCCAAACCAGGGGGCATAGTCTTAAAATTAGAACCAGCCATTTAAGGGTAAAATCAGGAAGCATTTTTTCTCTCAAATGGTAGTGGAAATCTGGAATTCTTTCCCCTAAAATGTCATGGATGCTGGATCCATCCATGCCTTCAAGAATAAGGGTGATAGATTTTTAGTAAGTTGGGATATTAAGGGATATTGGGGAGAAAGCAGGAAATTGGAATTGAAAGGATTAGTTGAGGTACAGATCAGCCTTGACCTAATTAATTTGTGGAACATATCAACGATCCAGATGAGAAGATCAAACTTAAAATACCCAAATTCGTGGATGACACTAAACTAGAAGGGAGAGTAAACATCGAGAATGACATTTTAAAAAATGCAACGCGATATAGATAGGCTAGGTGAATGGGCAAGTAGATGGCAGATGAAGTGTTATGTAGGGAAGTGTGAAGTCATCCACCTAGGTGGTAAAACAGTAGATTATTTTTTAGAAGGGGAGAGATGAGATAGTGTTAGCACTCAGAGCGACTTGGGTGTCCTTGTAAACCAGTCACAAAAAGTTAGTTTGCAGGTACAGCAAGCAGCTAGGAAGGCTAACGGTATGTTCGCATTCGTTACAAAAGGGTTAGAATATAAGAGTAGGGAAGTCTTGCTGCAACTGGATAGGGCTCTGGTGAGACCGCACCTAGAATATTGCGTGAAGTTTTCGTCTCCTTATTTAAGAAAGGATGTACTCGCCTTGGAAGGGGTACAATGTAGATTCACTAGGTTGGTACCTGGGATGAAGAGGATGAGCTATGAAGATAGGTTGAATGATCTAGGCCTATATTCTCTAGAATATAGAAGAATCAGAAGTGATTTTATAGAAACCTATAAGATTATTAAGCGGCACAACAGAATAGATAGTGGGAGACTGTTTCCTCTGGTTGGAGAAACTATAACCAGGGGTCACAGTTTTAAAATTAGGGGTCAGCCTTTTTGCACTGAGTTGAGGAAAAACTTCTTCACTCAGAGGTGAATTTATGGAATTTTCTACCCCAAAGGGCTGTAGATGCTCAGTCATTGAACATATTCAAGACTGAGATTGATAGATTACTTGTGGATAAAGGGATTAAGGGATATGGGGATAAGGCGGGTAGGTGGAGTTAGATTAGAAGATCAGCCATGATCTTATTGAGTGGCGGGGCAGGCTCGAGTGGCCGAATGGCCTACTCCTGCTCCTAATTCTTATGTTCTAACAGGCTTGAAGGGCTGAATGACCTACTCCTATTCTTATGTTCCCATGTAGACCCGAGGCATTTAGAAAGGGGATCAGGAAAACATTTCTTCAAACAAAGAATTGTGAAAAGGTGGAATTGTACTTTACAGTATATCTGTGACAAAAGATCACTTTCAGATGTTTTTCCTGAAGAAAAGGCTCCGTCTCAAATGTATGGTTGTTGTGGATTGCTCTCAATATATTGATTGCACTATAAGCACAGTAAGTCACACCCCTTTTCTTGTTTGGCAAACTTCAAGAAAGGTGTGATACATTTCACAACCTCTCAATGTTGCTGAAGATGAGCACATGGTTTTGCTAGTTCACATCATGAACCAACCACGGTTGATGGTTCAAGCACAGAGCTTAATGCAAACAATGGAAGAGCTGATTCTACCACGCAAGGGAAACCATGGAAACAGCTAACGGACTGGAGAAGAAACTTGTCAAAGGACGGAAAAAAATGTCTCCCTATGAGATGTAATAATAATACTTACATTTGATATATTTGATATACATTTCTGGTCAAGAGGCGTCTCAAAGTGCTTCACAGGATATACCATAAAGTAGGGTGACCATATTTTGCCAAAAAAAATGTACAGTCCTTACAACAATTCCTGACGCTGATAGATTTGGAGAAGCTTGTTGAATTAATAACTGTGTTTCTCTGATGAGCATATCTTTTTTAGAATGTTATTGTTCCTGTTCAGTTTGTTTTTACTGAACTCAAGACAAAGCACATTTGGCCAGAAACACACCTCATAGGGTCACCCGACTATAAAGTGGAATGACTGCATATTTTGTCAGATAGAACAATGGGACATGATAAGTGGTATCCCAGAAGGGCAAATTCTTGGACACTTATTAGGCCTAATCTACTTAAATGACTTGGAAACCAACCACCGGTAAGATGATTAAATTTGGCCAAGTGACAGAATACTGGGAGCACTGGAGACCAAAGATACAGGAAATGATCTGCACAGTGAATTGGCCAGTGATGCAATTAACCAGAAACTTGGCAAGTAAAATTTAACACTGATAAATGTGAACCATTAAACATGTGTAGAAAAATGTGTAGCATAACAATGCTATTAATCACATCAAATTAGAGCAGAGAAATGTAGCCCTTTTTATATGCATAAAATATACTGAGGAAATTATACAAAAGCTAATAGAATGGTAGGGTGCCCAACCAGACCCCAGGAAGCCGAGACTTCAAAAGTCAGACTGAGGGTATAAATCCAATGCACTGACGAGTCTAAAGTATTTAACGATTTAAATAGTTATACACAGACTTATTACTTTACAATGAGCCACTAAAGTAGGCTCGAAAGTAGGGTCCGGCGATATATCGATATATCGCTAAAACCTGATATAATTTTCATATCGATACGCCGATATAGACATTTAAAAAATATCGATATATCGAAAAAATGATATATCGAGGTAAAAAATCGGGATGCGAGCACACTGAACTACAAGACCCAGAATGTTCATCTCTATACACAATGCACAGACCGAGGTGCAAAGCTGCCATATTGTATTCACAGTCCTCGAATACAATATACAGGTATGCAAGGGGTGGGGGGTGAGAGAGATGGCTGGGGGGTGGGGGGTGGGGGGTAAGGGGGAGAGAGACTGCTGGGGGGAGGGGGGGAGAGAGACGGCTGGGGGGAGGGGGAGAGAGATGGCTGGGGGGAGGGGGAGAGAGACGGCTGGGGGGGAGAGGGGGAGAGAGACGGCTGGGGGTGGGGGAGAGGGGGAGAGAGACGGCTGGGGGGAGGGGGAGAGAGACGGCTGGGGGGAGGGGGAGAGAGACGACTGGGGGGGGAAGAGAGACGGCTGAGGGGAGGGGGAGAGAGACGACTGGGGGGGGGGGAAGAGAGACGGCTGGGGGGGGGGGAAGAGACACGGCTGGGGGGGGGGAGAGAGACGGCTGGGGGGGGGGGGAGAGAGACGGCTGGGGGGGAGGAGAGGGGGAGAGAGACGGCTGGGGGGGAGGAGAGGGGGAGAGAGACGGCTTGGGGGAGGGGTAGAGAGACGGCTGGGGGGAGGGGTAGAGAGACGGCTGGGGGGGGAGAGAGACGGCTGGGGGGGGAGGAGAGGGGGAGAGAGACGGCTGGGGGGAGGGTGAGAGAGACGGCTGGGGTGGTGGTGGGGGAGAGAGATGACGGGGGTGGGGGGGTGCGAGAGAGGGATGGCGGGGGGTGGGGGGCGACGGGGTGGATGTGATAATATACAGATAGAGATGGGGGGGATGTGAGAGAGGAGAGAGGGAGGGAGACACACAGACAGAAAAACACAGAGATGGAGAGAGTGAGAGACACAGAGAGAGAAAGATATTTACCTCCTGAGAAGATAGGCGCGTGCACCCGGAACGTACTGCGCATTCGGAGTGTGCGCGTGCATGCGCAGTACGAAAAACCCGAAAATATCGATATTTCAATATATCTCGATATGAGCCCATCGATATATTTAATCGGAAAATTTCCATATCGACGGACCCTACTCGAAAGACATACAAGACATACCGTAAATAGAAATGAGTGACAATTATGTTAGAATGGATATTTGTTTTCCACACTCATAATAATTATAAATGTTTAGAATAATCTAGGGATTGTGGCGTCCTGTAGCTCAGTGGTTAGAGCACTCGCATTACAAGCGTGATACCTGTGTTTCGAATCCAGGCAAGTTAGGGTAAAACCTTGGGCAACTTTCCTTGCTCCACACGCCTAATAATAATCCGTCCAAAAAAAACTTGTAATTGGTCATTTTCAATCCACGACTGTTTGTGGGACACTGCTGTGCGCAGTTGGCTGCTGCGTTTTACCCACAAATATACAGTCAATTCACTTTACAGTATATTCTTTACAGTACAGTATATTCAGATATACTCTTTACAGTATATTCAGATCATTCAGAACGCTGCAGTTCGTGTACTCTCCCGTACCAAGCTTCGCGACCACATCACTCCCACCCTCGCCCGTCTCCACTGTTACCCAGAGGATCGAATTCAAGATCCTTGTCCTCACTTTCAAGGCCATTCACGGCCTTGCCACTGCCTATCTCTCTGACCTACTGTCTCCCTATCAGCCCGCCCATCCCCTCCGATCAGCAGACTCAGGCCTGCACCGCGTCCACCGCCCTAACCGCCCAACCATCGGTGGCTGGGCTTTAAGCCACTCTGCTCCCACACTGTGGAACTCCATCCCGCAGCCCCTCCGCCTCGCTTCCTCCCTTTCCTCCTTCAAGGCTGGTCTCAAGACCTTCCTCTTCGACCCTTCCCCCTTCCCCCTACCCTGACCCTGCCCCTGCCCCCCACCACCCCACGTCCCACTCGGGTTCCGACCATACTGTTTAGCGCTTTGGGACATCCTCCCAACATGAAAGACACTATATAAGTGCAATTTTGTTGTTGATGTATTCTGTGAAGCACTTTGAGACGTCTAGAAGGTGTGAAAACCACTTTATCAAATGCAAGGAATATTATTATTATTATTAAACGGGATAATAAAGAAAAAACATTGGGGATATTTAAAATATAATCAGATGGCATGCTGAGTAAGATAATGGGACACTTTTTCTCACTTCCCAATTAATCAATAATTATGGAAAACACTGGCATATTCATGGAAAATCTGAGAAGTGATTTTCTGATTGATTGCAGATTTTCACTCATCCAAAACTCCACTGCCTGCATTCACACTCTCCACATCCTGCACGCATAACTCTGCAGATTACTGCCTCCCTGAGTCCGAAGGGATTGATATCCAGATGCTACCCCTCATATATAAATCCCTTCATACATTAGCACCTCCCTACTTCTCTGACCTGCTCATACCTCACTCCTCTGCCTGCCCACTTCACCTCAGCTAACACATCCATCCCACCATCGAGCACTCAGACATGAAGCCCTCTCGAACTCCCTGCCGCAATCCCTCCACCCTCACCCCTCTTTTTTCTTTAAAGAATAATCCTTGCATTTGGTACATTATCATGTCTTCGCGACGTCTCAAAGCGCTTCATAGAATATACTTTTAAAGTGAATTGACTGTATGTTTTGTCAGTGAAATACGGCAGCCAATTGCAAACAGCAATTTCTCACAAACAGTCATGGATCACCAATTCATTGGGGTTTTTTAAGCAATTATTACCCCCCCAAAACTGATCTGCCAATCAACTAACAACCGGGTTCCTACGTACTGATAGGTAGACAGAGGCGTGTGGAGTAAGGAAATTTGCCCATTACATCCGAACACAGGACTCTCGCTTACAAAGCAAGTATTCGTAACCACTGAGCTACAGGTAAAATTAAGACCTACGTCTTTGATTATGCCTACGGTCAATCTCCCTTTCCTCCTTCTTTATTGCTCAATATCCAACTCAGGCACTGTCCAGTGAGTGTAAATTGCCAGGCTCTCCAATAACAACTTGCACTTACATCGCACTTTCCACAGAGAAAAACATCCCCTAAAGCTTTGCGCATAGCTAAAAGTGGAAGTCCGAGCAGGGTGGAAGATAGCAGGGGCTGAAGAGAGGTGGCTGAAAGTCTAGTCAAAGAGAGAAGCTTCTCCTCCAGCTAACTTCTGGAGGGCAGATGCGAAGATGGCACAGAGCAGTTAGCACTTCAGAATCCATGATTTGAAAGTCGGGAGCTTTATCATGTAGCCGATTGTAAATTTACCAACCAGTAAGGTGACGTCACTTGCCAAAGTTGGTAAAGTTACCAGCAAAAAATCTAATCCCAATATAATGCAGAAATTTATCAAAAGAATATTGGAGCAGAACATTTAATTAAAAAGACCAAGTAATAATGACTCTTATGATTTGGGCAAATTATGTAGGCTTATTAGGAGTATTGCTGAGGGTTACTGGAAGCCAAATTCGGAGCGATGTCACTTTTTAATTCTTCAATGTAGGCTCTTGCCCCATTTTTAGGTGATATTGACTGAGTATTGGATTGTTCATATGCTGACAGGGAACATGATCTGGGTGCAGACTTGTGAGGCAGTTTAGTTTTACCCTACTTATGTTGTGTTACAGATAGCAATCCAACTTGCCCCTAATTATCTCCCAGTGGGGTTACCAAACACCTTTTTTTGAACTTGGGCAATGAGAAGAATACGATGGCACTGTTACACTAGCACGCAATCTATGTATGTCACTGATCCATTCCATGTTTTTTGTGAACAAGGTCAACAACAGGGCAACACAGAAAATATTCAGAGAAAATGTGGGTTTGGACATGGATGGAAGGATAATGTTGCGATGAGTATAATAACATATTTGAACAGTATTTCTTTCAAACAGCAGTGTGCCCGGTGTTCTTTGTTCATCACAGTCTCTGCAATTTGCCAGGAGAGGATAATTATATGTAATAATTTGCAATAGCTGAAAGGGGGCATCAGAATTTGCATTCCTGGAAGACATTGGTACGAGATTTGTTTTCTTTGCATTTGATATAGCACCTCTGACCTTGGGAAAATGTTCAAAAATGCTTCATAGGATTTTATTGCAAAGTGTAGTTACAGTGTATTTTGTAGGCAAACACAGCAGCCAATGTGCATAACGGAATGGCCCTCAAGGGTGACATGAGGCTAAAGCTGCTTTGATATGTGCAGCACTGAAGCATTACTCTTCACTAATCTTGTTAATTTTACATTTGGGAACTCTTATTTCATTCTATGCGACCTGGACCCCCACCATACATATCATGCAAGTGTATCACACACGTGCAATGAGACCTTTGGACATTTTTCCTAGTCAGCTGATACCAAAGTAACGGTGGAGACAGGCGAATGTTCCTGAATATTTATCATATTTGCTCCTGCAATTATTACCTTTGGGGGGAATTTTTTTTTCCAAAATGTTCACATTGCTCATGTATATTCACAATTTGTTGCAGAGGTAAGATAGTTCCTGTTTTTTCGAAGTCATCGTATGATTAGCTCAGCACATCCCACCCTTGTGGAACGCGGAGGGGTTGTTATGTGTAATGTAAAGGTCCTGCGGTATGGCAACAACAGCCTGATGTGTTCAGTGATGATGCTGTTCAAACAACTGATTATTTCAACAGCATCAGGGAGTCTTAGCTGTTAGTCTACAACATCTCAGGGCCTGCCTAATGAGAGAGAGAAAAACCTGTCTACAGGAAGCGTGAAAGCAGAATCAATTGCAAACCAAACTGAGTGGTTGTTTGTGGGTGAGAGACTTCTCATGCATTAAGTTCAGCAATATTGATTTGTATTTACAAGAGTATTCTGCTGGCGTTTCTGTGCAGTGGGTCCAAATTGCAAGACTCACAGTAAGGATTGGTAACCAAACAATCTCGGACGTGGCTCGGCTACCAACTGTATCTGGTTCTCAGCTCAGGACACCCACTTCATAGACGTCAGAATGGAGAACAGCGTCTGAGTGGAATTCCAGAGGGTCAGTTGGTGACATTTCTGGGATTCGTGATTCACAATTCCTTTTGGCAATCTTACAGTTTAGATCTTACTGTCTACTACAGTACTTCAAACAAGAAATGTGAAATCTCTTACCCTTAAGAGCATTGTCTTCCATTTCTTCAATTTGTCTTACATTTGCTTTCAAATGTAAGACTGCCAAATCTTTGAAAATTCTTAAATACAATAAATTCAATATTGATTTAAATGGAAGAGGTCTTTCCACAGCCCGGAAATAAAATCGAAATTCTGTATGACGTTAAATTGTAAGATAGTGTTCTTAAAGCTAAGGCTATAAGGAGACATGAAATTCTGAATAAGCTAAAATTCGCATGGTTAGAAATCTGATGAAATCTTTTGTGTGACAAAACTGAGGGAAATATTAAGATGATGACACCAATCACCTTAGTGCTGTGTTATTGTAAACACTCCTACCCTTCATAAACAGGAATTAAAATCTATTATTCAACTCTTCTGAACTGCTACCCAGCCACTCCCTGCAAACTCAGCAAACGCCATCCAAATTCATGTCCCCTGCCCAATTCACCCCACCATCATTGGGCTTGCTAGTGGCTACCAGCCCTGAATCAGATGGTCCCTTTCAATATCTTCAATGTCTTCTCTCTCATTGCTACCTGTGTTTCACCTAGGCCTTCCTCGGAGGGGTTTACATCTCCCACAGTACATGAATCTATAACAAAAGCAGAGGTCGCTGGGGAACACTCAGCAGGTCAGGTTAGCATCCATGGAGAAAGGAAAAGCGAGTCAACCTTTCGGGTCCACAAAACCCTTCGTCAGAACCCTGTGCCAATTCTGACAAAGGGTTGTGGACCCGAAACGCTAATTCACTTTCTTTTCTCCATAGATGCTGCCTTGTCTGCTGAGTGTTCCCAGCGATTTCTGTTTGTTGTTTCAGATTTCCAGCATTTTGCATTTTGTACACGCATCTATGTTGGCTGCCTGCTTCAAGTGTCAGATTGTGATGACGCGCTGTTTTTGTTCCTCTGCTGGGGTAGGCACTCTACTGGACTCCCCTTGTTCTGTGAAGAGAGCAGACAGAGAATGTCAGCACAAATGCACATGCAACCATTTGGGTACCGAATTGACTGCTGTACTACTCTGATAAAGCAGAAGCATGATTACTGTTAGACCTGAATTATAGTGAACCATTTTGGGTACGGGTACCATCCAGGACAATGGTGCCCACAGCGTTATTTCAGTGGAGGTCGCTGCTGAGAAATCCTATTTTGCTGGAAAAGGACAACAATAACTTTCATTTTTATAGAGGCTTTCATGGATGACAGAATCTCGGAGTGCTTCACAATGGCAGGGTTGGTCCCAGGTATTATACCTGGGAAGTATAATAAAGGATCACTCCAATTATTAGCCAGTCTATCAAGCCGGGAGGTGTTTTGATCAAGTCGTGCTGGCTATTACACAATTTAGAAAACAAAACATGCAGTTTTGAACTCACGCTGTCAGAAGCTACAATGGAGAGCAGTGACTAGAAGAGCAGTGAGTAAAAGGTACTTGGAACAGGATCCAGACAGTGGGGAATTATTGAGAGTTTCTGTTTGAAGGAGTAGAAGCTGAAAGCAGTGGGGAGATGTTTAAGACCACGGGGAACAAAGACTGCTAGCTCTGGTCAAATACTTCATAATCATCCATTTGGTAGGATCCACAATAATAATAATAATTATCCTCGCATTTGGTACAATATCTTTCACATTAGGGAATTCCATAGGTTAGGTGCATAATGATTGAAGACATTGCCACCAATGATGATTTGGTGAGATCGAAGGATGAGTAGCATGTTTTTCCAAAGCGCTTCATTGGATATACTGTAAATTGGGAGTCACTGAGGGTTGTGTGGGCAAACAATACTATCCGTAAATAACTGCACTGTTTATCCATCTGTCTGCAAATGAAGTATTTTCTAGCCTTCGAAAAAAAGTCATCCTGCATTATACAGTGTGCCACCTTCCAGTGGAGATCAGATTAACCATATTGCTCAATCCATGCAGTTATTGCATGGATTGCAATAACTGGAACTGAAGTGCAGGTGGCTGTTGATGGTCATCTTTAAGAATGAGCTGGTGAGGTTTATGGCACTGTTAGGAAGCAGATCTGTGTCACTTACAGTTACAATTGCCTCCTTCAAGGTATAGCTCAAGACCCTCCACTTCAACCGTGCCTTTGGCCACCCTCCTACCCTTCCTGCCCTCCACTCTCCCTGATCCCAATCCCCCTGCTTGGGTCCACATGACCTGCCTGTTCAGCCCCTTGGGACATCATCTTTACTATGGCTCTTGGATAGGAATAGTTAATATCTTACAGAGTACAACAGGAGTCCTATGTAATTCAGCATATGTCTATGACCTGCCTGTTCAGCGCCTTGGGACGTCCTCCCGATGTCAGAGGCGCTCTATAAATGTAATTTTGTTGTTGTTGTTGTTGTTAGTTAGGCTTGGTTTAGCCTGTGATCAAGTGCTCTACATAAGCATCTGAAAACATCATCCACCGCATTGATATTTCCTCCATTTGTTTTCCACAGCCGAGTAAGTGCAGAAATACAGTATGCCCGTGCCAAATAAAACTCATTTCCGCTAGCATTAATTGAAGGCCAAATGCATTGGGTTTCTTCAAGCGAGTTATTTTCACTTGTGGCATTAGGCAACAATTTTAATGGAGAAAGTCACGATGAGCTATGAATCATTTTGAGCTACTCTCTCGATGAACGCTGCATTGAAAGCACTGGCTGCAAGATTATTGCTGCAAGTTACACGTTCCCATTTTATCATTCTCACGTGCTAGCACCATGCTGGAAGCAGGGAACAATTCCTGACGAGTGGACAAATTGTTTTCTTACCTAGGGTAGAAATTTAGCATGACTTTTTAAAAGAATTTATTATAATTACATTAGGAGGATGCCTCAAAATACTTCACATGATTTGACTATAAAAAGGCAAGAGTTCTACCAACTGAGCCAGACCCACTTTGACCCATTGCCCCAATTTTTATACTTTTATGATAATAATGCTATCGACTTTCAGCAGGCAGAGTGGGTTTTGACATGTGTAAAACATCAAACCCACTGACACCCTATTTCCAACTGAAGGAGAAGAGTTTCACAGATGTAACTGTCACCATAGGGAGATTCAAAATACAGATGTGTGGGTGAAAATATAAGCCAGTGTTTTGTGCATTAATCAGGAATCCATCCACCTGTTCACTTGAATATGAATTAAACTTGCTTCCCCTTCTGAATTATCCACTAACTCCACAGTGTGGCTGGATCCTGCCACCTCACTGCTGTTTTAATAATAATCCTTGCATTTGATATAGTGCCAAGCACATTTGGGAGGACATTTTAAAGCGCTTCATGGGATTCACTGTAAAGTGTACTGATTACTTGTGTAGGAGAATGCAGCTGCCAATTTGCAACACAGCAACGTCCTACAAAGAGCCATGAAGCGAATAAATAGTTTATCTGGAGGATTGGTGGCCCACACACTGGGAGAAACTCTTCTCTTTCGAATAGTGTCACGGGATCTTTAGCTTTCACCTGAACAGGCAGAGGGGACCTCATTTGTAACTTCTCACCTGAAGGCCCTACCTCCAAAAATGCAGCACATGCTCAGCAAAACACTGAAATGGTTATGCGCACTGTGAGTTCAATGTCCTAATATGTGGCTTCAAGCCACGACTTTCTGTCTCAGGGGACGAGACTACAGCCAACTAAGCCAACTGAGTGTTTTACCAAAACACCGATGGCTGCCATGCCTTTTTTTTTAACATGCAAAACAGCTTTCAGTGGCTTAGCTTCAGAAACCTGGATTGGATGGCACTGGAGTCAAAACACTGATGGCAAAAAATTACTGCCATTTCATTCAATATATTGGAGACAATGTCAACTTCTGGTAATCAACGGGAAGGACAATGTTAAAATAAATATACTTTAGTTGCTCAAATGCATCACCAAACACTCTTATTTTATAATACTAGTGAAAGTCTAGGTATGTCATCAATAATTCAACATAAACACAGGAATTTCAGTCAATAATGCAACAATACACTCCTGTGTTACCTCGCGTGAAGGTAGCCTAGGGTAGTGATCATTGAAGGGGAATCATTCACCTCAACACGATGGGTTAGCAATAATAAAAAAAACCTTGCATTTGATATAGCGCCTTATATCCTCGAGGCATCTCAAAGCGCTTCACAGAATAATAATCATAATCCTTGCATTTGATATATACTGTGTTTCAATATACTGTAAAGTGGATTGATGGGACTGTATTCTGTGGGCGAAAGCAAGGAAATTAAATGAAACCACGAGCCACAGATCCCACCGCCCTCCTGATTCTACAAGATCTATCTATATCCGTTAATTGCTTTTATTTCCATGGCTTATTGTGTGATTTCTGGGAGGAAATTCAGCTTAAAAACATTGAGATCACAACACTTGCACATTCCAAAACAAACACACTGAACGGCATAGATTTATTTGAAGGAGGTTTGGGATAATTTCAGCTAAATTATTGTCAAGTAACAGCCCTATCTCAAACGACGCTCAACTCGATGCACTATGCAAAACACACACACACACTTGATCTATCTACACTACAGCAGGCAACTCTTCAAACCAAAAGACCGCAGTAACAACCCCTTTGCAATACGAATCCTTTTGCCAAGTGAACGTGAAGCTGTTACGTGAAGAATTTCACTTCTCCCCCAAAACATCTCAAGGGCATTGCGAAGAAAAAAACTATTCCTGATCTGATATTATTTGACAAGACTCATCGCAATGTAATATGGAAGCCAGAGATGCGATGATAGGGGTGGGGGGGGGGAGGAAGGTGGTAGTGGGGGTCAGGGAGGGGGGGGGGGGGGTGGAGTGAGGGGAACATTTCATATACAGTATACAGTATACAGTATACAGTATACATATAAAAAGTTTTCTCCATCAATAATCGTGGCGGTGAGTGAGGCGACAATACATGTTCACTTTAGTAGCATTTCTCTTATTAAGGCTCCATTTATTTACCTGGGTCGGGACGGACGGATTCGAATCGCACAAAGTCCTCAAGACAGATCTCGAGTACGCCCTATTCACTCGGGCATTTTAATGCCTACGCCAAGTTGCGAAAGATACATATTTTGTTGCGAAAAATATATATTTTAAGCGAACAACTGCACCTTTATTTCCGCAAAGTGGGTGAGAGGACAAGTTCTCTCATACGTTGGCGTGTCTTTCAGGGGGGGGGGGGGGGGGTTGTTTAAAAAAAAAAAGATTATTTTTTTCAAAAGAAAACTGGCATCGAGTGGTGTTCTCACGAGTTTGTGTCTCCTCCTTACTTCATGCTCTGGACTTGACACGATTGCCTGGCATAAGCGACAGACATGAGGGAGGGGGAGAGAGAGAGAGAGAGAGTGTGTGTGTGTGAGAGAGAGAGACTGTGTGTGTGTGGGGGGGGGGGGGGGGGGGGAGGAGGTTCAGAGAGAAGACTCAGTCCCCAAAACCATTAACACAGCATTTGACTGTTTGCTTTGCGGTGCCTTAACAGACCACCCCCCCCACCCCCCAGCCCTCTCCCCCA
>CM068744.1:102157392-102385666 GCA_035084275.1 Hydrolagus colliei | reverse complement strand
TCCCCCACACTCACACACACACACACAACCCCTCTCTCCCCCCCCCCCCACACACACACACACAACCCCTCTCTCCCCCCCCCCCTCACACACACAACCCCTCTCTCCCCACCTACCCCCCCCCCCACACACACACACACACACACCCCTCTCCCCCACCTCCTCCCCTCACACACACACACAACCCCTCTCCCCCACCTACCCCCCCCCCCACACACACACAACCCCTCTCCCCCACCTCCCCCCCTCACACACACACACACAACCCCTCTCCCCCACCTACCCCCCCCCCCCCCACAAACACACACAACCCCTCTCCCCCACCTCCCCCGCACAACCCTCTCCCCCCCCCACACACACACAACCCCTCTCCCCCCACCTCCCTCCCCCTACACACACAACCCCTCTCCCCCCACCTCTTCCCCCACAACCCTCTCCCCCACCTCCCTCCCCCTACACACACAACCCTCTCCCCCCACCCCCTCCCCTCCCACACACAACCCTCTCCCCCCACCTCCCTCCCCCTACACACACACCCTCTCCCCCCACCTCCCTCCCTCCCCACACACAACCCTCTCCCCCACCTACACACACAACCCCTCTCCCCCCACCTCCCTCCCCTACACACACAACCCTCTCCCCCCACCTCCCTCCCCTCGCCACACACAACCCATCTCCCCCCCCCCACACACAACCCCTCTCCCCTCCCTCCCCACCTCAAACCCTCTCCCCCCCACACACAACCCCTCTCCCCCAGCACACACAACCATCTCCCCCCCACACACAACCCCTCTCCCCCCCCACACACAACCCCTCTCCCTCCACCTCCCCACCTCAACCCTCTCCCCCCCCCCCACACAACCCCTCTCCCCCAGCACACACAACCCCTCTCCCCCCACACACAACCCCTCTCCCCCCCCCACACACAACCCCTCTCCTCCACCTCCCCCCCAACCCCTCTCCCCTCCTTCCCCACCTCAACCCTCTCCCCCCCCCCACACACAACCCCTCTCCCCCCACCTCTCCCCCAACCCCTTTCCCCCCCACCCCACCAACTTCTCTCCCCCCCAAACCCTCCCTCCCCACCTCAACCCCTCTCCCCCAAACCCTCTCCTCCCCCCCCACCCCCCACTACCCACCACCACCTCCCAAACTCCCCCACCACCAAAAAAAAATGACTAGAAACTTCACGTTTTATCAAAGTTTCCACACTTTGAAACATACACAGACACACACACGCACACACGGTAGCGCGTTCTGTAAGGTTTGCCGCAGGTCAGGCGAGACGCGCTGGTAACCGGACCCGCATCTGCGTTTGCAATAAACAACAACAACAACAACAACAGAGACCTGAACCCGATTCTTTCTTTCTGTGAGACGTGGGGGGTGAGGTTAGGGTTGGGGAGGAGGGGAGGAGGAGGGGGACATTCAGCCCCGAGAATAACCTGAACAGCCGCAGGTTGCGCGCTGTGTAAAGCAGCTGATGGTGAGAAGGAGCTCGAATGTGATGAAAACTTACCTCCCGAAGGCGTCTCTGACACAATCCGCCGAGCAGGTCCCCCCCTCCCCCCAGCCCCGGGCAGTGTCGGGGACTCCGGAGCAAACGATACCCCCGCGGAACTTGTTGTTTTGCACAGAGTTGTGTTTGCTCCGCGCTGCAGCCCTCGCTCCCTCCCTGTCCGCCCGCCCTCCCGCCGCCCAGCTCCCCCCCCCCCCCCCCCGGGCGCCGGTGTTGACGATCAGCTTCGGTGTGGACGGCTTTTGATGGACGGCTTCTGATAGACGGCGGAGAGAGACGGGCGATCAGTGCGGTGTAGGAAGTCCTCTCCCCTCCTCGCCCGCTCTGGTGCAGGGCATTCCTGGACCCACAGATACCCCCCCCAACAGCCCAATGGCTTGGCCGCTCCACTGCCGGCAGCTGGTTACTACAGTACAGAGGGGGGCAGTCACTGCTTATTAACCGTTCAGATTCATCTCCACCTCCCTCCCTCCCTCCCCACCCCCCCCACTGCAGATAGGACTCGTGGTCTCGACGCCCACTCTCCGGCTCCAGTGTTTGGTTTTCCTCTCGCAGATTGAACCGAGAATGTTTTCAATTCATTTCAATGTCAAGAGCTTCGTCGGTTGATGAAGTTGAGCTTTTATCGATTGGAAAGAATAAGTGTGTGTTGTGTGTGTGTGGGGGGTGTGTGTGGGGGGGGTGTGTGTGTGTGGGGGGGGGGGGAGTAGGACTGCCAATGAAGGGTATAAACCAGGCAACGTTTGGCGAGGGAAAAAAAAATACCTGGAACAACTTTCCCTTGGGATTAACGTTACGAGGTCCTTCACAAAAGTATCGGGGAGCACTGAGCGAGGAGGAGGAGGGGGAGGGGGGTTACTGATCAAGGCACAGTGTTAGGCAAACAGTTCTTAACGAAAATCTCCTTGGGGGGGGGGGAAAATCCCCCGGAATTGTCAAGTCAGGGGGAGAGAGAAAGAACAAGGTGACAGGTTAAGGGATAGTTTGATCAAACACCTGACAGGCCAGGCAGGTTTCCTTTCCATGGCATTGCTGGATTGGGGTTTGATTCTCTTACGCAAGGCGATGGGTTTCTGCAGGTGGTCAGACACTCAGCCGACCCCCCCACCTCCCCCAAAAACAAACATACGGGGGGGGGGGGGGGGGGCATTCGATAGTCCGAAGGTTCATTAGTCCGTAGGTTCGATAGCCCGAACACAGAAATTTCCTATGCCCGGGGCGGTTACCGTGGTTACCGCTCGATAGTCCGAACCGACAATGAAATAAGATTTGTTAATCCGAACATTTGGTGCGATTGTCCAAAGGTTCGTTAGTCCAAGGGTTAGGGTTAGGCTTAGGGTTAGGGTTAGGGTTGGGGTTGGGGGAAGCTTCGGACTATCGAGCGGTAACCCAAAAAACAGCCGGGATGTTTGTTCAGTAATGACCACTTCTATTCATTTGAGCGTTGTTAATCTTTAAGCCATTTGGGCAACTGACATTCCATCGACAAGTCCCACTGTGAACGCTTCCGTGGTGAAAACAACCGCTCGCAACGTGACACTTGGGATAATTGGCGAATCGTAGAATCGTAGAATTTTACAGCACAAAAGGAGGCCATTCGGCCCGTCGGGTCTGAGCCGGCTCTTGGAAAAGAGCGATTCAAAGTCAATCCCGCTCCCCGGCTCTCTGCCCATGACCCCGCAAACTCTCGAAAATTGAAGTCAAAGCTAAGCGACAGTTAAAGACCGGCTGTGGGTTGTCAATCTCTGGACTTCAGCAAAATGGCTGTCTTGAAGACAACAGCTTCCGTTTACATAGCGCCCTTCACGCGGGGTAGAGTGAAAGCATGATAAGAAAAGAAAGTCTTTAGGTACGATTTGAAGGTGAGGAAGGAGGGTGGGGGGGGGGGGGGGGGGTAAGGCGGAATAATCGAGGGAGAGAGTTCCAGCGTTTCGGAGAATGATGGCTGAAAGAACGGCACTGACATGATGGCTCTAAGTCACTGATGGCTCTAGGCCACTGATGGCGATCAATGGAGTTGCCAGCCTGTGGCTTTCAAATACCACTTTGTGAGATACCAGCGTAATGAGAAGCCCTTCTGATTTGCTCCTGTCAGCGCCTCCACATCTCAGGCACTGACAGTATCACCATCCATGGATTGCACACTCCATCTCACTGAACCAGTCCTGAACTTTGGTGTCTTGTTCAACCCTCAATTATCTTTTCCACCCCACATCCGTACCCTACCACCTACTCTGCCTTCCCCACCTCCGTAACACTGCCCAACTCTGCCACTGTCTCATATCGCTGGCCACCGAATCTCCCATACTTGCATTCATAACATCCAGGCTTTCCCTCTGCAAACTCCCTTCTTGTCAGCTTCTCCACCGGTTCCCTCCACAGCTACAGATCATACAGAACACTGCAGCCTGTGTCGTCTCCTGCTCAGTGGGCGCCTGCCTGCTTCGCGTCCTCTGCTTCGCCCGCCCCACCATTTCCGCAGTCTTTAGGTCTGATTTGCACTTTGGCCTATCCCTTGCTTCCTTCAAGACCCACCTCAAAGCCCTCCTCTTCGACTGTGCTCAAATTCCTTACCACACTGCCCTCCACTCTCCCCGATTCCTTCCCCCTAACTCGAGTCTGAAATACCCTCTGTCCAGGGCCTTGGGATGTCCTCCCAATGTGAAAGGCGCTATAAAATTGTAATGTTGTTGTTGTTGTTGTTGTTAGCTCCGATTTAGGTAAACTGATATCCACTAAGCAGCACTGAAATAGCAGCTGCCAGTTCCAGTGATGCCACCCGATCTAATTTAGCCATTGAGTGGCACAAATCGCAATTTTAACAAAGTGATGTGAAAAATCAACTTCTAAATTAAGAGTTAATTTAAGAATTTTTCAATATTCTCTCAACCTTCAACTTTACCACAATTGTCTTCAGTTCAGGACTCTGCGAAGGTTTGGACTTTTAATCAAGGACTCTACATTATGAACAATTGTGGCTTTGCAAATTGAGTTTGCTATGAACTTCTGAATACATAGATTGTGTTAAAAACAGTGATGAATTACCATTGTCATCCATTTTATGAATATCAATCTAATTTCAATTAACGCTGTCATTAATAGACATTGCTTATCTGACAAATGTTTCCATTCTGGGTGCCTTTCAGGAAAAGCCTTCACCCAGGGATGAATTATGAAAAGCTCTCAGAACATTTTTTTTAACTTCCGGACACAAATCTGTTAAAAGAATTTGGGGTTTGAATTCCTAATCTTTGTTCATTCAACTCCGATACAAACACTCTTAGATCAAGTTATGGCTACCCTACCTGAAAAGGACATAGCAATAATTTTTTTTCTGGGGTTAAATCTGTTTAGAGGTGACACCTCTAAACAGCGGGAGGGGGAAGCTTAGTCAAAGTTTTGTAGTGACATAATGACATCGGCCCAGTATTCACTTTTCTGAATAGACTACAAGAACAACAACAAAATTATATTTATAGAGCGCCTTTCAACGTCCCAAGGCGCTGAAGAGTCAGGTCACGACCTGAGCAAGGGAGAGGGGCAGGGTACGGGGGAGGGACAGGAGAGAGTTGGGAGGGCAGCAGAATGCACAGTCGAAGAGGAGGGTCTTGAGACCGACCTTGAAGGAGGCGAGAGAGGGAGCGAGGCGAAGGGACTGTGGGATGGAGTTCCAGAGTTCAGAGGTTGAAAGCCGTTCCGCTGGACATAGTAGGAATGTATTTACACTAGACAGAACGGTAGACACTTTTCCCTCGCCACTTGTTCAGATCTGTGTAGACCTATGTACTATCGTATACCCCTCCATTTCACTTGGACGACATCATCACTCAGAAAAACATGTTTTGCTGTAGTTGAATCATTTTACCTGCACTACAATACAATAAATGCCACTTATTTTCGACTAATCTCCAGATGGAGCTATTGTACATGATAAATGACGGAAGAGTGGGTAGAGTGTTTTATTCATCACTAGTAGCATGATAGTAGCATATCAATAGGATAGTAGCATATCAATAGGTTGATATTTAAATATTGCTATGGTTGTTATTGCAGATACAGATCAGCACATTGTATCTGAACCAAACAAAATACATTATTTCAATGATTGGATCTCATTTTGTTGCTTTCAAGGTCTCATAAATCATTATAAGATCCTACCTCAGTAAGAAATAACCCAGAAATGCTCCTAAAGCCAGTTCTAAACTAAAATAATGAATGCAGGTATTTATCACAGGAATCTCAATAAACTCTGTCATATCTGCATAGAGATATAAGGCTTGTCATCTGCTCAGACATTGATGTTGTACTGTACAGGTAAACTTGCATAAGTCGTCTCATTATAAATCATATAATCGCTCTAAGTTATACACGTGCCCAAGTCCAATTCAGCTTCCTGCCAAAAAATGCTCAGATTTCTTTGCACAAGTCACATTTTACAAATCGGATCAATTTGGTCATAATAAATCATCCAAAATCTTAATTTAAATAATCTCCTAATTTGTATCACACATCCTGCATTTACCGATTGTAATGATGAAGTACCACATGTTCAGTGCTGTGTAAGTTGTATTAAACTCCCAACTGATACAATTTAAACCAGTTTACCTGTAGGCACAAGAGTCAATAGGAATTAATTGCCTATAATGTTGTGAACCTCACTTACCGCAATGACCAAGAAATGCCGTAGGAGTTCCAAATTCCAGTTCATGAGAAGTTACATAAAGGAATCACTTCTATCATCAGCAGAGGAAATTTGACAATCTTTTGCCTTATTTAATATGGATGTGTCCATATGTTCACCTGCCTTGAAAAGAGATGTCTTGGGGGGACTTTATGGAATGTTTAGCAGAGGATACTAATGAGACATATTGTTAAAATACACCAAGTTAGCAGCACAAACCAGCACAGACTCAGGGTAGTCAAGGGCAATTTCAGAAGAGACACCAGGACATGATGAAAAATTGTTGACCTTTAAGAAATGGAAAAAGCTTCTTAATGCAGCAGCTTGGAATAATTTTCACAAAGAAAAATCAACCCATTATCTTGCCCAGCATTCTTGTGAATATATTGCGTTATTGTGTACATTTCTTTCTTGTATTTCAATCATGGACTAAAACAAGGAATAAAGTACTGTACAAAGGCGTAGGCCAGCCTACAAAATGAATAATAAACTCTGGAACAACAAGATTGAGGTCAGAGTACTTCACCCATTTAAGAAACTGAACTTGTTTGATGCTGTGATGGGAAGACATGGACATTTTGGAAGGATAAAGTCAAAAGGAGGACCTCTTCATCTGAACTCCACTTAAGGAGTCCTGAAGCTTAGTGGTTCGAGTACTCGTGGTTAGAGTACTCAACTCACCAGGGAGAGAACCTGGGTTCGATTCCCAGCAGGGCAAAATCTTGAGCAGGTTTCCTCACTCCGCATGCCTCTGTTTGCCTAGCAGTAAGTAGGAACCCAGTTGTTAGAGTTTGGCAGATAATTTTTTCTTGGGGTAATTATTAATTTTTAATTAAAAAAATTATTTGGTCACTCAATCCACAACTGTTTGTGGGAAACTGCTGTGCGCAATTGGCTGCCGCATTTCACCCACAAAATACACAGTCAATTAACGTTACCGTATATTCTGTGAAGCATATTTGAGATGTGATAAGGCGTTATATCAAATGAAAGGAGGTACCATGAAATGTTTTGCTTTCAACCATCCTATTCTCAGCAATTGGAATACTCCATGACTTTCAAAGTGGCTGTTAAAGGGGAAGTTTCCATCTTATGTCACTTGGTACACAAAATTCCGGGGTTATTATTTAGGGGTTACTGTTTCCAGTTTCATATATTTCTTCCATGGAAAACAATATTAGTGGAAACACACAAGCATATTGTTGGGGGAAGGTATGTGCACATCCACATAAATTGGAGGAGGTGAGGAAGCTTGGAGGAACTGTTAGATGTGTCATTCAATTGTACTGTATAGTGCTCCCTTCTTGAAAGAGACGATCACTATTTGAAACCTACTCTATCTTGCTTTATAATATTTACTAGGCATTTCCTGGATACTTGGCAAATTACCTGACAGTTCTGCGCTACATGGAAAAAAATATGTGAAATTGAATACAGATTTGAATATAGCTGGAATGGGAATAGTGATGAAATGAATACAGGTTGACATTTAAGTTGCTTGTCAGAATGACAATAACAGTGTCATTTGCAGGATTTCTTTCTTACCTGCACTTTTCGTTCAAACGCTTGAGGATTTAAGGATGTGGATCTTGGGAGCTGTAAAATCTTGCAATTATCTTCATGGTTCCAACATTAACTAATGCATTGCCAATAACAGGTTCCATGCAAAACGTCATAAAGGTGCTGTTGCTATCGCTTCTCGGTTAGTTTAGCAGTGGAATCGAAAATGCGGCAGTTGCAAAAGGTTTCCAAAAATATATTAATATTGAATCTAGCAAGTGACCCGATGTGCATTACACTGACCTGCAGAATCTCTGATCGGATGCACCCAGAAAGAGATCAAATTAAAGTTGTTAGTGTGACACACATCCAGTTACCACTAGCATTCCAGATTCATGAATTCTGTTTAAATGCTGTGCATTGTGTATGGTTTGCGGGATTCCTATTAGAAATTCACATTGTCTGAATGTGCTGAATGCACTGTCTCATAAGGATCATCAACTCTGAAGTCACTGATGAATTCTTTGAGACAAGTTGGAAGCTTACGTCAGCCTTACAGTAAACACTAAAAAGGGAAACATTGAATAGCGAATGATAAATAGTGACGTGGATATCTATCAAGATGAATGAATGGCGGTAAAATAATGCAAAATATTAATGAGTATATTTTACTACTAGTCAAGCAACAAATTTAAGCTTGTAACTAAAAATGGAATGCACACAACACAGCAGAAGCTGAGCAGAAAAGGTATGTTAAATTGAATACAGACTTGAATACAACTTGACTTAAACCAACTGAAACTTATCATTGAAAACACTAGCAGCTTGTCGAGCTAGGACCATCTAGTGTTTAGGGGGTTGGCTTGTAGGTTTAATAGGAGCTTTGTGGAGGAATCTCAGATCCCAGTCTACACCTCAGTGAGATGTGTACTCCTCCAGTCCCTTTAATGAACCAGACTGGCTTGATTTATCCTCATGAACTATGCATCAAGCAGTATAGAGTCAAGTATGAAATTCAGTGATAATGCTCAAAGTAAAACAACCTAAACTGCAGGTGCTACACAGAGAATAATCTGAATTTCCACCCAAATGTTTGAGGGTGCTTCAGATTGTACTGAATCTTAATCTTGGGTTAATATTTGAGATAACTTTGAGATATTCACCCTCCCTCCCCCCCACGTTGGTTTATTTTAAGACTGACTAGACAAATTCCTCCAACTCGGGAATAAGCAAATAATCCGTAATGTAAGTATTTAGATATTGTACTTTATATCTTCTTTATATTTCTTTATATCTTAACAAAATCACAAACTGTACAATATATTAAATAGGTCTTAATAGCACATGGGTATGACAAAGCTGTGGAAACAATATGAAATGTAAACAAGATGATAATCGTAAACCAAGCGATTAAATTGTGGGAGGAACAATGTGTTTTTATGCTTTGTAGACCTGGCTACATTTCATGATCAGACTCCCACACAGTTGAAAAGTATGCCTGTTTTGTAAAGTGACTAATGCATCTCTGTGATATTTCTGAAGGAGCCACACCTAAATGGAATCCAAATCAAGGCCATTCAACCTGTCAAAATTCACTTCTTTCACAAGCCACGTGTAATCTCTTTCCCTACATGGTTTCTACCTTACTCTCCTGACCGACAGTTAGACATAAATAATTCTGATCCTATGACTCTACTGTCCCACAGTAAAATACCTTAAAAAAATCACAATATTCCTGTATCCCTACACCACCACTATCATCAAAGAGTCGATTAATGAATGGTACTTGTTTGATCTCATAGATACAAAGATCAAAGAGGACTGATGAGAGGATTTTTACTCTGCTCTTCTATTGATCAATAGCTTTCTTTTGAAAGTCTTTGCTCTTATGTTCTGATAAACTCAGTCATGCCATTGCTTCAACAACTTCACTTCTTCACTTAACTGTTGGTAAGCCTTTTGCAAACACTCTTGCTAAACTTGCTGCATCCCCTAGTTAAAACATACTGCGTTTGTATCTGTGTGTTATTTCATTGCGAATCTATTTTTGTTGAATCGCTCTCTGTTATTAAATACGTTTAGTTTGATTGGCTTGTGTCAACAATGCAATATTCAAAAGAGTTATTGTGGCAGTAGGTCCTCTCCGTGGAAGGCGCTTCGTCCGGCGTGGAGGGCGCTCCGTCCAGCGTGGAGGGCGCTATATAAATCAAAGTTGTTGTTGTTGTTGTACCTCTTATTTTTAATTCCATTTATCTGTTCTGAACTTCTTTTGCCACTGATCAACCATAAAAGGAATTCACTAGAGTTTGAAAAACCCCTAAACTAGAGGTGTCTACTAACTCTAAATTAATGCCATCTCCTTCACTGGAGCCACGTACCCTAGTCGATCCCTCTATTTCTTTTCCATATCCTTTAATATTATCCTTTTCTTCAAAAATTTACACAATTCGTTTTTTTTAAGCAGTTTTGATCTCAGGGTTAGAGAAAACATTGAGAAATACACGGAAGGAATGACTATTGAGCTTTCTTCATGCTCCACGGCTGTCTTTTATTAACTACGCAGGTATTGACTTCCTGAAAGTCTAATCAGCTGAAGACTTGATTAGTGCATTTCCTGCAAACTCCTGCTGTTGACTTTAGTCACCTTTGCATTCAGAACAACGAGAATCCTGAGGCAAACCCTTAATTAATCACCCAGTGTAATAAAGTCCATCCCTTCTTCTCACAATGTCAGCGTTTTGCAGTGCAATCCAACAGATGGTAACAGAGACAGTAATCGGCAGACTTGGTGCCATGTGTCTCCACTCACCCAGGGTTATGTTGTCCACTGTTCCTTTGAAACACCCTCTTTTGAAGGTGATGTGCAAGCAACGTTTCACTCTGTTCAGCAACATCGTGGAGCTGGATATCAACACCGTACAGGATGGGATAGGAGGAAGAACAGGAGGAGGATTACTGCAGAAGGATACAGTACAATTCAAAACTACATTTGTACAGCGCCTTGCACATTGGATGGACGTCTCAAGGTGCAGGGTAGCATCTCAGAGCACTTAACAGTGACTAGTCCTGGAATAAGTGGAAACATCAGTCCTTATCATGGAATGGACAGCTCAGTGATATTTCCACATCCAAAGAAAATGCAAATAGCCCAATAAATTGCATATAAATTTATTTACTTCTTATTGGATTGTAAAAAATGCTGTCAGCAATCCAAAATAACAGTAGACGTTTGCCGTGTGATGCGGACAATTTGAATGTCAATTACGTTGAGCCCGAACATACGGCAACTGAATTATTTTATTAGATGAAATACATGCTTTTCAAACGATAAAGTTTGTGGAACAACTGACTAAACAAGAGCTCTTCAGCTTTGAAAGCAGAGAGGTATGCAGAAAAACAGAGTGAACTCAGAACAGAACTGTCAGATACCCAGGTTGAAGGTGTGAAAGGCAATTTTTAGGTGAGAATCCAGGAAGGTACCTTTTTACATTGAGTAATCAACAATTGAAACCGGTTACCAAGACGGGTGGTTAACAGGATACTGAGCTCAATTTAAAAACAGCATGACATGATGATGAGAAGGCAGCAGGACTGTTGTTCTGAAATGATGAGATCAGATGGACCAACATCTTTATTCATCAGAAGCTCTCTTGTGATCTTATGGCTGAATAATCAATAACTAAATTATAATGCAAAATAGTAAATAAAGTGCCATGTGTTTCCCTAGGTATGAAACCAATTATTCAGCAGAATACACCAACCTGTTGTGCTCAACTGCACCTCACTGGAGCTGCAAAAATCCTCTATATTTTTCTTTTGTGGTGAGTGAAAGCTTTGTTCCTCCTTTGTGAGATTATTAATGAACACATCTGTGAAATCGTAAGACAGTCTGCATTTGAATTACTTTTGGCATTCTGGCAACAGTTGGTAATATTCTTCTTGTGGGTCACAAAGGTCGTGTGTTCAAACCCGCCATTGGTACATTGAGCAGTACATTAAAGTCGAGGCTGACGCTCCAACGCATTGTTGGGGAACTGTGTGTTAACGGAGGTGCTTTCCTTTGAACGAGACACCTGCCTATTCAGGTGACAATTACAAATCTAATGGCTTTATTCAAAAAGCATAGGGAGTTTCTGTTAGGATGCTGGCCCACAATCCTCCAGACACGTGTCATGGCAGTTTGCACAGTCACTGCACCTTTCAGTAAGCTGTATGAAACACTTTTGTATATTTTCATGTTATAAGCATTATATCGAATGCAGCGATTATGGCTAATTATTGAGATGAAGTGTGGGGGGGATCACCCAGAGTAAGCTATTACCTTTGAGTGTGTTTGCAATGGTACTATCTTGTACTGAATTGATTGCTCTATCAGGTTCCAGATCATGTCCACTGGAAACTGGAGATTGTAAGGAATCAATTTCTCTTGTAATAGTTGACAGTCAACCAAGAGATAACAGAGATTGATCCAACAATGAAAGTAAAGATTTTTTTTTATTTTCTGTTCGTAAAATTGAAAGTGTTAGTGCTGTAGAATTGAGTCTTTATTTCCCCATGTGTTTTTTTTTTACTCAGCACCAATATCAACTATTTAAATTATGCCAACATGTCCAGTAAAGAAATTGTCTGAGAGAATTAAAGGCAATGCTATTAATACGCACCCAGAGGAATAATCATTAATATTAATACTATGAAGAATAGTTTACATGATCTGAAAGGAAGAAATCAGTCGGAAATATTTGGGGGCATAACTAAATGAAAGACTTACCATATAATTTACTTACAAATGTTAAGCTTCTCTGCCCCCACACTGTGGAACTCCATCTTGCAACCCCTTCGCCTCGCTTCCTCCCTCTCCTCTTTTAAGGTCGGTCTCAAGACCTTCCTCTTCGACTGTGCCTTCTACTCCCCTCCTAACTCTCCCCCATCTCCTATTCTCCTTCCCCTCTGCCCCCCCCACCCCACCACCCACATCCGCTTGGGTACCGAACTAACTGTTCAGTGCCTTGGGACGTCCCCCGACTTGAAAGGCGTTCTATAAATGTAATTTTGTTGTTGTTGTTGTTGCTGCTTGAAATTGAACCCAAGGCGAGTGGTCTAACCACTGAGCTACAGGAACGCCATACGCCATCCTTGGTCTCCTTCTCTTTCTAACCTACATGTTCGCTCTTGGTGACGTCATGTATGTGGATGACACCCAACTCTATGTTTCCACCTCCAGTTGTGAACTCCAGTCCCCTGAAGGTCTGTCAGCCTGCGTGTCGCATATCAGGAGCTGGATGAGTGCAAATTTCCTGCAGTTAAACATCAACAGGACGGAAGCCATACTCTTTGGCTCCCGTCAACGTTTCCTGTCCCATGTCTCCTGTACCTATCCGAACGGTCCTTAAAACTCTCTGAACATTAGCATCAGGTTGGATCCCCAGTATTTTTCCTCCCCCCCACATCCGGTCCCTCACCAGCACAGCTTTCTTCCATCTCTGCCACATTGCCCGTCTCTGTCAACACCTCACCCCAACAACTGCCAAAACCCTGGTCCATGCCTTTATCACCTCAATGCTGGACTACTCCAACACCCTCCTCGATGGTCTCCCCCACATCACCATCCACAAGATTCACCTCATTCAAAACTCCGCCACCCGCATTCTCACCCACACCAAACTTCGCACCCCGATTACCCCAGTCCTTGACAAACTGCACTGGCTCCCTGTCACAGAGCGGAGATCGACTTCAAGGTCCTCACTCTAGCGTTTAAATCCCTTGGCACTCCCCTAACTCTGTAACCTCCTCTCTGCTCACAGCAGTACCCACCGCCTCTGCTCTACTGGGTCCAGCCACCTCCTTGTCCCCAGCGCTCTGAGACGCCGTCCGGCGTGGAGGGCGCTATATAAATCAAAGTTGTTGTTGTTGTTGTTGAATCCTCGGCTCCACCATCGGCAGGCTGTGCTTTCAGCCACTTCGCCATGAAACTTTGGAACTCCCTCCCCCTAACACCTCCGCCACACCCACTCCTTCCCAACCTGCAGGTCATGCTTGAAGACCTTTCTCTTCGACTGTGTTTACTGTTACCTGTCCCTTCCCCCGGCTCGGGCTTGGGCTCTGACATTGTTAAGGACTCTGAGACACCGTCTGAAATGGAGGATGCTATATAAATGAGGTTGATGTTGTTATTGTTCTATTTTGTTCTGATGAGTTAAAACAAATACATTCGAACACATATTAAAATTAATAAGTTACCATAAAGAGGATCTGGATCTAATTATGCAGATAGATTAGAAAAGAGCAGATAGATTTTTTTTATGTGAATACATGCAAGAAAATATACTAATTCAGACTTAAATTTGAATTTGCTTATTGATGATTGACTAAAGGTTTCCAGATCATTGCAAAGAAGTGTTCAGTGAAGCCATTCAATATCTACGTTTCATCTTGAAAGCGTCTAAAAATAAATGAAAGGAAACATAAATAATTTCCTTTATATCAGCTGCAGATGGCTGTACTCAGTGAACTAGCCACCTACAACATCACATCCTGTCATTTCGGGCAGAGTAGCTAAAACAAACGAGGATAACTTGCGCATGGATCTAAATTTATTCTTTTAACATAGAACTTTAGAGCGTTTTAGAAGTTTGCAAATTCTTAAATATTCTTAAATGCAGCCTTCATATTGAAGCAAGTGTTCTATAGATTTTAAGAACGGCAGATAAACGGCTTCAAAACTAAGCCTGTTTTCACTTCTTAGACAATCTTAAAAACCTACGTTAAGATTATAAAATCTGAACTTTGATGGAGTTCAGATTTTAAATTCTGCTTCTGCATTGAAATGTTCATGTACCATGTCTGGAAGATCGATTGTTGCCCAGCAAATGTTTCAATATTGCTTTCTGCTTAAAGATAATATACATAGGGTATTTTTAAGATGATGAGGGGATTCGACAGATTAAACAAGGGAAAACTGTTTCCACTGGTGGGTATATCAGTGACTCGTGGTCACAGATTCCAAACAGTTTCGAAAAGAAGCAGAGGGGAGGTGAGGAGAAATTTTTTCACTCAGCGAGTAGTTCGAATCTGGAATCCGTTGCCTGAAAAGGTGGTGGAGGCCGATTCGATAAAAACTTTTGAAAGAGAGGTAGACATTTATTTGGGGAGGATGGGTTTGCGGGGTTATGGGGAGAGAGCTGGCGAGTGGGATTAAATTGCTCTTTTTAAAGAGCCGGCACAAACTCGATGGGCCGAATGGCCTCCTTTGTGCCATAAGATTCTATGATTCTATGATCTGATTTCACAGCAGTAAACTAACAGCAATAAACTAATCTTGTTAGTTAATTTATGGTTTCTTAACGGAATTGACCAATGAACGGTTGACACTTTTCCTGCTGTAAATTCTCTGGCCCTTTAAAGTAGAGTATGGGAGTTATTTTGTCACATGCTGAAGCTACACTTGTATAATGTCCTGTAGCTCAGTAGGTAGATCACTCACCTTGAAAGCGAGAGACCTGGGTTTAATTCCAGACACGGCAAAATCTTGGGCAAGTTTCCTTACCCACACGCCTGATAATTATTACTCATTTCAATCCAAGACTGTTTGTGGGACACTGCCGTGCACAATTGGCTGCTGCATTTTGCCCACAAATATACAGTCACTTCACTTTATAGTATATTTTCTGAAGCACTTTGAGACATCTAGAAGACGTGAAACGCGCTACATCAAAAGCAAGGATTATTATTATTATGATTTTAAAAAGCTTGTGATCCTAGCCATAGCCTTGGTGGATTCCAAAGTAAGGAATTTTAAGCAAATATTCACTGTGGCAAAACATATTGTTCAGAGATAAATAGTTTACCCATCTAAATTAATTCTAGGTTATATACCAGTCAGTGATTACATATACTGTACTCTCTAATGCAAGCTTAAATTGTATCTAACTCAGGCAAGTGCTTTCCCAGTATACACATTGAACCTGACATTCCACCTAGTCTTAGCCACGTAGATAATTTGTCCTAAATTTTAAGACTGCAGAATGGTGGAAAGTTAAATTCAACCTTAATTTAGACGCTGTTTTTTCTGTCATTCTCAAAAGGAACCAGTTTCCAAACTAGGAATGGATTTAGGAATTTTCTACAATCCTGCAAGATCTTAAATTTTTTGAAGACAAAATAGTTTTAAGGCTAAGACCAGGTGAATTTTCAGGCCTGTTATCTTTTATCTTTCCTTTACCTGTCAATTTTAAAGTTGCTCAAATTCCACAGAAAGTCTATCTTTAATTCCAGAAGATTTCAGACTAGTTCAAGCTTGTAGGAGAACCAATCTTTGATTTGCTTCAAATAAATAGGAATTTACATACAGATTGAATTAGGTCATCTCGCTGACAAAGGGGGGACAGATATTGAGTTTTTTTTTGACAATTTCTTTTTGACAAATTGTAATTTGTCATACCTGAGAAGATTGCCTGGATTGAGATTTTTCTTTAATAATAATCTATAATAATTAATAATAATCCTTGCATTTGATACAACATCTTCTAGACTCCTCAAAGCGCTTCATAATTGACTCTGCATATAATAATTATTATTATAGATTTTTCTTAGCATAAAAGCACACATATAGCCAGAAATTCCTGGGACTAATTCATACTCAAGCCAGCCGAAAACAATACAGAAAACTATTGAGACTAAACAGTGAAATAGCAGATAATGCTATGATTAGTCAATTTCTTAAACCCATATGTTTGACAGAATATATGGGAAAAAACTAAACCGCATCAACAACTTACATTTATATAGCTCCCTTCACATGGGGTTGTGCTTTCACATTGGGTGCACATTCATTCTATTTTTAAACGATATTTAGAGATTCAGAATTGACAAATTGTTGAGTTCAGTCGTAAGTGCGAAGTAGCTTTTCTGTAGGTTCTTGTGTGTGAAGTTATGATTCCAAATAACCCAAATACTGTTTGTTGTTTAGCAGACTCTGCAGCAGCCTTGATGGTGGCTGTGTGATCATTATTCCCTAATTGGAATATCAAGTGTGACTTTCTCTTAAGTATTTTTCTGGGTGGTGTTTTGTGTCCAGATGGTGCGGTTTTGATATTCCACCCGAGATAAGCCTTGCAGCCTTTTGCAACTTGTTAGTTCTCCCACAAGAAACTCAGGATATCCTGCAGTCTTTCCTTTAACAATACGTTTGTTTGTAGATGCTGCTTCACACCGTAGCAGTATGTTGGTGAAGTGGATTTATTGCCTCAAAAAAAATTCTTTCCTGCATTTTGCTTACAAATATACAGTCAATTTTCCTACTCTTCTTCATCCTGCCCCGACCCCTCTGCTCTTGTCCCTACCTAACTGTACAGCACCTTGGGACGTCCTCTCGACGTGGAAAGGTGCTATATAAATGTAAGTTTTGATTGATTGATTCATTAATTCATTCATTGATTCATTGATTCATTCATTGATGGCAAGTACAGTAAAACCTTCGTTATCCGGCACTCTTGGACCTGACTGGTGCCGGTTAATTAAATATGCCGGATATTCAAGCGGCAAGTTGCCGAAAATCCCTCACAAAAAATTTACTTATTTTAACACATACATATTAATAGTAGACTAAATAATCACAGAATATTGTATGGATACTTACCAATAAAGCAATTCAGCACACTCGCTAAAATGATCGGTAAAAAAGCATTCCAGAGTTTGGTAAGTTTAATAAGTGCGCATATGCAAAGTGAGCATACCGTGAGGGTCCCAGATCTCCCAATACAATTGGGAGATACCAGTTGGTTGAGAATGCCGGTTGGTTGGGTACCGGATAAACAAGGTTTTACTGTATATAGTTCAGTCAGCCTGAAATGTTTTTTTCCCTCTCCCCTCATCTACTTCTTTTTTCTCTTCTCCTCTTCTCCAATTTAACCATATTAACTGCAACCATAGTTATATCACAAGATTGGCTTGGATGAAGCATGCCGTTGTGCCCCACTTGATCTCATCGCTTCAGAATACGAACCCACTAAGCTCCCATTAAGCTATTTTTAAATAAGTCCAATATCCTGACTTCAACCGTCTGCCCAGCAACCTGTTCAGTCAATAATTATCCTCTGGGTAGAAAAAAATGTCCGAGTATCTGTCCTGAAATTGCCCTTGCAATCTTTAAATTAATGTACTCGTGTTCTACTGATTTGGTGCATTTGAAAGCATTGCTCTTGGTTTACTTTCATAATCCCATTTAAAATGACATACACCTCGATAACATCCCCTCTGAAACATTTTCTTTCCAGACTGAAAAGATGATTTTCTAGAGGGGGAGAAGTTAGATAGTGTTAGTATTCAAAGGGATTTGGGTGTCCTTGTACACCGGTCCCAAAAAGTTAGTTTGCAGGTGCAGCAAGCAACTAAGAAGGCGAATGGCATGCTAGCATTCATTTCAAAAGGTTTAGAGTATAAGAGTAGGGAAGTCTTGCTGCAACTGTATAGGGCCCTGGTGAGACCGCACCTAGAGTATTGTGTGCAGTTTTGGTCTCCTTATTTAAAAAAAGGACATACTTGCCTTAGAGGGGGTGCAGCGTAAAATCACTAGGTTAGTTCCTGGGATAAGGGGACTGACCTATGAGGATAGGTTGAATAAACTAGGGCTGTATTCTCTAGAGTACAGAAGAATTAGGGGGGATCTTATTGAAACATATAAGATTCTTAAAGGGCTGGATAAACTAGGCACTGAGGGACTGTTTCCCCTGGTAGGAGAATCTATAACCAGGGGTGACAGTCTTAAAATTAAGGGTCAGCCTTTTAGAACAGAGTTGAGGAAACATTTCTTCACTCAGAGGGTAGTGAATTTATTGAATTCACTACCCCACAAGACTGTAGATGCTCAGTCCTTGAACATTTTCAAGGCTGAGACTGATAGATATTTGAAAAATAGAGGGACCAGGGGATATGGGGATAGGGCAGGTAATCAGAGTTCGGTGAGAAGATCAGCCATGATCTTATTGAATGGCGGAGCAGGCTCGAAGGGCCGAATGCCTACTCCTGCTCCTAATTCTTATGTTCTTATGTTCTCATGAAGAGTCCGAGCTTTGTCTAGTAGCTTTGAGTAGCTTGTAGCTCATTCCTTTAACACTTGGGGGAAATATTCTTGTAGCTCCCGGCACTGCCTCTGAGCCTGGGTGCAATCGTCATTTCCTGTTAAGTATTTTGGGAGTTCAAACATTTTCAGGACCCCAAGAGGGACTTGGAGGCAGCGAGTTACTTTCAGATGTAATATATATGTAAATAGTGGGCATTACAGCCATTGGTGTAAATTCATTATGGCGTTAATTCCCACATGATAATTTATCGCCAGGGGTACACAATTAGAGCAAAGTATTACCAGTTTACCAAACTAATAACTCCTAATGAACCAGTTGACCTTCACTGACAAGTGCGTCTCACAGCTTGGAGTAAACTGTAGAAGAAAGCATCGAAACTCAAAGTGACAGCAATATTGTGTTTCATTGGAGAAACTAATTCGTACAAACAGAGATTCTCATGAAAAAGAAGAGAGAAAGGGTTTGGATTTCTCCCAACTAAATGTTGTCATTCGCAATGGCTTTACGGTATCTGCGCTAAGGCAGCTGTACCTATAAATCCAAACACCAATGTAAAAAAAGACCTTGAAAGTTTGCCCGTAATACAAGCCTGAAGATGAAGGAAAGTGACAGGCAGGAGCCATGAGAAAATAAAGATGGCTGTCTGGCTGTCCCCAGGAACAGGAATAATAAGCACTTTGGAAATGATGCAGTACAGATCACAATACAAATTTACATTGATATTGCGCCTTTCATGCCAGGAGGATGTCCCAAGGCACTCAACGGTCCTGGCTTGGTGCCCGAGCCTTAGGATGCCGTTCCGTCGTAAAAGGCACTATATAAATGTAATTTATTGTTATTGATGTTGTTGTTGTTGTTGAGTTAGGGGTGGGAGCCAAGCGGCATTGGGAGAGGAAAGATGACCAAACTCATGACCAAAGTGGTAGGTCTTGAGATGAACCTTGAATGAGGTATGGAGTAAAATGTGCACATTCAACAACAACAAACAACAACAAATTGACATTTATAGTACGCCTTTCACATCGGAAGGACTTCCTAGTTTAATTACCACAAGGAATGCATTATAATACACCAAATTCTTTAAACGGCATTGCTGTGAGTGTAAACTGTCTCACTCCCGATTTCTGATCCATACATCACTCATCCAGATCAGCTGTGAAATTATGCATAGCAAAGCAATATCCAGAGTCAAACTTCATGCAAGGAATGCAAATGTTAGTAGAGGAATGCTCAACACAACAAGCCAGTTTCCTGTGTCTTTATTAAATTTTATTTTATTTTATTTGTTAGCTGCCGGCAGCTGATCTCGAGAAGCAGCTGTGCAGATCAGAGATTTGGAGTAGAGATCTGAGGAGCCAGCCAATTTTACCCAGCAGTGTCCCACAAACAGTCGTGGATTCAGTGAAGTAGCTTTTTTTTTAAGGAATTATTACTCCCAGAAAAATAATCTGCTAATTGCCTAACAACTGGGTTCCTACTCTGCAAACAGAGGCAAATAGAGTAAGGAAACTTGTCCAACGTTTCGGCCCAGCAGAAATCTGACCTATGTCCTCTTGTTTGAAAGGAGAGTGCTCTTGCTCTAGCTGCAAGACTCCACTGTCACTCCACAGGCTTTTTATGCATGTTATATTCATGTCAAATAGATTTATAAATTTTAAATTAATCTCCTCACAGATGATTCAATCACATCGCAACCAATGAGTAATCTCTGGACAAAGAAATTATCAAGAATAATCTTAACATTTGCCCAAGGCTTTATTGAAATTACACATTATTGGTGCCGTGAGCAGCTATAGAAATTAAATTTTCCATAAATTTTCCAAGTCATTTCAAAGTCAAGTCAGTGTAAAAATTAAAGGTGTACAGTACTAAAAATAAAGGGCCAAATATCTTGGTTAAAATTGAGATTATTTGCGACAACATGTAAAGATTCTGCACTCATAAATTACATTCTACCTTAGTAATGCCTTCAACCCAACACTAAGTGGTATTTCACCCCTGCAGATGTTTCAAATCTCCCGGATAGACTATGGTACATTGTCATTTCAGGCAGACGCTGTCCCTTGAAGAATATGATTCATCAAATTATACTACAGTATCTGGTACCTTATGAATTTTATTAATGTTGAGAAATGAATCATCAATTGAACAACATTTTTTTCCCCCTTTTCGAAAGAAATACAACTCGATTTTTCTAAAGTCAATATACAGTAATGTGAAATTAGGTTTGTTATACCAGACATTGAGAATTGCTCTGTATCCTGATGTAAACTTATAGATCCTGTGAAACTCTTCAAAAAGAGAAGGGGAGTTTCTCCCAATGTTCTGGCCCAACAATCTTTTAGTTTATAATCACCTCGTGGCGATACATGGAACCTTGCTGTGTGCAAATCGCTGCCATATTTGTCTATAAAGAAAGTCACCATGCTTTGCGGTAATCACCCGTGAGGTGTTTCATCATGATAAGGCAATGTTGAAGAGCACGCTTTTTCTTCCCTCTATTCCATTTCGTCTCATCTTCTCTTTTACAGTTCGGTAACCTCCCTTTGAACTCGTATTTTTGAGTTCACAGTTTGTTAGTGAAGTAAAGAAATCAGGTCCATATGTGAAAAAATCTAAAGTACTGTTTGTTCTTGCAGAAACTGCTTGCCGCTAACTAATAAATGCATTGGTAGATGGAACGGTTTTTAGTCAACTTACGGGAGACACTTATTGCTAGACTCTGGCCGTTCTCGATTTATTGCTTAATCAAAGTGTTGTTGCTCATATCATGCCTTGCAGCTCTGAAGTCAATGGGGACTTCCTGAGATGGAACTGTATAATTGGAAGTAAAGTCAGCCAGTGAATTGCATTATTCTGATTTCCCCATTAATAGCTCACACTGCCAAGGTCAGTAATTTTACTGACCAGCTGAGATTAAGTTCGCCTCGCTCGCCAAGATTGGTACATTTAACAAGGAACAGAAAATCTTCTCCATTGTATTATTGTCTAGAAATGTAACGGTCCCCACAGTACTTGGATTCTTTGTGGAGAGAACCCATTTTTCTTTGACATCTGAGATATGCATCTTAATAATAATCCTTGCAATTGATGTAGCACCTTTACAGCTGGAAGCTGAAAGAGTTACTGGATCATCACGGGATGATATTCGTTTTGTTTCTCATGGTCGAAAATTTGGGAGGATATTTCCATTCCGAGTCCACAAGTCTAATGTCATTACATTTAATTGGGAAAATAAATTCACTGCCACATTCTCCAGGAAACTGTCAAATTCTCTTCGACTGATTTAATGCTATTGGCCATTTACTGTTGATACCTTCTATGAAAGTGCTATTTCATGCTCTTTGCACTTGAAGTCTGTTTTTCCTCCTTTTGGGCAGAGATTTGCGTCAATCTAAAAAATACCATTGCAGTTCAAGATGGCCAGCATCTCATCGTAAGGCAAGGAAAATTCTATTCTTTTCATTTCAAATCCCATCACTAGACAGAGGCAGGAATTGTATTATATTTTAATTGAATAGAATGTAATTGAAAACAATGTAAATTGACATGATAATTAAATGCCACACTATTTTACCTCACGAAGCTGGAATGAAAAATTCAATTTTAAAATGGTTGATGGGCTAATGGATTACGTGTCAGATATGCTACTTAAGGTGCCAAGCCCTCATTTTATTTTAGAAAATCAACAACATACACACAGCTACATTGTCACAAAAAACAGTATGTCAAACACTTTGGCTTTTCAGATAAATTACTTGGAATAAATTTACACATTTCTTCTGAAATTAATTATTTTCCTCTCACACTTCATCATATTTTAAAAGGGGAAACGTGCTGGGGACGCGTAAATACCATTTGCGTTTGGATTTAATTTATTCTCTTTGTGATTCAAACCGTCCAAAATTTGATCAGGCAGACAGACCTCACGTTAACAACAACAACTTGTACTTACAAAGCATCTTCCATCTCAGAGCACTTAACAGTGGATGAGCCTGAATCCTAGCTGGGGGTTGGTGGGGGTGGGGTGTTGGTGGGAGGTGGCTTTAAGCACGATCGAAGAGGAAAGTTTTCAGGCAGGACTTGAAAAGGGGGAGAAAGGGAGCAAAGCGGAGGGATTGAGGGAGAGTATTCCAGAGTTTCTGGGCATAGCGGCTTGAAGCTCTGATGTGAGGGACAAGCAAGAGATCAGGACAGTCTGTGTGAGGGACAAGCAGGAGACCAGTGCCATTCGAGCGGAGTTACTGTCTATTGGATTGGAGAGTGAGGAAGTCGGAGTGGCAGGGAGGTGCCAGGGAGTGAATGGATTTGAACACGGGTGTGAAAATCTTGAAGTTGATCCGTGTGGTGATCCGTTAACAGCTGATCCATTAACATGTCTGATAATAATCCCTCAAAAAAAACAGGTAGGACCAGGTGGAATTTCTCCTGCTAAAGTCAAGGGCACTTTTTTCGCCAGTGAACTTCTATTGAAATCCCTAACATGATATATTAATACACAGAAATAGTTTTTCATAGCTCCATCTAGAAAACAACACTTTAAAGAGAGCAGCAATGAGCATCACTGTCAATAAGCTATTGACTACAGTGTAATTAGTCTCCTTGGTGCTGAACTGGCTCCTAGGTGACATGTCTGGCAACAGAATGTCACAATCGAGCCAGCCTTCTGTGATGATCTCTAGTCCGGTTCCTGAGGCAGGTGGGTCTGCAGTATTCCAAGGCACTACATCCAACAATCCATCTCTGGGACTTCCATGTGTGGATGGGATGCAAAGAACTCTCAGCTTGGTTTGGATACTCTTAAGCATGGTGATGGGTTTCTGCAAGTGTCAGGCTGACCAGAAGAAAAATCGATGAGCCATGAATTAAATGAGCAACTACGGTATAATGGGGGTGATAGTGGTATAGGGAGGGAAGACATTTGACAAATAGGCTATTTACACAATCACATTACACATCAGTATTATCCGGCAGGGTATTTATTGATGTGTTAGTGAAATCTGACAAAGAAATATTGATGATTCAAAGCCCCAAGACAAAAGCGCAGATATCTATGACATCTTTTGCTGCTTACTTAGGATTGTTTATTTTTTGTTTCAGTATTAAATTTGGTTATCAGCGAAGTGATGAATGATTCAGTCAATAATTATGCAACTGTAACCGGGAATGCTGGCATGCACTCTAAGAATGGTTGCATCTATTCCTTTCCTCCTTGATTTTATATCATCTTAAACCATCTGGGACATGAATACTGCTCCTGTAGGAAGTGTTTTAAGTGAGACTAGTCAGCATGGGGGTGTCATTGAACCGTGTTACGAGTTTCCAAGGGGAAATCGTGGTACCAATTTTAATGGTACTAAAAATATCAATTATCAATACTGATTCAACATCCTCATAGACATGCCTGCCAGGTCTGATCAGAGGCAGGGCGGCGAAATCACTTTTGTCGTACCTGGCTGAAACTCTGATGGATGTGCCCCCCTGCCCCCCTGCTTCTTATCAATATTCCGTCTTCATTGTATCTTTTACGTGTCTGTTTTGTGGGACAAGTCTCAAAACGAAGGACAATTCCCAACACAACAAGTGTGAGGAAAATAAGGGGCTGAGCAGGCTGGAGGGAGAACTGCTTGTCAGTCTTCTCTGGCAACTGGGAGAGGTTCTGCACCTGTCTCGTGTAGCAGTCAAGCTTCTGTATCAAAGGTGGTCTATAAAATCTACCATCTGTGTGATTATCTGTGGACACTGTTAATTAAAACCTCCAGTGGAAAACCTCCACTGGAGGAACTGTCATTTCGCCCAGTAAATATACAGTCAATTCATTTGAAATGCTTTGAGATATTCTGTGAAATGCTTTGGGATGTTCGAAGACGTAAGAAGATGCTATATCAAATGCAAGAGTTATTATTTTTCATTATTATTACTGACCGATCCAGTCGCCATAATTGCAATCACTTCTGAATTAGACTGGAACTGTGACTTGTTTGTGAGATACACTCAATCCTGTTGTGTTAATATCGCCTGTGCAGACGCCCGAGCTGAACAAGAATCCCAGGACTGGTTTTAATGGTACAGCAAAGAGCAGTTATGTCACAGGGAACTCGTTCACACCCAAGGACAGAGTTTGCGACACCCGTGTTTATAAAACCTAGGACTCTACTAGTTTTTTGTTTAGCATTCTGTTTCGACTGTAATGCCTTTGGCATTGTCAGCTGTTCATGACACTTCCCCACCCTAATCACACATTGTCAAAGGTGCTAGAGATAACACTGACGGGAATTTCAACCCACCTGACTTTATTACATTATTTAAAATAATGTTCATCTATGGAAAAAAAGCAGCTGCCAGTGCTGGGAGCCAGGTTCTAATTAAAGGCAGCCCATAAATAAACCGCATCTTGTAACACTTGTCAGGGCAGAACAGAAGCTATCCTTGCCCACTCCGCCATTGGCAGGTGGACCTTCAGCCTCTCTGAATATACACCCTCTGGAACTCCATCCCACAGTCCCTCTGCCTCGCTCCCTCCCTTGCCTTGTTCAAGACCCTCCTCTTCAATTGTGTCTTTAGTAACCTATGTAGCCCTATACCCTTCCCACCCTCCAAGCATCCTGATACCAACTACCAGCTCGAGTGAGGATCCTTGGAATGTCGTCCTGATATGAAAGGCACTACACAGATGTGGTTTGCTGTTGTTGTTTTTGCTGCTGTAAAGACAATTGCCTGTCAGTTTACCAGGGCAACCTACTTACCGCACGAAAAATAAAAGGGAATCATGTGCGACAAAGTGGAGCGGAGCTCTAGTCTCCAAGGGAAGCGTCCACCATACAATAAATCCTTGAACTCAATTACTGACTGCAAGCTTGCTGCTGTGGAGACTTGCTGAGCAGAGTTAATATGCTTCTCTGAAGCAGTACAGGCTACACTCATGTTTCCCCTGGGTTCTGGTGTTCCAACAGTCCGAGACTATCTTGCGTGAAGGGCGCTATATAAGTACAAGTTGTTTATTATTGCAGTGTAACAGCAGTATTAGTAGTTTTCCGGGGAAGAGGCAGCCACTGATCTTAGCTGATGATGGCACTTGACATGGGGTACCCAAGGCACTATGGCCAGATTAACATACCAGTGGAAGCTGGAAGCTGATGTGATTTTTTAATCAAGACTCAGCCTAAAAAGAAAATGGAGTATTGGTTCCAGGCTATGGAGGAGATAAGTAAGACAGTCAGCATTAACCACAGCTAGTTTTGGCTAGTTACCCATGAATATGAATTTACTAATGAAGCTGAACTGAATTAAGGTGCTCTATTTGGAATTTGTTAAAGGTAAAATGACATTATTAAATAGATTACTGGGAAAGGAAAAGAGCAAGTTTGATGAAAGTATTCTGACTGAATCATATTAAAAACGTATCCCTTAATACAGCTGACTGGCATCCGAAGCTGGGAGAGTGAGGCTTAGATGGCTGAAATACAGTCAACAAGATAGGTCTTACTGTGGATTTTGAAAGCAGGGGGTAAGACATAGGGACTCAGAGGATGGAATTCCGTTTTACAGCACAACAAAACATGTATTTATATGACACCTCTTCACAAGGGATAGCAGGTAGCATCTCTGAGAGGTTTATACAGTAATACACTTTACTGGAGATCGTGAAGAATGCTATGTTTAAGATGCCTTAATGTTTATCCATTGATCAATGTTATAAAGGGTCCATTTAAACAGCTTGTGTTTGTGTTCCTTATATTGTATGAATTGTGTTCAAATTAATAAAGCATTTGGTAATAAAACACAAGCATTTTAGATGTTGCTTTCTAACTAATTCATTAATATTTTAATAAGTTTCACATAATAAATCTTGTTACAAGAATTTCTGTAAGAATGATCAGAGTAACAAACAGGGAGATTCACAAATGTGGCCAGGTTTCAAATAAGAGACCTCCCACTCCCCTCTTCCCTCACATACAATACCATCACATTTTCAGAGCTCTGTGTTGTACCTACCATCTTCCCACACACATTCTCTATAAACATCACTCTCTTTTTATCCTGCCTCCAAGGCATCTTATTTCCGCACACATACTACCTTTTAATGTTGCAAAACCATGTATGCATCAGTATGCATTATATGTCACAGCTCACACATTGAACTGCCTGATATTTTATTATGATGACATTTTTTGACGGAGGCATGTACCTTATCATTTCTTTCTTTCACAAGTTCCAACATCAATATGAATAGGAAATGGTCTTCTTGCTCCCATTCAAATACTGTGCCTGTGTTTAGGTATCTGCTTGTTCTATTTTTGTCTTGCATGTGCATGTGAGAAACCAAATTCTTTTATGGAGGATCACATTCCAGGAACTCTTGAAACTGCATACTATAAAGGAGATAATAGATTACCTGAAAGATATATAAAGAAGAACGGATGCTTTTGAGTGGATGGGTTACAAAGCATTTTTTAATGAACTGGGTTTTGACTTAACATAAAGCAAGTTGAAAGCACAGCTAGAATCATTTCTAAACATTATCTGTATTGTAGACCAGATTGATTTTGTAACCTAGTGTCCTTATACATATTATTTTATATGATGTATGGAGTTCTTATTATTTTAACTGTTAGAACAAATGCAGTCACATTCTAAGGCTGATTTGAATACTGATCTGTTTATCCATCTGCAGCTCCCACCACCTGATCTATTGCAAATTTGTGCATCAAACATTGAGCTGCTTGCACCTATAACAAGTCGCCATCAATCTTCACTCTCAGCTCTTCCCTCCTCGTAAATCCAGATTGTAAAGCAGTCAATGAAAAACAATTTGAAACATTGCTTCCAAAATAGACATAAAATGACGAGAGAAGAAAACTAAGCAATACATTGAGAAAATAGGGTTAGAATTATTTTTGAAAAAAAGAGTGATTGGAAAACAGAAATAATACAGCTCCCAAATAGGTGGAACAAAGGATTTGAGTCTTCACTCAGTGGATGGTAAGTACCAGGAACTCCGTGCGAGCGTCCTGGTGAACTTCTTGGCGCAAGTTTGCGTTTAGTAAAACTAAACACAAAAAAAAACACACAGAGTTATAACATCCTGGGGATAGGGGGAGTAAGTCAAGCTGTCTTACTTACACGGGGGGCGGGGCCGGGGTAACACGGAGGGCTGGGGGGGGGCTGTCTGACGGACCCACAGAGATAGAGAAACACGGGGGGCAGGGCCGGGGTAACACGGGAGGCTGGGGGGGGGGGCTGTCTGACGGATTTACACAGAGATAGAGACACACGGGGAATAAATGCATGTTACTATATTTACCTGTATTTATCTTAATCCTAAGAGAGAAGCCCTGTCACTGGTGGATTGCAACATCACAACTGGGTCCTAGTGCTATACGCTAGCTGTATAGCGTTAAACCTGTGGATTTAAACCTGTGGATTTAAATCGCGGATGCACAAAACGCGGTTCGCGAGGGTTGTCGCATTTAGCAAACCGTGGATACATGAGTTTTGTGTTTGGCGAGGCCACGGTTGGGGAAGGATACCTGTATTTCTCATCACTATCACTGCTGAGGATAGCACAGCCAGCCTGGCTCATTGATAAAACTTCGAAGGGCAGACCGGTCACTGGGGACAGGGAATCCTATTTAGCTTCTGTTTACCCTGCAATAAAGCCATAACTCGTAAGGTGGTCCTAGCTGGACAAGCAGCGGGAAAACTTGCTGGACAGTGATATCAAGCTATACAGATACAATGATATCAAGCTTAGCTGGCTAGACTCCAGCAGTACCTAACCCACACTCTGGAGTCTTCAAGCCTTGGCTCTTACCAACCCTGTGCCTAACACTTTCCGGAATTAAGTAAGCAGGATGCAACCCACTAGGAAGAGAATGCACATTCCATTCGAACAATTTATCTCTGGAATTTCCATGGACGCATGAAAACCTCAGCTTGGTTTGGGTACTCTTACGCATGTGATCAAAACTAACACCGGCTGATCAAAACTAAATGAGATGTTAAGGAGCTTGATGTTCCAACTAGTTTTGCTTGTAGAGCTTGAGTCCAGTAGCTCAGTGGTTAGAGCACTCACTTTCCAAGTGTGAGACCTATGTTTGAATCCAGGCAGGTCAGGGCAAACCTTGGGCAAGTTTCCTTACTCCACACTCCTAATAATAATCACTCCCCCAAAAAAACAATAATAAATAGGTAATTTCAATCCACAACTGTTTGTGGGACACTGCTGTGTGCAATCAGCTGCCGCATTTCGCATACAAATATACAGTCAATTCACTCTAGTATAATCTGTGAAGCGCTTTGAAAAGCACTATATCGCAAGGATTATTACTATTATTTTGCCTTCAAGTTTAAGATAACACACTTTTTGAAATTTCTTAAATTTAATCCTGAATTGGAAGTTGCTTTCCACAAATTTTTTAAAAAAACAGCTTTCAGATTCAAAATGGATTAAAGAATTTTCCCCAATCCTGTGTGATCTTATAATTTAAGATAATGACATTTTAGGCTAAGGAGTCTGTCTTATGCGCTCTGAGATGCTGTCCAGCATGGAGGGCGCAATATAAATCGACGTTGTTGTTATTGTTCATTGTTGTCTAAGTAATCTTTTTGAAATGTGTCCTTTTAGTTTAGTTTTATTATATTCTAGTAGGTTAGAATGAATACGTACCATCTTTCATGTCAGGGGAATATCTCAAGGTGCTGGACAGTCCTGGACACTCCGGGATTTGCATTCGACCTGGAGATGGAAGCCAATGGGGTAGGGGGCAAGGAGGGAAGCGGGGGAGGGGGCGAAAATGGCCAATGCGCGAAGGAAAGGGCGAGAGGAAGGAACTCCAGAATGCAGTTCCAGGGAGTAGGGGCAGGTACACTGAAAGCCCAACCACCGATAATGAGCTGAGTGGGGTGCAAGATGTGGGTTGGTAAGGTACTATAGTGATAAGTATATCCTAATGCTTCAGTAGCTTTACGGTATAATAATAGTTACCAGTTGAAAACATTCTGAATTGGATAGCCCATAGAGCAGGCATTTCAGGAGTATTAGGCTTAAGTTCAAAATTGCCGTCTCATACTCTTGGCTAGTGATCACCAAAACATTATAACATTATGGTCAACCAACAAAATATTTTTTTAGGATTGAAAATTTCTTGATTTATTCCATAAAATTGCATAATAGCAAAATGAAATCAATCATTTTTTTTTCAATATTTGGGATTTGGCAAATGGGATTTACTTAGAATTCTGTGCACAAGTTCCTCTTTTTAATTAATTTTATAATGAAATATAATGTGTTTGGCAGTGTAAACTCAGGTATTTGTAATTTGAATGGAGTTTAATTATACCCACTTTAAATGCATATACTGTAATATAATAAAATGTTAAGCATAATTGTCTGATGAATAAAATACCGAGGTTTATCGGGTCAAAATGACTCAAAACCTCGCACGATGGTTTATTTTGAAGTGTAGCCACTGTTCCTGTGTCACAGATAATAGGCATTAGTCATGACCCACAGAGGGAAATTAGTTACTTGAACATGAAGATGATGTCGCACTCACCTAAATCTTTTGTGTGAATTTGGATGGATAGTATATGGACAAGCTGAGTCTGTTTCTTTGAAAGAGTCTCAACTGTGCTTCTTTGTGGGTTGATTGAACTTCATTTAATTTGAATCACACATAATTATGTAGCTTAACTACATCATGTTTTTTGTGGCAAAACTAATCTTGACTAGGACATTAAACAAACAAACAGACAAACAAAAAAAATTGGTCACATGGCTATAATATGAACCATTGCTGTCTGCATTAAAGAAAGGGATAGAATAGTTTAATAAGCAAGTCATCCGCGTCCACCGCCCAACCATCGGTGGCCGGGCTTTCAGCCATTCTGCTCCCACACTGTGGAACTCCATCCCGCAGCCCCCCCTCCTTGCTTCCTCCCTTTCCTTCTTCAAGGCCGATCTGAAGACCTTCCTCTACGGCCGTACCTTGGGCTGCCCCATTAACTCTTCCCCCTCTCCTACTCTCCTCCTCCTTCCCCCTACCCCAACCCTCACCTACCCCCCCCCCCCCCCCCCCCACCCCACCGCCCACCCTGCTCGGGTCCCAACCTGCCTGTTCAGTGCTTTGGGACATCCTCCCGATGTGAAAGGCGCTATATAAGTGCAATTTTGTTGTTGTTGTTGTTGTCATACAGCGCAAGAGAGACAGGCAGGGAGAAAAAGACTGCGGTAGAGCCTAATAATGGCAGTGTGAATGCGATGAAAGAAATCTCAGTTTAGGAATCAGACAATAAACTGCTCCAAGCTTCATCTTTCACTTTATGATGAGCCCATCAATGAGATTATTGTTGTGACCTTGCCCTCGCCCATTAATCTCTATATACACAGTTGTAATGTTACCTGATCGGTTGATGAAGAAAATAAATCTATTAAACACCACGAGCCATGTGATTATGTCCACATAAGTGATGATATCTTTCTATGCCGACCCATTTAAACGATCAATTTCACCACTCTTTAACTCCTTTGGGGTATTCCGATGTTTAAAGCCTTCTTTTGATTTTCCTGCGCTGGCTTTGGGGAATTTTCTCAGGTCCAAGCCATTTTGGTGAAACTGTTGCTGACTTCCAATGGCCCACTTCCAGCGCTGACCCATTTTGATACAAAATTCTACTCTCTTCATGGCTACAATAGTTAAGCAGATGAGAGTGCATCCAAACAGCAATGTTTGCCCGCACTTCAAGAAAGATCTCAATAACCCATTGATATAGAGACCTATTGATATTTACACCTCATAGGAAAGGTCTTGCAATTGGGAGTGATGTGGGCATATTTGTTTTTAGGTATCTCCTGCATCACAGAGCACCTAAGTATGTACACAGACATGGCAGTTACAGTTGGTGGTTATACAGACAGACCGTGGTACTGTTGCAACCTGTATCACAGAGCACGCACATAGCCAAACGCCGGGAACAAAATAAAGAACACAGACTAAGCTAAGACATAGCATAATAATTAAAATTTTAAAGTGCCGAGTCCTCCCACTGAGTCTTTCCAAAAGGAGTCCTCCCACAGGAGTCCTCCCAGGTGAGTATAGATAAAGATAAAATGTCTGTCTGTGTGTTTGTCTGTGTAAATCTACATACAATTTTGGATCCTTTGTTTGCAAGCGTAGCTGCAAAAGGTACAGCTAGTGTTATGTATTCATGATTCTGTTAATGATGTATCAGTCAGAATGGTTTAGAGGAGAAGACTTGGTTGATGGGGTGTTTCCCACTATGGTAACACAGCAAAACAAATCTCTTCTGGGTAGGGTGGTCCTAGCTGGATAAGCATCTGTAAGCTTGCTAGATAGTATTTACAATGTCCAACTATGCAGTTTTAGCCAATTGTACTCCAAATAACAACAACAACTTTGATTTATATAAATACATTAGGATGCATATCCTAAACACATTAGGATGCACCAAACATTAAAACAAAACGACCTTGTGGCAGAGTTTTGAAGGTCAATTGCAGGACAGATACTAGGACATAATTAATGACTGTGACAGGTTGCCAGATAGGTTGGTTGAGGAACAATGAACGTACAGTATTTAAAAAACAACTTGATACTCAGCTAAGAAGACAATAGGTCAGTAGGTGGGGATAGGGGAAGGATGAGATCAAAAAGGCCAAATCCATATTAATCTTGTGATCTTATGAGCTGTATCCCAACACCCATAACATACCCAGGTGACCAAAACAAAATGTCAGAAACCACTCAACCATATTGCTTGTGGTATGCAATATCACCAAAGTTGAATGAAAGCCTTACGATTGTTCCAGTATTCAGTATCATGTATATTAGTCTCTAATTTGAGGTTAACATTGAAATATTTGTACTGTATTACACAATTGCCAAAATGCAATAAACAATCGCAGTTCCTCTGATCCCAACACAGTTGTCACAGAAATAGAGCAAATTTGTCCCTGCACCTTTTGTGAAACCTGTTGTTGAAACTCTATTAGCACTTCTATAGCACTTCTGCCTGTCCATTATCCAAGTGACTTGTCACCAGGGACGCTCTGTAAGTGAACTCCTTTGAACTCCATCAGTCTACTTGGTACAAACATATTAAATGATTTTTTAAAAATTATATAAATATTTTCACGGATGAATCTTCAATTGTCTTGAGCATTATGCAAAGATTCTTACATTATTAAATTTAATCTTATAAAAACTACAAAAGCCTGCTGGCTTTGCATTCATATAAGTGATGAGCTGTCTGAAGTTTTTGATGAAGAGAACAATCATACAGTTTGGGTGTTACTGAATTATTAATTTGGGAAATATTAATATTAAGAAATCTATTTTAGCTCTTTTTTGAAGCATATCTACAAGAACAGAAAATGTTTTTTTTTATTAATTATTGATAGAGCTCTGTGGTATGGCAAGCATTGCATTGAATTTATAAAAATTGAAATTAGACTCTCCCTTATCATTCTTAAAGCTATAGGATTTAGATCTTCCTCTTACACACTCCAAATGTGCAGGAATCAAACCAAAGCTTATCCTATATGGACATGACTCACTCCATCTATATGATCAGCTCTATCCATCAGGCCTGCCATACCTACAATGTTGCATAGTGTCACTGTCTCAAAAATCTGTCTGGGAAACCTTGTATTTCTTAACATGGCGCTGGAAAGTGTGAATTCCAGCATTGGACTCTAATTAGCGAAATTTGGACTGATTTTTTTAACAACAAACAACACAAAAATTACACTTGTATAGCACCTTTCACGTCAGGAGGACGTCCCAAGGCGCTGGACAGTCAAGGTGTCAGACCCGAGCTGAGGGTGGGTGGGTGGGTGGGGTGGGGGGCGGAGGGAAAGGGGGATTAGGATTTGCCGATCGGACCATCGGAGAGTCTTGAGGCAGGACTTGAAGGAGGCAAAGGTCATCATGATACCCAATTTGGGACTATCCATTGAAAGAGGTTTAAATAGTGAGATTAACAAAACCATTAAGATGCAAATAGCAAAAGCTGGAAACATCTGCTCAAAAGACCAGGGAGCAAACATTGAACTTCACTGCAATATAATAATTATAGTAATAATAATAATCCTTGCATTTGATATAGCGCTTTTCACGTCTTCTAGATGTCTCAAAGTGCTTCACAGAATATACTGTAAAGTACATTTGTGGATGAAACACGATAGCCAATTGCACACAACAGTGTCCCACAAGAGTCGTGGATTGAAATAACCAATTAATTATAGGGTTTTTTTTGGACGAATTATTATTAGGCGTGTGGAGTAAGGAAACTTGCCCATGGTTTCATCCTGACCTGCCTGGGTTCGAAACAGAGGTCTCAACTTGTAAGGCGCATGCTCTAACCACTGAGCTACAGGATTCCACATCCCTTGCACTTGGAACCACAACTCCTGCTGGATCAGCTCAGGCCTGCACCAGCTCAGGCTTCCACCTCACTATCGGCGGACCAGCTTTTAGCTCCTTTATTCCCTGGAACTTTCTCACTAAAACCCTTTGCTTTCCACCATATCTGTATGCTTATAAAAGCAAATCAAATATCTCTATCTCTGATTGTGCCTTTAGTCTCTCCTCAGCCACTCACTTTGCTTTTATAAAACACTTCGTGACCTTTCCCTAAGTGAAAGGCTTTACATATGTTAATACAATTTGTTCCTTTTGTTATCAATAATACATCAGTCAGATTTGGAAGATGTGGAACATCAGAAATCCATTGGTAGTCGTAGCCCTTCCCTCCACGAGCTACAACCATAACTCTGCAGCCCATGTCCTCTCCCATACCAAACTCCATGAGACACCATCTTCTATTGACTGCACTGACTTCCCATCCCCCAGCAGATTAAATTCAAGATCCTCATCTATCTTCGCTCCATCAAAATCCTCATTTTCAGCCCTACCTCTGTCGGGTCACCCCTTGTGACCCGACTACCCCAGCTACTCCCTCTGCTCAGCAAACACCAGTAGGCTCCATGTCTCTCACTTGTTCCGCCCCATATCAATCTGTGGGGTTTTAGCCCTTGTGCCCCCGATCTCTGGAACTCCATCCTGGAAGCCATCAGCTTTCTGCTTCCACGCACCTTGCAGACACTTGTTGTAGTGAGATACATCATTCCATATGGGGAGCCAAAGACCTAGACTTTTGTAAGATGCAGAAAACTATTCTCGAAGATGAGGATGCGGCATCCACCAAAAAACATTTTAAATCTCTTCAGGATCCTGTCAGTCTTAACTTTCAACTCCAAAACTGCTCCTCATGCAGGCAGCAACAATAAATTCTCACTTGTATTCCGTGTTTCACGTAGGAAGAATGAATATCTCAATGGCCAATCTAGATTCATTGCCAATGGGAGTAATTCAGTGATTTATAAAGTGTATTATATATTTGAAATACAGTTGGATGTGGGGAGGAAAAATAGATAGATTTCACCACTTTTTACATCCATCAATGATGGAAAACTCCAACTTGGACACATGAATCATATCCAGCTAAATTTGAACAACGAACATTCAAAATAGTTGACCTCAAAGAGAAGTCTGACTTTGCAAGAGAACTTGCCTTGTGTCGAAACATTGCCAGTGCCTGACAAGTAACTTCCGTTGAGTCTAATGAGTATTTCTGAAGGCAAGCGGCAGCCATTGTCACTAGTGAAGTCTTACAAACTATCTAGTCAATAATCAATTAGTCTGAAGGATTGATATCCATGTCACTGGGAGAATCTCTCCTCTTTTTGAATAGTGCCATGAGATCTTTAATGTCCACTTGAACAGACATGGAACTTTGTATTAAAATCATAACTGAAAGATAACTCTGAACTAGGGTGTAGACCTTACAACAGTAAGCTCAGATCCTATCATGGATCTATATCATTCAAACTATTTCAAACCAGCTTCTGATCCAGAGGCAAGAGTACTCGCAACTGAGCCAATCTATACGAACCTTGCACAAGTCTCTAAGTGGTAATCATTTCCTTCTAACAAGCTCTGCGTGCAGACTGTCATTCTACTCCAGCCAAATGTAGAATTGTAGCACAACTCCCCATTTTGGTATCGTTCATACTGTTCATTGTATTCGACTGACATTTCCCAGGGGCGATGGGACTCACTTGAAACAAGAGAGAGAACAGATCATTAACCCCTGTGGTGACTTCCATTGGTCCCAGTACGGAGAGTATGGAGAAAAATCAGGAGAGATGCCTGTTTTTTTTATCAAAGTGGTTTCAAGTGGAAAGGATGCAGTGGGGTGCAATGTCTTGTTCCTTGGCCTTTTTGTCAGGTATAAGCATTTTAAATATGATGCATTTTGTGAATCTCGCAATTCAAACCATCTGTGATATTCTCAAACCGGGCATTGCATTAATTTAAAGAATCCAGTTTACAAATATTACAAAGTAGGCTCTAATGCTGCAATTCACATGAAGCAGTGACTGTCCAGTGCCTTGGGACGTCCTCCTGATATGAAAGGCGCGATTCAAGTGTAATTTTGTTGTTGTTGTTGCATCATATTTTGTTTCACCCAGAAATCATACAGTTGATTCACTTCATAGTATGTTCTGTGAAGCACTTTGAGATGTCTCAAAGATGTGATTAGGTGCTATATCAAATACAAGGATTATTATTATTATTATTATTATCATGTTAACAAATGGAAGATTTCCCAACACATTGTTGAGGTAATGGCACCCTTTAACACTGTAGGTAAGGCAACCTTGAAGGTGCAGTGGATAGAGCTGTACCTTACAGACCAGGTTCTCGCGGGTTTGAATCTTGGGCTATCTGAGTTTGCCTGTTTGAAGGAAAAAATTAATTAGTCCCAGCCTTCCCAGGATTAGGGAAGGCAAAATAGCCAGCGGACATGCTCCTGGCACCTGTGCAGCACCCTCTACTGTTTATTTAATAATAATCCGTCCAAAAAGAAACACACAATAATAAAAATGGGGTAATTTTCAATCCACGACTGTTTGTGGGACACTGCTGTGTGGAATTGGCGGCCATGTTTCGCCCACGAATATACAGTGAATTCACAATACAGTACAGTATATACAGTGAAGTGCTTTGAGACATTGAGAAGATGTGAAAAGTGCTATATCAAATGCAAGGATTATTATTTTATTATTATTATTTGTGTGTGACAGCCAGGGGGACAGAGGTCAGGCACCGCTCTGACACCCTCTACAGGGTTGCCCTACCAACACTCATTAACAAAGCTCACACATGCAGGGGATCGGAGGACAACCAACACCCACTGAAGCCCAGCAAGAATGCAGTCTAAGAGTAGATTTATTAATTTATTATTGCAATAAATAATTTCAAAACAATATTGTTTGCATGCATGCTCCCATCATATTTCATTTAAAGCTGTTTCAAGACAATTTGACACTGTTAAAGTAGCTAAAGACTCTTTAAACTTGAATAGAATAGTGCTGGGAAATTATTTACCACTGGTTGAAAGCCTTTACTCCATGACCCTGCATACCATTAGAGCACCATGGTAATGGATACCAGATATATAGCGGCAAGTGTTCATCCTCCATGAAAATCAGACAACCAATAAACTAGATGGATAACCCAAGCATTAAACTAGCCTACAGGGAACTTGTTCTCAAGAGTCTTCAGTGATGGGTGCCAGTGAGATTATAGATTGAAGCGATATTCCAGAGTTAAACCATGAGACAGATTATTTGTACCGGGTGAAAAATTACAGTGTTCTAAATTATGATTTCAGGTTAAGAATATTGTTTCGAGCTCCCACTCGTAGGTTGTTCTGCAGGATGAGTTCAGGTGGGCAGAAGGATATTCTTCATCCAGACCAATCTTGTGGTTGTGATTTTGTGAACTCTGCCCTTGCAGTGGAATTCTTCATCTCATGCCCCACTCTACCACTCACCGTTAAGGAAGACAGACAATCAAATCAACTATAAATATGCATGAAGCTGAATTTCCAATAAATTGATCAATAGTCATCTCCAAATCTATTTCAATCTCTCTCCTCGGAATTCCGGACTGTGAAACCCCCTCATAACTCATAAGTGACTGCATTTTTTAGGCGAACATGGCAGCAAACTTGCACACAGCAACATCCCACAACCAGCCATGAAGTGAATGAACATTTTTGTTTGGGAGATTGTTAGCCGACACAGGGAGACATTCCCTTCTCTTATAGATTAAAAGCTAAAGCTTGTCATCCCTTAAGCCTTCTGCCCTGACTTATCTTAACTTCTCTTCCTCTTTTTAACCTTGGAGCTGTTATGCACATGGACCTTTGCTCTTCACCTAGATTTCCCAGGGCAAAGTCATCCTAAATCCAGTAAGAAGCAATTTGGTAATAATCAGTTTGGATGATGGGAAGGAGAGGAATTCAATTTTGATTTACACCGAATTCGATCAGCTGCAGATCTGCGGATGTTTCACTAAATCTTTCAGTCAGGGAATTGGAAATGTTGCTCAACCTCTTGCCCTTTCCTGTGAATAATTCACATTGGACCATAATTCCTCAAGAGTCACATAAGCACAGTTCAATTATACAGGGGTTAATCAAACTATATCCATCAGACTGTTCAAAACCAATTTGGGAGATTTATATATTCCAAGGAAATTATTTGTTGTGGTTCTCTCCTCAAGTACCAATTGTGGAATCAATGAATATTGAAGTCGATGCTTCGCTGATATCTTGATCACCAGTTATTTTCATTCGTTAAATGTTTGCTACAATCTGTTTTAAAATATGAGATAAGCACCACCAATTCATGCAAGTCTCATCCTTCAATAAAATTATAGTTGGATACTTTACACGTGATTTCAAGCTCATCTATAATTTATTGTACATTTTGAGCAATAGGCAATCAATGTACTGTACTGTACATTATTCTGCAAAAGGACATGATCTGTATTTTTAAAAAGTCACTTTTAACTAACCATGGGTGTCAATTGAGATGATCTGTAACAAGAGTCTTGGGTCCAATGCACCAGGGCACATTTGAAGCCAGGGGGAAAATATTAGAGATCTAGCAAGCAAAGGCAATAAATAATAATGGTAATAATAATAATCCTTGCATTTGATGTAGCATTTTTTATGTCTTCTAGACGTCTCAAAGCTCTTCACAGAATATACTGTAAAATGTATTGACTGTATATATGTAGGTGAAACGAGACAGCCAATTGCGCACAGCAGTGTCCCACAAACAGTCGTGGATTGAAATGACCAATTTTTGTTTAAGGATTATTGATAGTGGTGTGGAGTAAGGAACAGTCTCTCACTCGTAAAGCGAATGCTCTAACCACTGAGCTACTGGACTACACTAAATATTGTTGCCCTAAAGAATTGTCTCATGATAAGAATGTGAGAGAATGTAGATCACCAGTAAAACCGGTAGTAACAATCAACTCTCTGTCAATACCTATGGACAGGCAATTCATGGTGGCAGAGCCAGATTCATATACGTACCAGTAGTATGTGAGAGGGGCAGGGTGTGGGGGGAGAGTTCAACTTAGTTAAGCCAGCATTGACAATCATTACTGCATCTCCATTGTAATCAATGGGTTAGGATTAGGGTTAGGGTTAGGGTTGTTTTAAACCTCAAGCCATAATGTGCAATTAAACACATCTGCTTTCACTTCTTTTAAAGTATATTTTAAATTTCTCTTCCAGGACAAGTTACTTGGAGCAAGCGGCCTTGTGTCCGGGATTTGTAGCTGGAAGCACAGAGACACCAAAATAAAAAGAAAGGCTACACAGAAATGTGCATGGTAATACATTGCTACAAATGGTTGCTGTCTTGGAAAAAGTCTCCCGGATAAAACTGATCATTCACCCCATGGTACTGTAGTTTGTAGGATATTGTTGTGCAGTATATTGGCTGCCTCATTCGCCTACAAAATATACAGTCACTACACTTCACTGTAAAGTGTTTTGAAACATCTCAACAACATGACAAGTTATTACGTCAAACGCAAGGATTTTTAAAATTATATTCTAAATGTGTAATTATAAAGTATTACTATAAAGGGAACGAGGGAAAAGCACACTCTGAAACCCAGTACTGTAACAGATAGAAAAATTGAACAACAATTTTTTTTTCAGGAGAGCAGATTTTCACCTTGGTTTTACAGACTACAGTGTGAGTTTGTTCTGTTAAGATGCTTTAGCTTTTACACCCAATTTGAGTTGTTAGAAGAGTTGTTGCCAGACGCCAAGGAAAGGATGCTGTGCAGAGATACCCAGCAATGATCAGATTTACCTCAGTCATACTGAATTAAACTTTGTAGTCAATAGTTGAAAACCAGCATGTATTGACACGTTGTTACTTTACACTTTGCCCCAGTTCCATTGATCACTAAAAGCATCAATCTTATTGCTAGATATAAACTACTACCCAAGAAAACAAGAGTGACCATTACAATTCAACCTGTGCCGTTAATAAAACCGATTCCCTCTTATCACTGAACCTCATTTAAAAACATCATATCCTATATATGATCTCATATATGATCATGTATAATAATCATATACTGTATATAATAATCCCTCAAAAAAAAAGCAAAAATAAATTGATCATTTCAAATCCGCGAATGTTTGTGGGGCTGCTCCGTACACAATTGGCTGCTGCATTTCGCCCACATGTATACTGTATAGTCAATTCATTTTACAGTATATTCTGTGATGCACCTTGAGACATCCAGAAGACGTAAAAATTGCTACAAATGCAAGGATAATTACTATTATTATTGTTAACAGGAAATCAGGGTAAATTGAACCCCAGTCTCACACACATTCTCCAGTAAAATAACTTGGGGAAGAGATACAGTAAAAATAATAGAATCATGAAAAGGAACATCATAGGCTTGGTTTGAGTCATTCAAATTCTGTTTTCATTTGAAAATCTGCACAAAGGAGTACATCTTAGTTTGTTTTACTTATTGTCAAAATTGTATACTGCAAAAAGGACAATAGGTTCTTTCAGTAATTTTGTTTAAAAATGACATTTTCTCTTGCTGGTGACAGAAAGTCAATTTAAAACATAATTTATCAAGCCTTTGGGGCTTGTGGTGACATTTCTATAATTACAAAATGTCAATGTCTGGGGGCCTGGGGAAACAGAATGAGGAAAGTTAGGGTTACATGCAATGTTTGGGTCAAGGATTTTCATTCAGCCCAGACTGATGGGGTGGTCAATGCTTCAGATGTAAGAATACTAAGTGACGTGGCTGGGCAGTCTCCATAGAACCATAGATATTTACAGCCCATCATGTCTGTGTTGGCTGTTTGAAGTTTCCTGCATATATTGTGTATTCCTCTGAAGTGTCAAGACGGCTATTCGAAAAGTGAAGAGAATATCCCCCCGGTGTCCTGCCCAAAAATCCTCAGAAAGAAAATTGATCACTCACTTCAAGGCTGACAAACTGCCTGTCAGACATCAAGTCCTGGATGAAAGCAAACTTCCTCCATTTGAATGTCAACAAGACCGAGGCCCTCCTGGTTGGCCCACCTCAGCGCCTCCATACTTCGGTCGCTGGATGCACTCTACACCTCTCAGAACCAATATGGAACCTTGGCGTCCCGTTGGAGCCTCAACTGTCCTTCATCCCCCATATCCGTGCCATGACCCATTCTTCCTTCCCCACCTCTGCAACATTGGCCTGCTCTGCCACTATCTCTCACCCCAGGCCACCAAGACCCTTATCCGTGCATTCATCTCCTGCTCCAAGATCCACAATCTTATCACCCCCCATCTTTACTGGTTCCCCATCACTCAGAGAATACAGTTCCTTTACGTCCGTGCATTCGGTCACCCTCTTACAACTATTCAGCCTGCCTTCCATCCCTCCTAATCCCAACCACCAGCTCGGGTGCTGATCCCTGACTGTCCAGTGCCTTGAGACATTGTTGTTGTTGGTTTGTGAGACACTGCTATGTGCAAATTGACTGCCATATTCACCCACAAATTCGCAGTGCCAATGTTTCATAGTAAAATCTTGTGAATTACAATGAAGTGATAAGGCATATATCAAATGCAAGGAATATTACTTTTATTATTGTAGGTTAAACATTAGAGTGCTGGCAGATTTACACATTCCTGACTCGGGGCTGAGCAGTTATGCATATGTTCATCTCGAGCAATCAACATCTTGCATTATTACAGCGCCCTTCACATCAGGAGAATGCCTTAGGAATGCCTTTACAAACATGGGGTCAGATGACAAGTGGCAAAGAGGGGAGCAGGGAAGGGGGAAACAAGTAGATCTTAATGCTTTTCATTGTCAGGAGCACGAGTGCTATCATGGTGAAATAATTGCTAAACATTTATTGCCAGGTATACAACAACAATTTGCATTGATTTATCTCATGCAGATAGCGTCTCAGAACATTTGGCAATAGCTTAACACAACATTGAAAGCGTATGTTGTACAACCGTTAACATTGATGAAAGTGTCGACGAAGACTGACATGTTTGGCAATTTCTTAATTAATATTGATCTATGTATAGGGAAGATTATTCTAAGTCTGAGCAACATTTGAATCCATTTTCTGCTAAGAGGGGAATTAAACATTGAGTGGAATATATGCAGTTGGCCAAATGCATTCAAATGCGAATCATCCATTCCTAAATCTCAGTGAGTGAATTTTTTTTTATATGATAAAATGAACTAATTTTTATCAATTATCAAGGGTCATATTTAATAAAAATTAAGGGTCGGTGCGATCATCAAGCATGATTAACAGCTCTGCCACTTGCATTATTTGTTTACAGTACATCGCTGATGTGGGGGTCAAAGGCCTTATTTCAGGCTTGTGGTATTTGGCTGTGATTTACGGTGGCACGTGCAAAAAGAATTAGCATTTTCATAGCGCCTTATCAGGTCAGAATGTCTCAAAGTGCTTCACAACTACTGCTGAGTGCAGCGACTGCTTTTGCAGAGTAACAAGGGAGCCAGGATCCTGTAAATTAAAACACATTTGCTAATTTTACCTTAAAGAAACTTTTTTCAAGAACACAAATCCTTTCGGTAATTTCCCCTTTAGAGAACAATGACTGTAATTCTTTAGGAGGTGGAAAGATGTACGGATTGCTGTGCAGTTTGACATGTTTTACTTTTATGATTAATAGTGTTTCCTTGGTGAGGATAAGTGCTCTGCATAAAGAAATGTGACTTGATTGTTTTAACTAACCCAGTAACAATGGTTTCTTTCTTCCAGGTAAAAATGTCACTGACATAACCCTTAGAGATGCAGCCTTAATACATTATACTTTCCATTCCAATTAATATAGTTTCACTTTGAGATATTGGAATTATTCTAAGTGCTTGCTGTCCAGATGGCATTTTCTATGCTGTACAAGAATGACTAATAGACACTTTTGATTCACTGAAGCCCCAGACTATGTTTTGACTATTTTGGTTGACCCTATTTTAATTTGGTGATTTGGTCCACACACACAGGTCCCGGGTTAAAATGTCTGCCTTTGTTGAGCATCTATGTGCAGGAAGTCACGGTTACCAACTTTCTGCATGCTGGGTCTGCACACTATGTGCAGAGAATGCCATTGATATCAGCTGAACATTGTGCACATTGCGCAATACACAGGGTGTGATGCCAATGGCAGGCAGCCATTTGTTGGCATGGGAAGTCAGTCAGAAGCACTTCTGCAATACCACAAGTTCACAGTACACACACTACAGGGGACCAGTGCTAAATTAGGTTGCTTTATATAGGTCGCCCTGAAGTGTGAACTATTTTTCAAATCCTCCTCTGTTTGACCTATTTTGGTCTGTTCCATTTTCTTTGTCTCCTCGCCTCACCACTCATAAACAAGTCTCTAGTTTCCTTGCCCTGCTCTCTAGAACTCTCTTTATCAATCCCTCCACCTTTAATCCTCCCTCAAATCCTTTCAACACCCTTCTTAAAAACTTACCTCCTTGATTGAAACTGTGGTCATCTTCCTATCTCCCCAAATCTCCAACACTGTTTAGATATCCACTTCACATAAAGTGCTCGGAGATGTTTAAATACATGAAAGCTGCTTTATACCATCAAGTTGCTGTTGTAGCGCCCCTATTTAGTTTCATTTAAATGGTGTTGCCCAAACGCCAATCAAAACAGCAATCAAACATGTCAGTGGTACATTCAATCCATCTTCCACTTTCTCTCTGTGTCCCTTCATGCCCTAACTTTCCAAATGTATTTCTCTATATATTAAGATATATAGATATATAAGATCTATATATCTTAATATAGAAAGATTAAATATTTTTTAACAGTGATTACATTATTAAGTGTAATCATACTTACTTAAGTATGATTAAGTAATCTTGCTTAAATACAGCACTGTACTGTATTTAAGTATGATTGAATTGGTTCTGCAACTGTGGCCTTCTGGAACAACGCATTGCATGTTCTAATAATAACCCTGTGTGTGAAGAAATCTTTTCTGGACTTGCTTTTAATGGTTTCAAATGCATTAGTACGATTATTGACTTCAAGATAACTTTCAAGAAAATAAAAACAACTTCCACACTAATTAGCAATGATCAGCAAATTGCATTTCTGCTAATCCAGATGCTGAGTTTTTGTGCTAACATTGCAATGCAACATTCCACTTTGTTTCACATTCCAGTTTTTCTGTTGATATGTGTCTGTTGATACAGTGATCAAATTGCCCAAAAGCCAAAGGTTTGGGACCCCGGTGTGTGCTTTCAGATACCACAAGAATATGACGATGTGAAAATGTGAAAATGCTGTCGAATGAGCCAGGCTGACACATTTAACTCTGTCCTTCTCTCCCACTGCGCCCCCGCTGCCTACTCTCCCTCCTGGCCCCCATCATTGCTTCCCTCTGCTCCAGTCTGGGCCTCCTCCCTCCACCGGGCCCATCGTGGCTCCAGGCGCTGGGTGTCCCGGAGCGGCCACCCCAACTGTCCCATCATCCACTCCCTCCGCTCAAACCGCCTCCTCAAGGCAAACACCACTTCCCCCTCTGTCATATGTACCCTCCCCACTTCCCCTCCCTCCTCTCTCCCCATCTCTCCAACACACCCTCAGATCCTCTCCACAACACTCTCTCCTCTCTCCACTCCAGCAAACCTATCCGCACTGCCCTCCAAAATGTCCGTTCCCTTTCCAATAAAGCCCTCACTATCTATGACTTCATCCTGGATGAGCGCATTGATATTCTTGGGCTTACGAAACCTGGCTCTCCCCCAATGACCCCGTGCCTCTAGTCGAGGCCTCCCCTCCAGGCTACGCCTTCCACCACACCCTCCGCCCCAACCAACGCGACAGCGGGGTGGCCATCATTTCAAATGCCTCCCTTGGTCTCTTCCTCCTACTCCTCTGGCTGTTTCCCCTCCTTCGAGCACCTCACGCTCTACCATCCTTCTCTTTCCTTAAAAATCCTTCTGCTCTATTGTCCTCCTAAACCCCCTAGCTCTTTCCTCTATGATATCTCCACTCTCCTTTCCTCCTGTCCCTCTGCTCTGAACGTCTGCTCATCATGGGCGACTTCAACCTTCACCCAAACTCCCACTGCACAACCTCCTCTGACTTCACTGCCCTCCTCTCCTCCCTAAACCTCACCCTCCACATTGACTCACCGACCCACAACTGTGGCCACGCTCTCGACCTCATCATCACGCACAGCCTTGACATTTCCGACCTCAGCATCTCGGAAAAGGCCATCTTGGACTACTTTCTTGTCTCCTTCTCCTCTTCCATCCCTTTCTCCTCCACCAAGCTCTCAACTGTACTTTTCCGCCCATGAAAACGTCTCTCCCCTGAGATCCTCATAGAGGCCCTCACATCCTCTGACCTCCTACCTCTCTGGGCTTCCACCCACAGCGATCCTGAAGCAGCTGTCAAGCTGCTCCATGATCGCCTTTCCTCCACCTTCAACTCTCTCGTCCCCCTTAAATCCAAGTCTATCTCCAAACCCACCCACTCCCGCGGTACAACATTCATCTCCGCACTCTCAAATGCCAAACCCGGCTGCTCGAGCGCAGGTGGCAGAACACCGTCCTCACAGTTTACCTCGAGCATCTCTACAGCTACCGCTGTTTTTTGACTCGTGCGAAAACGGCCTACTACTCCAACATTATCCTGGAGGCAAACAATAATTGCAAAGTCCTCTTTTCCACCACCAACCACCTCCACCGTGTACCCCCTCAGGCCTCCTCAATCGCAAAGTGCGAGGAGGTTATGGACTTCTTCTCCTCCAAAATCCACAATATCTGCCAGGCAGCGTCATCCTTCTGCCTCTCGTCTCTCACTACACCCCCACTCTATCCCCCTCACCCTCCCCATCATAATTTCCTACCTCGACCCCCTTCCTACACTCCTTCTCCCTGGTCTCTCGTTCCTCCCTCTCATGCACTCTCACCTCCATGAAGCCAACCACCTGCTGCCTTGACCCCATCCCCACCAACCTACTGCTTACCCAGCTCCCCCTCCTCTGCCCACTGCTGGCTGATATCATCAACCAGTCCCTCTCCACAGGATCAGTCCCCGCCCCCCTCAAAACTGCTGCCATCACCCCGCTCCTTACAAAAACCTTCCCTAGATCCCTCAAACCCTAGCCACTACCGCCCTATCTCTAACTTGCCCTTCCTTTCCAAAGCACTCGAACGTGTCGTTGCAAACCATCTCCGCGCCCACCTCTCCTCCCACTCTCTCTTTGAACCCCTCCAGTCCGGTTTCCGTCCTGCCCGCAGTACAGAAACTGTGCTTGTGAAAGTCACAAATGATGTCCTCTCTATCTGCAACCAGGGCTCCCTCTGCCTCCTTATCCTCCTGGACCTGTCCACTGCGTTCAACACAGTCGACCACGCCATCCTCCTCCACCGCCTGTCCTCCGTCATCCACCTCAGTGGGACCGCACTCACCTGATTCAAGTCCTAACTCACAAACCGCCAGCAGTACATCTCCACAAACAGTTTTTCCTCCCGATCTCACCCGGTTACCTGTGGGTAACTAGGGATCCATCCTTGGCCCCCTCGTTTTCCTCATCTACATGCTCCCTCTTGGGGATGTCATCCGCAGACATGGGGCACACTTCCACATGTAGGCAGTTCCACCGCCTTCTTCCACCTCCGACGGATCGCCCGTCTTTGCCAATATCTCACCCCAAAAGCCACTGAAACCCTGCTCCACACCTTTGTCACCTCTCGGCTAAACTATTCAAATACCCTCCTCGCCGGTCTCCCCTCCTCCACAATCCACAGAGTCAAGCTCATTCAGAACTCTGCCACCCACGTTCTCACCCACACCAAACTTCACTCCCCTATTACCCCAGTCCTTTCTAGACTTCACTGGCTCCCTATCCCAGAGGGGTCGACTTCAAGATCCTCACCCTTGTCTTCAATTCCCTTCACTCCTCTGCAACCCCCCTATCTCTCTGACTTCTTCTCTCCTCAAACCAGCACCTGTTGCCTTCGCTCCACTGGGTCTGGCTTCCTCCATGTCCCCCGAATCCTCCACTCCTCCCTCGGTGGCCAAATCATCCACTCCACCGAGAGAGGAGCGGAGGATTCGGGGGACATGTAGGCTCTGGAATTCCCTTCCTCACTCCCTTCACCTCGCTCCCTCTCTTCTCAGCTTCAGCTCCCAGCTGCAGACCTTTCTCTTCGACCGCGCCTTTGGTCACCTTCCTCCCCCTTCCCCTGGCTTGGTTCCGGGATCTGCTGTAGTGAAACACTCTGAGACACCGTCCGGCGTGGAGGGCGCTATATAAATCGAAGTTGTTGTTGTATTTGCATGTTCTAGAATCTGAATCCTCCAAGGCTGCCATGGAAATGTCCCATTAAGAAATGGTGTGCTACTGCGGGATTAACCCTCTGCTATTAATAATAATAAATACAATAATTAATATTTTTATCCAAGGCAACTATAATGATTAACTGAGACCAGAGTCCTTGTAAAACCGTGAATTTCATGAAGTGAAAAGATATCAATGCACAAACCAGGTTTAATGGACCTAAAGGGACAGTTGTAAATTTTTTCATAACTCTAGATACACATCATTTCAACCCTCTTATTTGGACTTCATCACAATTTATGATTCAATTCATGGTGTCTGATTGCATTGAATTTTCCGGTGGCAGACTCCATTAATTTCAAGCAGTACAAAAGATGCATTAGCTGTCAAGCCTTCCTACAGTATGTCATGACCTCACCTTTTCCATCCTCTGGGTCCCCTCTCAACTTCTCTGAATGATTTTCTTACACAAGACTTTGATACATGTGTATATGTACACACACACACACCATCACAGACTGTATGTTACTAACTTACCTCAACCACTAACTGGGGGTTAATCCCACTGTATGTCATTTTGCCTTCAAATTCCACCTCGTTTTAGCTTTTAGGAACATTTTGTCTATAAAGCTAAAATTGTACAGAACAGTGGGAATTTGTTCACCTTTATTTGGGAAGCTGTATTCTTACAAAGAACTGGCTTCTAATTTTCTGTAAAATCTTATACCCTAAGAGAAAATGGTCTTAACGGGCTCGGGTTAGGTGGAATTTCAAGTCTAAAGTGCTTTATATTTTGTGAAATAAAATAAATAACTTTGGGAATTATTCTGCCCCAGTTGCTAAATGTTCCAAATTCATCTGTGTCCATCAGGCTATTCTGCTCCAGTTTAGTGAATGTGTTGTGTGTGGTTATAAATAACTGCAATGTAACAATCAAAAAAGGCAAGATACTGCAGTTGTTGGAAATCTGGTACGAACACGGAAGTCGCTGAGAACATGCAGCAGGTCAGGCAGCATCCATGGAGAGAGGAAAATTAGTTCACGCTTCTGACAAAGGTCATGTTCCTCTCTCCTGGATGCTGCCCGACCTGCTGCGTGTTCCCAGCGACTTTCTCTGTTTGTATGCAATGTAATGATGTTATATTTGGAATATCATTTTATATTTAGGATCTGGTTTAAAACTCATTAGTTATTTACAAGCACGGCGACATGTTTGCCGAATTTAGCGAATGGTGTGAAATTGTTCCACACACATCAGTGCATTTAGAAAAGAAAGTAGAAGAATCCTCACTATTGCAATTTACTCAGTTAGTTACAGTCTTTGTTGATGAGTATCAATTACAAATAATAACAATCCTTGATCAATAATCATTGATATTCAAAAGGAGAAGGGATCCGAGCCAATAATACCAGAGATAATCCCCCAGATATGGCAATTGGATTTCATTCCCTTCGCCACTGTTTGTGGGACAGGGCTGTGTGGCTGTTGCATTTACCTAGAAAATACACAGACACTTTTTTCATTTTCAATAGATCACGCGAAGTACATTGAGACAACCTCTGAATGTGAAAAGCACTGTATCAAACGCAAGGAAAAGTCTTTCATTTGTTATCCTTGTTTAACAAGAGATATCTCAATTTAAAATCCATGGATCAATTTAACCCTGTTGAACTGTTAAGGCATTGAGCTCTCTCAAAAGTCAGACCCAGTGCTGTTTGTCACACGAGCAGCCTGTGCAGTCGTCAATGCAATACATTTATACCGTGCTTTGCGCATCTGGGGGATATATCAAAACATTTAACAAAGCTTTTGCAAAATGATGGAGGCTTAAGTTTGCATTTTAAGATCATCTGGTGATTTGGATAATTCTAATGAGAAACACATGAGCCGTGTAATATGCTAAACCATTACAGAGTTTAATATGTCTACTACACAATAGTTCAGTATCCCTCAAATGCAGCCTTGAAATGCAAACACTTATGTTGTCAGTAACTGAGCAGCATTGAACATTTCCTGATGTGAGGGCTGACAGGTAACTTGCCCACGGAGATGGGGGAAAAGATAATAATAATAATCCTTGCATTTGATATCGCGCTTTCCACATCTGATCGACGTCCCAAAGCGTTTCACAGAATATACTGTAAGGTGAATTGACTGTATATATTTGTGGGTGAATCGCGGCAGCCAATTGCGCACAGCAGTGTCCCACACACAGTCATGGATTGAAATGACCAATTTTATTATTGTGGTTTGTTTTGGAGGGATTATTATTAGGCGTGTGGAGTAAGGAAACTTGCCCAAGGTTTTGCCCTGACCTGCCTGGATTTGAACACAGGTCTCCCCAGCTTGGTCTCCCCAGCTTGCAAGACAAGTGCTCTAACCACTGAGCCACAGGAACTCCAAGATGTCTTCTGGGTCAAAATTGTTCACAGAATATTGTAAAGTGCAGCGACTATGCTTTCTGTAGGTAACCCAGGCAACCACTTTGTGCACAGCAACGGCCCACAAATATCCACAAAGTGAATAAACATTTATTTTTCTCTCTGGGGGATTATCTGTCAGGTCATGAGGAGAAAAAACGTTTTCTTTTTCAATAGTGCGATGGGATGTTTATTGTTCACCTGAACTGGCAGGTGGGACCTCGGTTTAACATCCATGCGATCTGGACTATGTGAGTTCAAAGTACTGATGTGGGGATTAAAATCACAACCTTCTGACTCAGAGGCAAGAGTACCACCAACTAAGCCAGCCTAAGACCAAACCATGGAGTAAATATATGTTTCCCCCATTGGACTGCTTGTCTATTCACACACTGATCCACCTTGCCCATGACAACTTAATCTCGTTCCTTCAGCCTTGTCAATCACTGCTGTAATTCTTAATCAATAAATCAGTTGCTGTGTATTTGTAGAATATGTATGTAATTTGAAGTACTCCCAACGTAAATTGGTGCTATATAAACGAAAGGTTATTGTATATTATTATACAACTAGACAATTATGACTTTTGTTATCTGAACAGATCAGTTCCCCTAATGTTCTATGAGTATGTTCATCAACTGATTTGCATTCTTCTTCTAAGAGTCACATGAATATAATTATGTTTCTTTGATTCTGCATCAAACGGCGCATTAGCATTCCAGGAATAACGTTTAAAAGAGAGAAAGAATATGAATTATGAATATCTTGTGCTTCACCACCGATCATATTCATATTCATAACACGTGAACGCCACGGAGTGAGCAAAATGTGTAATGATATGCTACATTCCTTTTTAAACCAATAAAGTTACAGAAGTGCTGCTCATTAAAATTTAAATGTATTTCACATGGCATTAGTTCATCAGTTCAGTTGCACGTAAATTTAAAGTTGCATGTAAAGTTATTTTGTGCAACAAGTGCACACATAGACTGTAGTCCAAGTACAACATGAGTTCATTTGATTCTCCAAAGTCTAGCATGTTTTTCAAAAGACCAGAAAGGTTTGGGTCAAAACCTTTTGCAAAAACATGTCGGAGCATTCTGAAATTATCCACAAGATGCGCAGATAATTTTGTTTTGTATTCAGCAGTCATCACATTGTGTTACCATATCTGGTATAACAGGTGATTGAGAGCACTTTTAAATCGATCCATTGGGAGACAAGGAAACAGTAAGATCTGATGACACCTGAAGTGATCGGTACAGGATGGATTAACATACTGATCCAGCTATCCTCGTCCTCCCAACTGAGAACCCAGCTGGGGTTCTCAGCCATCCCACACATTTGCTGACGTTTAGTTTGTAATTTTCCTAGAAATTTTAGAGTCATTACAGTTTACAGTAAATTCTTATGAAGAACTTGGAGACATCATCCTGACATGAAAGGCACTATATCAAAACGATCGTTATTATTTCATACGCTCTATGTCAGCTAATTCAGAGATGAAACCTGGAGGTGTTGATGTTTTTTTCTTGAAATTTTTCTTTAAACAGTGACAAAAGCTTCATGGTCTCACCAGGGAACTGTGTTGGAAGATGTGTTGGAAGGCAGATCAGGACGAAACCTTGGGCAAGTTTCCTTATTCCACAGGCCTAATAATAATCCGTCCAAACAAAACCACAATAATAAAATTGGTAATTTTCAATCCACGACTGTTTGTGGGACACTGCTGTACGTAATTGGCTGCCGTGTTTCGCCCACAAACGTACAGCAATTCACTTTACAGTATAGCACTTTGAGACGTCGATAAGGTGTGAAAAGCGCTATATCAAATACAAGGATTATTATTATTATTAATATTATTATATCCTTACTGAATTTAACCATGTGAAAGGGCTGAATTAATGTTAGAAGGTAAATTAATTAGTCAGGTTTTTTCTGTGAGATGACTTTAGCACTGCACTTGCTAATTAACCTCCCTGAGCACAGAAGTCAATTTAATATTAAAGGAAACATCAGTGAGGCCTGAAGGTTCATTTTATTTTATGCATAAGATCCGTTCAGCCCACACTACCCCGTCCACCGCTTCCCCCTCATTACCACTCTCTCATGACCCACCACCCACCCATCCCCCACTAAACACCTTCGATCCTATCTCTCCCTCCTCCCTCACCGTTTTTATCTCCAAAATGAAGCTCATTACCTGCTCCCTCGACCCCATCCCCACCTCTCTCCTCACCTCCCTGCCCCATCTCTTGGCTCTTCTGCTAACCAACATCATCAACCTCTTCTTATCCACCGGCACTTTTCCCATCCCTCTAGAAACAGATGTTATCACCCCCATCCTGAAAAAACCTTCTCTGGACCAATCCCTACTCTCCAGTTACTGCCCCATCTCCAACCGCCCATTTCTCTCAAAGACCCTGGAATGTTGCGACCTCCTAACCCCCTACCAACCTGTCCAATCCTCCCTCTGCTCAACAGGTTCTGGCCTTCTCCATGTCACCCACCCCATCCGCTCCCCCCCATCAGCGGGCGAGCCTTCAGCTATTTTGCCCCCAACCTTTGGAATTCTACCCAAGAGTCCTTCGAACTTGCCCCTCCCTAGCTTCTTTCAAGTCCTGCCTCAAGACCCTCCTCTTCAACTGTGTCATCGGTCACCACCCTTCCAATCTCTTCCCTCCACCCTCCCAAACCCAATCCCGATCCCAGCTCGGAACTAAAGTACTGACTGTCCAGTGCCTTGGGACGTCCTCCTGACAGGAAAGGACCTACACAAATATAAATTTGTTATTGTTGTATAAGATCATTTGGGCCTAAATTTAAAGTCACAGCAAATTGTGAAATTGTTTTGAATTTGCTTTGAATTTGGCTTTTCTGCAGTTCCTAAAACGCCAGACAGAGGGAGAGGGGACCAGAGAGAGTGATCAGGAAGGAAGGACAGACCGAGCCTTAGAGATAGGAGTAATATCAAAGACTGAGACAGAAAATACTGAAAGTCAGAAAAAAAAGTCAGAAGTAGAATGAGATAGAGAGAGAAAATGAAAGTCAGTGAGAAACAGTGAGTTAAAGCTCCTGTAGCTCAGTGGTTAGAGCACTTGCCTTACAAGTATGAGACTTGTGTTCGAATCCAGGCAGATCAGGGCGAAACCTTGGGCAAGTTTCCTTACTCCATACGCCTAATAATAATAATCACTCCAAAAAAAATTAGTCATTTCAATCCACGACTGTTTGTGGGAAACTGCTGTGTGCAATCGCCCACAAATACATAGTGAATTCACTCTACAGTATAATCTGTGAAGCGCTTTGAAAAGCGCTATATCGCAAGGATTATTATTACTATTATGTTGCCTTCAAGTTTAAGATAACACACTTTTTGAAATTTCTTAAATTTAATCCTGAATTGGAAGCTGGTTTCCACAATTTTTTTAAAAACACACAGCTTTCAAAATGGATTGAAGAATTTTCCGCAATCCTGTGTGATCTTATAATTTACAGCATAATACAATTACTGTACCCATTTTAACCCACCCCTGTTTGTGGGGACACTGCTGTGTGCAATTGGCTGCCGCTATTCGCCCACAAATATACAGTCAATTCACTTTACAGTGTATTCTGTGAAGCGCTTTGAGGCGTCGATAAGATGTGAAAAGCGCTATATCAAATGCAAGGATTAATATAAAGGTAAAACCTTGTTAAATATGCTCAATCCAACTCATTTCAAATGCAAATCTTAATACACTTTGTGTATTAAGATACGGACATGTTGGCCTTGATTTGATGACTGTCAAAATTCAAACCTCAATAGTTCTTATTTGATTCTTCCAGAATAAAGCTCCATCGGATCAATTTAGGGAGGTTATCCTGTCAATGGAGCAAAATCTCGTGGTTTAATTGGATTTTAAAGTTTGATGTGAATCAAAATCAATGAAATGGATACACAGAAGGAGGCCATTTTGCCCATTGAGCTAATCTGGTGTTCGCACCTGCCCTGGAGCTATATACATTTGAGACTCTGCTATCTGCACTAATTGGGACTTTCCCCTTTGTGCAAATAGAAACAGTTATGGCAAAGTGGCAGGAGTGAGCACTCATTTGTAGCTCAATCGACCAAACAGGCTCCTTCAGTGCTGCCATTTCATTGATTCTATGATTCATACTCAGTATTTCAAATCCAATTATGCAGCCAGATTTTGCTCGTTTGACAGGTTATCCGCAGGCTAATCCATTGGGTTTTATTCTGGAAGAGTCAAAGGACAGAATGTATTAAGATTTGCATTTGAAATGAGTTGGATTGAGCATATTTAACGAGGTTTTACATTGTGCCTAACCATCTGATCTCAAATGATAGAACATAACCTGTGGTTTTATAAGATGTGAGAGATATAAACAACAACAACTTATATATATATATATACATTTATATAGCGCCCTTGTGCAGGGTAGTGTCTCAGAGTGCTTGATTGGAAGACACCAGTCTTGTATATATGTGTGTTATAATGTTAGAGAATATGCGACAGATCAGTAGAAATAACTCCAGGTCAGTTTCAGGTCACATATAATTGATTTCAAGTGGTTTTGGCCGCTCCAGCTGCTCTTATACATAATGAATTGGATTGCAGTGAATAAGATTTATTTTGTACATGACAAAAGCTTGTTTTAAATGGGCCTTAATCTTTATAGGGAGAATTTTAAACAGGTTAAGATGTAAAATGTCACTCAATTTGGAAAATGAAGATGGCGTTCTTTGGCATTAAAGCCAATTCTACAATAGATGTGTTTGTTTTGATTGTTTTCTGTAGATACTGGTATACTAAATGAAAGTGGGCATGGGTTTCTGTCTGATTTCCAACACAGTTCTAGATCTCATTTAGGTCACTGGGAGAAGCTACTATTTCTACAAACTCTGGAATTCCCTCCCTTTATCTACCTCATCTCACACCTCTATCTCCCCTTTAAATCCCCTTAAAATCTACCTTTCACTGTGCACCTTTCAACAACAACAAAATTACAATTGTATAGCACCTTTCACATCGAGGGGATGTCCCAAGGTACTGGACAGTCGATATTTCAGACCCAAGCTGGGGTTGGGATCGAGGGTGGAAGGAAGGGAGGGAAGGGAAGTGACTGATGGTACCATGGTAGAGGAGGTTCTTGAGTTGGGACTTGAAGGAGGCCAGGGAGGGGGAAGTCAGAGGGATTTCGGGATGGAATTCCAGAGGTTGGGGGTTGAGTGGCTGAAGGAACATCCGTCGATGGTGGGCCAAGTATATTGGGGGACGTGGAGCAGGCTGGAGCCCACTGAGCGGAGGGATTGGCCAGATTGGTATGGGGGTTAGGAGGTCGCAGAGGTAGGGTGGGGCGAGGCCATAGAGGGCTATAAAGGTGAGGACCAAGATCTTGAATCCTCTGAATTAAGGCGGAACCAATGCAGTTGGCCAAGAATGGGGGAGATGGGGTCGCGGAACTTTGTGTGGGGGAGAACACAGGCTGCAGAGTTCTGGATGATCTGCAGCCTATGGAGGGAGAAGTTAGGAAGGCCGCCAAGAAGGGCATTGCCATAGTTGAGCTTGGATGTGATGAATGCATAGATGAGAGTTTCAGCAGCCTGAGGGGTGAGATAGTGGTAGAGTTGGGCAATGTTGCGGAGGTGAGGGAAGGCAGAGCGGGTTATGGCGTGGATGTGGGGGAGGAAAGACAGTTGAGGATCGAATAAGAGACCTAGATTCCTGACTGGCTTAGTAAGGTAGAGTATGCATCCATGGAGGTTGATGCTGCCCATACCTGAGGTGTGAAGGTGCTGGCGCAAGCCAATCAGGAGGTCCTTGGTCTTGTTAATACTCAACTACATATGGAAGTTGACCCCATGTCTGTGGATGATGTCACCAAGAGGGAGCATATAGATATTAAAAAGGAGACAGCCAAGGACAGAGCCCTGGGGGACACCACAGTCCAAGGGCTGGAGGAAAAGTTATTAATAGCGACAAAATGGAGACTGTTGGAAAGGTAGGAGTCGAATAAGGCAAGGGCAGGTCCGCAAAGATTGAGCTAGGAGGAGAGGCAGTCTTGGAGGATGGAGTGGTCATTAATTAAGGTCACTAACCCCCTCCCTCCCTTGCTCAGATTCTGACTCTGTGAAGCACTCTGAGGCATTGTCTTACCAGGATTCAATATAAACATATCCTAATGTATATAGTAATCCTTGCATTTTGATATAGTGTTTTATCACATCTTCAAAACATCTCAAAGCACTTCACAGAATATACTGTAAAAATGAATTGACTGTATATTTTGTGGGTGAAACGCAGCAGCACAAAGCAGTGTCCCACAAACAGTCATGAATTGAAATGACCGATATATTATTTTACATATTTTTAAGGAATTATTACACCTGGAAAAGCGATCCATCCAATCAACCAACAACCAGATTCCTACTTATTGCCAGGTAACAAAAGAGTGTGGAGTAAAAAAGCTTACCCCAAATTTTGCCCTTCTGGGAATAGAACCCGTGTCCCTGGTTTGCAAGGCGAGTGCTCTAACCACTGAGCTACAGAACTCCATAAGTGGTTACTGGGAGAAGCAGAGGGTATGGAAATATTAGCTGTGGAAGCTTACCAGAATAATCAGTTAGCATACGCTCTGGGAGAGAAAGGGACTGGAAATTGGAGAGAAGTGAAAAGTGTTTTTCAGAGCGCTTTCTCTGCTAAAAAGCAAAAGCACAGTAATTGGGCAAACATTGAACTGCTTGAACGAGACTGTAGATGTATTCACTGAAGCTCTGCACAATCCTCATTAATTATGTGCTCGGAACTGAGTTCATCATTAGTACTGCAGAACTCCCTATTGATCTTTTTTTTGTCTTGTAGGTCAGTTTTGTTGAAATGAGCTAAAGAGCCTTGGGTACATTCCCGACACCGCAGCATATTTATTCAATCGTATTATTTGCTTCCCCGTGCCCCCTGTAAGAACACAAGTGAGGGCTGCTTTGCATTCGTTGCCTGTCGGCGGTAGAGTACGTGATCCGAGCAGCACCGTGCAAGGAGAATACCAACAATTCATAGCTTAATCAAAGTAGACACCAGGTTCTGCAGACTGCTTGCAAGTGACGTTGTACTGAACTTAGAGATAAAGGAAAGAAACAAGAGCAAGTGGAATGCTACACTCTTGGGGTGCCGTTCTACTCTGCCTTTGTTCTCTCTTTGCAATGGTGAATTCTCTGAGGAAGCCAAAGTGTCAAGACTGAAGTTCTTGACAGTACATCTTGTGTTCTTTTCTTGCCCTCGGGGCATTAACTCAAAATGAGAAACTTAAGATTTTTTTCCCCCCCACCCCCCACCCACCCACCACAACATGGTCTTGCCTGAAGGGGCCAAAATAATAACATTTTGAAAATTAATTTATTTTATAATTGGATTTGATGTTGGTGCTCGTTAAAGTGAAAGATGGACCAGATGGATAATGACTTCCTACCGACCCCTACCCCCATCACTCTCTCTCCAGCATCCAGGAATAGAAAAAAGAAGTTAACTGTCTGAGAATCTATTACGGGATTTTTTTTCTTTGAGGCTTATTGCCACAGTGTGAAAACAAGACAGATACATCCAGATACACACGGGGAGGAAACTGGGCTGGAAAGACGAAGTGGCGTCATAGCAGCGGTGAATTAAGAAATTAAAGCAACTCGCTGATGTAGTGGACAGTGGTTGCATTGGTAACGCAACTACGAGTTAGGGTTATTATATTAGAGTATTTCAGCTTCTCTGCCCCCACACTCTGGAACGCCATCCTGCAATCCCTTTGCCTTGCTTCCTCCCTTTCCTCCTTCAAGGCCGGTTTCAAGACCTTCCTCTTCAACCGTGCCTTCTGCTGCCCTCCTCACTCTCCCCCCTTTCCTACTCTCCTTCGCCCTGCCCCGACCCCGACCCTTCCCCCCCCCCGCTTGGGTCCCGACCTAACCGTTCAGCGCCTTGGGACGTCCTCCCGAAGTGAAAAGCACTCTATAAATGTAATTTTGTTTGTTGTTGATATATTCCATCGGTGATACAAACTTCATAAAATACCAGTGTTGGGTCACAATTCTGAGAAGAGGTGTTAGGCTTTCTTCAGATTTCCTATGTGTGTTGTTCTATTCCCAACCTATTTGCCCTAACTTATAGCTCAGATGTTATTGACAACTGGAGCAAATGAATGCTTCTAGCTAAGAAGCACCTCCCATCCAGCCAGCTCCTTGCAACAACACTGTCACTACTTATCAAAATAATTATTGCATTTAATATAGTGCCTTTCACATCAGGAGAATGTTTGTGAAGTGATTCACAGGATTTTACTTTAAAGTGCAGTGACTATGTTTTGATTTCGTCGAATGCAGTAGACATTTTGTTCGCCATGTCCTACAACATGGCTTTGTCCCACAAACCGTGGAATGAGTGGCCAATTTTATTTGGTCGATGGTTGGCCAGAACCTCAGGAGAAACACCTCTTTTCAAAATAGTGGCATGGGAACTTTAAGGTTCACCTGAACAGCAGGAATATCAGTTTCAATGCTTGATCTGAAGGACGGCATCTCTAATAATGCAACAGGATCCCAGTACTGTACCCATATGGGAAAGTCAGCCAAGACTGTGAATACAAAGTCACAGTGTGTGTGGAGCACACAATTTTTCTAACTCAGGGGTGGGAGTGCTGCCAACTGAGCCAGGCTAATTGGTACCTTTTTTTTGCTTTGTATTTGCACAGTTCTCTGTATACAAATGTACAAACTGTTCTTCGTATGGGCAGTGTCACCAACTTAGACCATTATAAGTGCGAACGTATTGAAGATTTTACCTAATTAAGAATCCTTAATTGCGAAGGAACGTGTTGTTTTGAATTATGAACTGTTCTATTATTGGCAATTTGTTTATCTGGCTATAAAAACAATATTTTTTCCAGCTTCTCAAATATCTTGGGACATCCTCCTGATTTGAAAGGAGCTCTATAAATGTAATTTTGTTGTTGTTGTGTCTTTTTCTCAGCAATTTCTGGCCTTGCTGGTGGCAGAGGCTTTGTTGAGTGAAATGCATTAAAATTCCTGGGCATTGTTGTCCAGAACGTGTGCATCAATTAACACATTAAACAGGCCTAAATAAAGACTGGCGCTCTTTCCTTCATCCCTAATTAATTATATCACACACTTTGTTTCCGCTCTAAAGCATGCAGCAATCAAATTGTGGATAGTCAGCATTATATCTGTACTAAAGCCAAAGTGAATCAAAGAAAACGCCTTTTCAATGTCTATAGTTCCAAAACACAGGCTAAGCTAGCCAAAATCTTGTCTCTCCACTGATTCCGTGGGAAAGTACAAATTTTGCTTAGAGAAACATGAAAACTTAGCAAAACTGGACTGGATTACACAACAACAACAAAACTACATTTATAATTACTCCCCTTTCATGTTGGGAGGACATCCTACACCATCAGTCAATCTATTTTTCAGGGTGCCAATATCTCTTCATGACTGTATATGAGACATTGCTGCCTGCAAATTGGTTGCCTCATTTGTCTACAAAATACACAGTCGCTAGACTTAATAGTATATCCTATGAAGCGCTTTGAGAGTTCCTATACTCTCCTATATATATGGCGCTGCTTAAATACTGCTTGACGCAAATACCAGTACTGGATACAATATTCCCAATTGGACCCACCGGTATCTTATTCATTGACATTATCATCATATAATTAATACATATATTTGGTATAGCATCCTATCACTTCAAAATGTCTCAAAGAGTCTTTCTGTGAAGTGCAGTGACTGTGTGTATAGTGGCAATTTGTTCACAGCAATGTCTTAAGATTGAGCAAGTAAATCACCAATTTTGTTTAATTTGAGGGATTGTTGACCACAACTCGGGGAGAAACTCCCTCTTTTCAAGTACACTACAGTACAGTATTGCAATGGGGTTTGTCGTCCATTTAGCCCCTAAAATACTGTATACAGTCAATTCACTTTACAGTACAGTATATTCATAGAATTCTTTCATAGAATTTTACGGCACAAAAGGAGGCCATTCGGCCCATTTTCTTTGAAGCGGTTTGAAACATCACAGTAATGCGATAAGATGCTATTACAAATGCAAGAGTTATTATCTTATTACCTTTAATGTCCACCTGAAGAGGGAGATGGACTTCAGTTTAATATCTCATTTGAAGGTTGACACGTTGACTATTGCCACACTCCACCAGTATGGAATTGGCGTGTCAGCCTAGACCAAATGGAGCTTGTTCCCACAATCTTCTAACTTGGTGAAAAGAGTGCTATCAAATGCGCGAGGTTGTATACATGCCAACTGTTTTAATTTATATTCTATCTCTCAACTGATGCAAGTCAAAACCTTGTTTGCTGTTTTTTTTCTAACTACAGCCTCGTGGCTGATGGTTTGTTATTTTCTCTGATCTGTTGCCAATGTATCAGTACCCTTTCAAAGGTAGGCTGCCTCATTCTGCCTACAATACTTCAAATGTCCCTTTACTAATGGATCATGCAGGGTGGTGAAAAATTATTTCAGTTTATAATGAAAATCCCTTTAGAATTCTTAGCACTTCCTTAGTCTTTGTCACAGCTGCTTACCTTTCGTGAGCAGTTGTTAAAACTCCATTTCATTTTTTTTCTCCTTGTTGCTGGGTCTACGCGACTCTAGTTACTACAAACAAAAGTAAATAGCTTGTTTACCGTCTCCTGAAACCTATTGGAAATTTAGCTTATTATTTTCTTCATTTCCTCTTCGTTATTTAACATCACAAGATTGGTTTGGATGAAGAAGGCCCTTTGACCATTCCGGATCTCATCCTACCAGAACACACACCCTACTGTCCCCCCATCACTGAATCAAGTTACCTTTTTAGCCGGTCCAATGTCCTGGACTCTACCTAACAATTTGTTCCAGTTGTTGATTATCTTTTGCGTAAAGAAAAGCATCCTGGTATCTATCCTGAAGTCGCCCTTTACGACCGTAAACCTCCTGTTCAATGGTCAGAATACATCGTAAATTACAGGTAAACCCTGCTTACCGAACGCCCGGTTACCGAAACTTCACTATAATGAGGGTTTGTATTTGTACCTCCTATGCACTTATCGAAGGCTGCGTTCGCTATAGCGAAAGTTTAACCATACGCGCTTCTCGTCTCCCGGCCGCCCCTGCAACACACGCTCGGTCTCAGTCGACGAAGCTACGTACACTTACTTCAGTATGCCACCTAAACGCCCATTAGCAACATCGCCAACCCCATCGAACAAAAGGAAGTCCATCACGTTGGAAATGAAGATGGATGGAAGACCAGAACGAACGCCATTGCCCCCTCTTCACTAGTATAATCCAAGAGAAGGCGCGTACAGTATGGGAGGAGCTTAAGCGGGAGGATGCTAGTGATGCTATTCGGAAAAAGCCAGCGGAGACTTTTGCGGCTTGATCGTTTTCGAAAGCGATACAAGCTACATTCTATCAAGATGTGCAGGGAAGCTGCTAGTGCGGATGTTACTGCTGCCGAACATTATCCAGATGAGCTTAGAAAAATCATTAAGGAGGGAGGTTATACACCACAACAAATTTTCAACTTTGATGAAACACGGCTTAATTGGAAGAAGCTACCTGAGAAGACCTACATCTCCAAAAATGAGAAATCGGCCCCTGGAAAGCTTACAACTGAAAAAAATCAGGATTTAACGAAGGAACAGACAGCTGAGGCTGATGATTGATGTGAGGAGCCTAAGATTCTTAGTTTGAACGTTTTGAAAGCTTTTCTTTCGAAAATAGACGAAGCAATTAATATTTGCAAAGACAACGATCCTAAAATTAAGGTTGCCCGTGGCATCAAGCAAACTATTCGTTGCTACCAAGAATTGTATGAAGAAAAGAAGAAAAACTGTCGACAGTCTTCTATCGACAGTTTCTTTAAGCCGACATCGTCCAAAGAACCAGCACCAAGTACGTCTGCTGACTATACGGAACCTATTGCTTTCTCACCAGATTCTCCCGATTCTCCAGCCTCCTCCTCCTCCCCCTCCTCCTCCAGCAACAATTAAAATGAAGACCTCTTCCCTACTCCTCACCTCATCTTTTTACGAGAAGTACGGGAACTTTTGTTTTGTTACTGTATTGTGTTAAAAATTTACTAAATAAAATACTGTTCAGGTAAACAAAACAAATATTTTCATCTTGTATTCTTTCATCTTTTCATCTTGTAATTAAAGTATTGCAGCCTTCAATAGCACTTCTATCTACCTTATGCCTTCGCTGGTACACTGCATATGTTAGCGCTAGGCACCGCTGGGAACGAAACAGATTTTTTTTCACGTACGGAAACACGGTAGGGACCTCCCACCTGCTTAACGAAATTCTCTCTTTGCGAGCAGTTTCGAAGTCCCTAACCCCTTTGTTAAGCGGGGTCTACCTGTATTGATCTTATATCAGCTCTATCAATGTAATTTTGTTGCTGTTGTTACTGTTATTTATAATTTTGTTGCTGTTTGTTTTTACCAACTGGTTATTTCAAATATTTTATGCCAAAAAAACTCCAAGCTACCATTGATTTACTAATTATTATTGAGTTATTTATATAGAGATGCTGATCGGATCGTCACCATGAAGAATAGACTTTCTAGATTATTAACTTGAGGAGTCCTGTAGCTCAATGGTTAGAGCATTCGCTTTACAAGGTTGAGACCGGTGTTTCAAATCCAGGCAGGTCAGGGCGAAAACTTGAGCAAGTTTCCTTACTCCACACGCCTAATAATAATCCATCCCCAAAAAACCTGTAATAAATTGTCATTTCAATCCATGACTGTTTGTGGGACACGGCTGTGCGCAATTGGCTGCCGCGTTTCACCCACAAATATATACAGTCAATTCACTTTATAGTATATTCTGTGAAGTGCTTTGAGACATCTAGAAGATGTGAAAAGCTCTATATCAAATGCAAGGATTATTATTATTATTGAAGGCAATCAAGGTTACTCTAAACAATGGTGAAGCCAGTTGTAGTGTCCTGGTGAGAATGGAGAGGACCTTCCCATCTCGGAGAGACCTTGGAAGGCTCGACTGCTATTCTGCCACACCAACTCCTAGTCCTTTCTCTGTTGGTAGTCGTACATTTTTGAGTCAGAAGAGGAATCAACTAATCTGAGGGAGGAGCTTAAGGAGGATAAAATTGGCATGGTTGCAAACCTAAAGTGAGTTCATGTTAAGAGTAGTTTGCTGGTTGACCACTGGGGTTTACAACAACAGCAACCCAACAACAAAATTACACTTGTATAGTGCCTTTCATGTCAGGAGGACGTCCCAAGGCGTTGGACAGTCATTGTTTCAGACCCGAGCTGAGGTCAGGGACGGGGAGGGTAGAGGGAAAGAGGGGGAGATTTGGGATGACTGATGTGCCTGTCAAAGAAGAGGGTCTTGAGGCGGGACTTGAAGGAGGACAGGGCAGGGGCGAGGTGGAGGGACTGCGGGATGGAGTTCCAGAGGTTGGGCGCAGAGTGGCTGAAAGCTCGGCCCCCCAATGATGCGGCTGGTGGGTCGGGGGACGTGGAGCAGGCTGGAGCCTGCTGAGTGGAGGGAGTGAGCAGTTTCGTAGGGCTTAGGAGGTTTAATCAATCAACCAACCAACCAACCAACCAATCAATCAATCAAAACTTACATTTATATGGCGCCTTTCACGTCGAGAGGATGTCTCAAGGTGCTGTACAGTTAGGTAGGGACAAGGGCAGTGGGGGAGGGGTCAGGGCAAGATTAAGAAGAGTAGGAAAATTGACTATATATTTATGGGTGAAACGCGGCAGCCAAATTGCGCACAGCAATTGAAGATAGCACATGTTATTTCTATAACAACTGTCCCAGTGAAAATCTGAGTTGTTTGGACATATTTTGAAAATTTGGTCCTTCAAATCCTTGAACAACAACAAAATTACATTTATAGAGTGCCTTTCATGTTGAAAGTTTCACGTTTAACCATGTTACGTGGTTTATTTGCTAACAAAAATTCTAGTTTTCATCAAAATAACTGCTGGTCACTTCAGATGATCCTCTACCCCACCAATTCCAGTCAGATGTGTTCTTAAATTCTTAATTCATTCTGGTTTCACTTGGGAGTCCTTACTCTGGCCTGTAGGACACTACAAAGGCTCCTTCAATCCAGGTTTGAGTCTCACCCTGTCCGGAATAATAATATTATAATAATCCTCGCATTTTGATTTAGTGCTTTTCACGCCTTCTAGATGTCTCAAAACGCTTCACAGAATATACTGTAAAGTGAATTGACTGTATATTTGTGGACGAATCTCGGCAGCCAATTGCGCACAGCAGTGTCCCACAAACAGCCGTGGATTGAAATGACCAATTTTACGAGTGTGTTTTTTTTTGAGGGATTATTATTAGGCGTGTGTGTGGAGTAAGGAAACTTGCCTAAGATTTCGACCTGATCTGCCTGGATTTGAACACAGGTCTCACGCTTGTAAAGGCGGGTACTCTAACCACTGAACCACAGAGCTCCACAGAATGGGCAGAGTAGTATCTTAGCATTTCTTGCGCAACCCTTCAGTGCCTTAACATACATATTTGCCATACTTACTGCACTTTACAATATATCCTGTGAAGTGGTGTGGACGTGAAAGACTCTATTCCAAATGTAAGGATTTTTCTTTGTCTTTTTATCCAAACCTATCTTTTGGGGTTTACTTGCTCAATCTCATTTAAAACTGTGTATGCCGGAGTCCTAATGTTTCTGGGAGTCTTGCTGGAGTTGAAGGAAACCATTTAGGGAAGCAATTAGCAACGATGGGAGGTTTAAGAACATGTCGAGGTTAAGCCATAGGTTTGAAGAAGCATTTACGGGGTTTATAAAGCAGTATTTGTTACAATGAAAGATGTTGACACTAACAATAGTGCAGCAAGCTATTTAGCAAGCTATGAAATTACAGTGGTCCTTTTTATGAACAGTTTGAAATAACAGCATTTTTACAATGATAAATTTGTTTGTTACAATGAACAGCATGAAATTACAGTACAGGATGTAATTACTAGAGATTGGAGATAACAGCCAAGAGATTTGTAGTAATGGCAGTTATTACAATGAGACACATCTGATAACAATAGCTGTTTTGGTAAGATCCTATTTTAAGTATACAGAATATCTGTAGTTGTTTCCACAACAATGATCAAGGAAATATCAGAATGCACGTGCCACACTTGCTTAATCCACCACACGTATTGTTTCTTGCTTTGCATGTTACTGCCTCTACTTTTCGAGAATAATAGGATGAAAAACATGGCGAGAGGACAGATTTGATGGGACAATTTTCTAATTTATTACAAAATGCCACTTTTTCACCTAATATTTCACCTTCATTCATTTCTGTATTCGTTGTCATAATGAAATGGGCTAAAAGTGTTGTGTGCTCCAGTGTCTGTTATACTCTACTACTACTAATAATCCTTGCATTTGACACAGTGCTTTCTACGTCTTCTAGACGTCTCAAAGCGCTTCACAGACTATACCGTAAAGTGAAAGTCTGTATGCATGTGGGCAAAATGCGGCAGCCAATTACGCATAGCCATGTCCCACCAACAGTCGTGGATTGAAGTGACCAAATTATTATCCTTTTTAAGGGATTATTGATGTTGTTTTTAATGCTGCATTCATTTAGCATTGACTTAGTAGAGAGTGGAAACTTTATTTTTCATAAAGCCATGACACAGTATTCAAGTGATCTAAATCCTTAACACTTGGGGATGCTTTAAAAGGGCTTGATTCAACCATTGAACACGCTCACATAATGCAGTGACACCACTGTACAATGAAGAGTTTGAGACGGTGTCAAATTATTCAGAGTTTTGGCTCGTTCCGATTGACTTCCCAAGAAGGTTTCTCAGTTTGCACCGATTCCAAGAGACATTCATTCGAAAGCCCGGTTAGCAGAGAAGGTGAACAAAATTCAGTCTATTTTGTTTTGCTGAACAGCAGTGAATAGATGGCTGCTTAATAGGACAGCAAAAACGGTTTGATAACCATCTTTAAAGATGGTTATCAAAATAATTAGTGAAGGAGTAATTTTTTCAAACAATTTGCATTTTTCTAGAGAACAAAAGAGAACGGATGCTGTGAAGAATGGCTTTGGCATTGGTTTGGAAGCTTTACTAGTCTATTGAAGTTCTTTAAGGAAGTAACTGTTGATAATTCAATGCAAATGCCTTATCAATAGTAAACCATTAACCACAAAGTTAAATACCAGAACGTATCTCAAGGGTATTTGATTACAAGTCAGAACCAATTATTCAAATTATGTAATAGATCTCAAGTGAAGCCACGTTTGGCATATTATTTTGTGTACTTTTGGAAACCCAGCTGAATAGGACATTGATGTGTCCAGCGGAGAGCAACGGAAATGATTCCGAGACTTAAGGCTATGAAGAGAGGTTTCAAGATTTTCTTTGATTGGAAAAAACTAGGATTGAGGAGAGACTTGTTAGGAGGTTCAGATTGTATGGATCTAAATTAACTATTCAATGAGGGCTTTCAGTGTACAATGAGAGGACACGGTTTCAGAAGTTTAAAGTTTTCAGAAAGAGACAGTTTTTTTCTCCCAGAGTGATGAATATTTGGAACAGATTTCTGGAATAAGCAGGTGAGGCTGCAATAATCAATTCCATGGAAAATAGCATGATAAATACTGCAGTTGTTTTGGAAACAAAATTTCAAGCACATGGATTAGTTTAGACCAAAGTTATAAAATTTTGTTATAGACTCAGTGGTTTCTGTTATGTTGGCATCTATCATGCTAGATGTCTCTGTGAACAACTGAGAATGAGATGCAAAAAAATACTTGAATGCTTTGAGGATAAAGTCAATATTTTGCAGAATATTTCCTCGGGAAACTAAATGTGGGTGTATTCCATGTCTCAGCATCTCGGTGGTTGGAGCACTTAGTGGAGCTCCTGTAGCTCAGTGGATTAGAGCACAACTCTTACAAGCATGAGACCTGTGTTCGAATCCAGCTAGGTCAGGGCGAAACCTTGGGTAAGTTTCCTTACTCCGTATGCCTAATAATAATCCCTCCAAAAGAAAACCACAATAGTAAAAGTTGGTCATTTCAATCCACGACTGTTTGTGGGGACACTGCTGTTGGCTGCCGCGTTTCGCCCACAAATATAGTCAATTCACTTTACAGTATATTCTGTGAAGCGCTTTGAGACGTCAATAAGATGTGAAAAGCGCTATATCAAATGCAAGGATTATTATTACTATTATGTAATCGCAAATGTTATATGTTTGTAGAAGAATCGAGTTTGTTTAGAGGGGTGGCCTCTTCACAATCCCCATTCTCCCCTGCAGGATTATAATAGAATTTGTTCATTGCTTTGTAGATTTCATCTTTAATGTAGTTAGTAAAACTCTCACCTCTTCCCGGGTTCAAGACGCCCAACTAGGCTGTACTCCAGTAGTGGGGCATTGCCGCATTTGTCTACAAATACACACTGACCAACACTTAAAATAAAAACTCTGTGAAGCACTTTTTGAAGGGATAAGGCATTCTATCAAGTGTAAACTATTATTATAGCTTTATTATGGTTTATTATTCGAGGGATTATTATCAGGCGGGTGGAGTAAGGAACTCGCCCAAGGTTTTCTCCTGACCTGCCAGGAATCGAACGGATGGATTTAAGGTATTGTGTCCAGTGTTATTGCAGGGATTCCTAATGGAGGAAACACTCAATCACCAGCCCTGAATATCAGTTGAAATGATTGACCTCTTTGCCTTGCTACCTGAGTCTGTAACTCCACTTTTCGCTTAGTGCGATAAATCTTCATTCTCCAGCAAAGTTCTTTGCATAGATCAAGTGTGTCAAATTTCAAATGTTTCTCTTTAATGTGATTTTTAAAAATTCAACTGGCTTTATTGAAGCACGATTGTGAGTAGTATAGCAGTACAGGCTGATGAAATGAAGACTGCAAGATTGACAACATTTCAAAGGGAGATTTACAGCTGATCTATATGCTCAGAACTCATTTAGCTAAATCTTAATTCTTGTTTCTTTTCGCATAATGTTGTCAGATAGTCTGTGTGCAAGAGAGAGGGTTACGGCAATAAATGTATTCAAAGATAATTTCTCTCAGTGTCCTGGCTAACAATCCTCCAAATAAAATGGGTCATTCACTTCATGGCTATTTGTGGGGCATCATAAACCGGCTGCCACATCTCCCCATAAATGCATAGTTACTACGTTTCACATTAAATCCTGTGAAGCACATCGGAATGACCTTCTGACATGAAAAGGCACAGTACCAATCCAAAGACTACAACAACAACAACAACAATTTACATTTACAGAGCGCCTTTCACGTCGGGAGGACGTCCCAAGGCGCTGAACAAGAGGCGTGTGACCCGAGCTGGGAGGGGAGTGTTTGGGAAGGGGTGAAACACGAAGGGGAGGTAAAAGAGTTCGGGGTGGAACAAAAGGCACGATCGAAGAGGAAAGTCTTCAAATCGGCCTTGAAAGAGGAAAGGGAAGAGGCGAAACGGAGGGATTGAGGGATGGCATTCCATAAGGTGGGAGCGGAGAAACTGAAGGCCCGGCCTCCGATGGTGGGGCGGTTCGGGCGGGGAGCTTGGAGCAGGCCAAGTCCTGTTGAACGGAGGGTCCGGGTGGGCGTGTAGGGGGAGAGTAGATCGGTTAGGTAGGATGGGGCAAGGCCGTGTAAAGCCTTGTAGATGAGGACGAGGATCTTAAATTCGATCCTCTGGAGGATGGGGAGCCAGTGGAGACGGGCGAGGGTGGGGGTTATGTGGTCACGGAGGCGGGTGCGGGATAGTACACGGGCTGCAGAGTTTTGGATGGCCTGCAGCCTATGAATGGAGGAACTGGGGAGGCCGACTAGGAGAGAATTTCCGTAATCCAGCCGTGAGGTGATGTACGCGTGCACGAGTGTTTCGGCAGCGCGGGGGGTAAGATAGTTGCGGAGCCTGGCAATGTTGCGCAGATGGAAATAGGCGGTGCCGGTCAAGGCGCGGATGTGGGGGAGGAAGGAAAGTTTTTGATCGAACATGATGCCGAGGTTCCTGATTGGCTTTGTGAGGTGGAGAGTACAGCCTTGGATGTTGAGGCTGGCAGCGCCCGATGTGTGGAGGCACTGGCTTGAGCCAATCAGGAGGGCCTCGGTCTTATTCACGTTCAATTGCAAAAAGTTGTCCCTCGTCCACGATTCGATGTCAGACAGACATGCTGTCAGAACATCGATCGTCTGGGGGTTGAGGGATGAGGCAGAAAGGTACAACTGGGTGTCATCCGCACACATGTGGAAATTTACCCCATGTCTGCGGATGACGTCGCCCAGGGGGAGCGTGTAAAGGGTGAAAAGAAGGGGACCGAGGACAGAGCCCTGAGGGACGCCGTGGGAAACTGTGCGGGGGTTTGAAGAAAAGCCATTGGAAGAAACAAAATGTAAACGGTAGGTCAAATAAGAATGGAACCAGTCAAGGACTGTGCCTTGAAGGTTGAGGTGGGAGGAAAGACGTTGAAGGAGGATGGTGTGATCGACTGTGTCGAACGCAGCAGACAGGTCAAGGAGGACGAGGAGGCAGAGGGAGCCCTGGTCACAGGCGGTTAGGATGTCATTTGTGACCTTAACCAGGGCAGTTTCTGTGCTGTGGATAGGGCGGAAACCTGATTGGAGGGGTTCAAGAAGTGAGTGATTTGAAAGGAAAGAGCGGAGCTGGGAGGCAACCACTCTTTCAAGGACCTTGGATAGAAACGGGAGGTTGGAGATGGGTCGATAACTTGATGGTTGCGACGCATCAAGGGAGGGTTTCTTCTATTTTTATTCGGCGCTTATCACGTAAACAAAAACAATTTGTTGAACCATTTGTCATATATGGATGAATGCGTCAAGTTACATTTGCTTTTTATCGGTGGAATAAAGGACATATGGAAAAGTGGCAATATCGCTGAAGCACATCTTCTATGGTTAACTGGAAAATGCATTTCTGACTGAAAACAATTAGAGCCACACTGATAGTGATCTGAGAGTCAAGTATCATACATTAGAGTAAACTGAAGCTCCACTTTGAAGGTGAACTCCGCCTCAGCCCTCACCAGAAAGCTTTTAGATAATAAATCCAATTGAGTTATACCTGCCAATCAAAGGTAATACAGTTAACTAATGCAGCTCACCGTACCAATGTTGGTCTGCACCTAGTTGAAAGGAACATCGTTTATTTCCTTAATAAAAAAAAGATAATTAATGTTTCAAAATATTTACTGTAAATTGTTTATTTTTCTATGTAATTTGAAGGCAAACGCAACAATTAGTTCTCGTGGATCTCAGAATTCAATGGATCCCAAATTTCCCACTTTAACTATCTTGCTTTAGCTAGCTTTAACTACTTTTAACATTATAATTAACACTTTACAACTCCCTCTTTTCAACCCCTTCGCCTCACTACACCCCCACCCCCCCCCCCCACCCCCCACCCCCGCTCGCCCTCCTTTCACATCTTCAAGTCACGCCTGAAGACCTTTCCCTTCAACCGTGCTTAAGGTCACCTTCCCCCGTCCCCTGAATCAGCCTCGCACTCTGCCATTATGAAGAGCTCCAAGACAGTGTGGAGAGCACTATATAAATGCAAGTTGTTATTGTTATTGTTACTTTCCACTCTCATTTCAAGATCCTACCACTGGCCTTTGATAATGAGCCAATGAAGCACAACACAAACTTCAGAACTAGTTCCAGCATCTTATCATTTTATATAGGAAATAAATGTCTTGGAGAGCTTAACAGTGGCGAGCCAGCTGCCGAGCAAGGGAGAGGGAGGAGGTAAGCCTCGTCGAAGAGGAAATTCTTTAGTGGTGATCTATTGAGGGGGCAAGGCAGCGGGATTGAGAGAGAAAGTTACAACGCATTGGGCAGTAGATGCTGAATGTGTGGGTGCCGATGGTGGAGTGGAAGGGACCAGGGACAAGTAGGAGTCCAAAGCCTGCAAAGCAGAGGCAATGGGAAGTGGTATGTGGAGAAAGAAAGTCAGAAATCAATGAAAACGCCAGGGTGTGAAGGGATTTGCAGATGAGAGAGAGATAATCTCTCTCATTTATTCCTGTTTTTATCACCGTCAATAATCCCAAAATAATCCAATTGAAAACCAAAGATTTTGTTACTATCTCTATGTCTCTCGATATGCTTCTTTATTGTCTGTAGTTTCCTGGAGTAGATTACAGCAGGTAGACTCTCCTGAATGTCATACACTGAAGCACTTGCATTTTGGAAAATAATTCCTATTTTTGGATGGCTTTTATTGGCACATTTTTCCTGCTGTGTTGCGACAGGTGAAGATTTGTTTTCACCACTGAACCATATTAGGTGCAGACAGACATTCAAAATTCAATCACTTTGACAGACCATGAATGGAGAAGATAATAACCTACACCAGCTGAGTTCAGAAAACATACAGTCAATCATTCTGTCCACTCACTGAGCACTCAGAAGCAAATTTCACGTGGATTTTAAAATGATCTAGGCCTAATAAAACATTTGAAGGAACGTTAAAATCTTAACAGGACAGTGGAGAACATTTTATTTATCTCTTTACAAAAAAATAATGATGATTGCTGAGCAAAGGATGATGCAATTCCACTTCCAGCAGCAATAATATTTATAAGAAGGAGTCCTGTAGCTCAGCGGTTAGAGCACTCGCCTCGCAAGCGAGAGACCTGGATTCAATTCTGGGCAGTGTGAAAACTTTGGCAAGTTTCCTTACTCCACGTGCCTGGTAATAATCCCTCAAGAAAAAAAAACAATAGTAGAAATTAGTCACTTCGATCCACGACTGTTTGTGGGGACACTGCTATGCGCGATGGGCTATCGCATTTCACCCAGAAATATACAGTCAGTACACTTTACAGTGTAATTCTGTGAAGCGCTTTGAGACATCTAGAAGACATGAAAAGCACTACTGTATATCGAATGTAAGATTCATATGGTCGCAAATAATGTACTACTGGGATTGACTGTGATGCCTCACTTATGTTGGTATATGTTCAATATTATAATGCAACAATCCTTTGATCATGTCATCAAGATGTATCAAAAGTACATTTTCAAGCATTAGGGTCCAATATGTGGTATTTCTTAAAAGGTTTCCATAATAAGGAATAAAGTTGTGCTAATGAGGACATCTTCTGATAACCAGAAGGATTATTAAGGAATCCCATCGAAAAAGGTTGCAAATGAGATCCAATGTAATAGCAGGAAATCGTAGTTCTAGGTTTTGGAAACAAGTGAATGGTTCTATTTTGTGCTACATCTGGTAATATGGAACTAATGTTGTTTTCAGTTCTCATAATATGGTTTTAAAATAATAAGCACTCTCAATTGTGAAACACCTGAGTTCTGAGAGTGTTAAATTCATTGAATCCTATTAGTCCAATGATCAGAACTGCTACCCATCACAGATGTTGCCTGTTGGATGAAGTGAAGTAGATATATGATCTGCTTCAGATAAATCTGGAATTATTCATGTATTGCTCTCATACATCATCTATTCAGCACTCTCTGTATCAATGAGATTTTCATAGCCTCTTGAAACCAACACAACAATTTGCCTCGTTTATGCATGCCCTCTGCAACTGAAGGAGCCCAGAGACTGTTATTGTCACAAATTGCAGTTGCTAAAGACCAACTCATATTAGTCACCAAATAAATACACAACAGTGAACAATATATGTTGGATGTGTTTGCTTATGGAATTTTGTCTACTATCCTGTACCATCTTCAGGTAGCTTTGCTGCGCTGCTCCTTTGCTTGTTTCTAGCAGTGGAACAACAACAACAACTTTGATTTATATAGCGCTCTGCATGCCAGATGGCCCCTCAGGGCGCTTCCAGAAAGTGCTTTCTAAATGGAAACCAACATATAACCAGAACAACAACAAAATTACATTTTAGAGCGCCTTTCACGTCGGGAGGACATCCCAAAGCACTGAACAGTCAGGTCGGGACCCGAGCACGGGGGCAGCACACACATATATATATGTGTGTATATGTTGGAGTAAGAATCATTGCCCAGAACATTCCTTGGCAAAGTAAGCTGAGGTGAAAATGTGAAGTCAAAATTGAGGTACATGCCTAACTATTTTCCTTTCCTTAATTATCACTAGGGATCAATAGGAAACACACAGTTGACTAGAAACTGTTGTTTGTGACAGATTAGGTGTGGTCTAGGATACCCTCCCTGACTTTGGGAGAATGTACTTTCCATTCGTTTTTCTCAAAGTCAATTTGACCATCATTTTATTTAGCAAACGATTTTAATTCCCAGCTGCTACAAAGGCTTTTTAACTCCAAATGTCTGTTCCTAAAATGACTTTTAGATCAGTTTCTGGCAAAGAAATGTGAAATCCTTTCTTTCTACAGCGCACTTAAAGATGTAAATACCTGATCTGATCCATTAGCTATCTTTCCTTTCCTACTCGTTCGTATTACTACAGTAAGATAAAATTGGTCGTTCACTTCTTAGGCTGCTTGTAGATATTCATGTGCGCTAATTGGTTGCTGGGTTTTGCAGCAGGAAAAGGGAAAGAAGAAAAGAACAGCGTCAAGTCTCTGAGATGGAATTAGTCAATGAATATCTGAGCTAGAAGGATCTGCTGTAGTCCACACCGTTGATGAATTACCCGTTGACATATGAATTATTATCAATTGGGAACAATTTACAATATCACTTCTCTATTTTCTATAGAATCCGCTAAATTAAATTGAGCACAACTTTTAATTTTCTGTAGTTTATTCCAATTTACAGGAATCAGGAGACTTTGCAAAATTTGTTTTCTCAAAACCATTAGCAATGTCCCCAGTATTTATTTTTCAATTTATACTTTCTTCCACTTCTAGGCTACTGCCACAATACTTACCATGCTTCAAAATTAATTCAGCAAAGAATTAAGTAACATTTGATAAATTAAAGGTAGTTAAGATATTATAATGGCGTATTATACTGTATTCTTTGTTGTTTGGTTCATAGCTAACTGAAGATTTTCCCCCCTCTATTCTCACATACTGAAAGAATGTAAACCTTTGCCACCTTTACAACAACAACAACAAAATTACACTTGTATAGCACCTTTCACGTCAGGAGGACGTCCCAAGGCGCTGGACAGTCACTGTGTCAGACCCGAGCTGGGGTCAGTGGGGGGAGGGAAGGAGGCAATTTGGAGTTGACGATGGGACCATCGAAGAAAAGTCTTGAGGTGGAACTAGAAGGAGGCCAGGGAGCGGGTGAAGCAGAAGTCACCTTTAAACTCAGACACCCTCTAATTTTATTCTTTCCTCTCTTCAGAGCGCTGATCGACTGTGGTCTCCCAATAGCTCACTCACAGGGCTTTTCCTAATGGGTGATTCTAGTCAATGAGTAGCAGAAGGTTATTCAGTCATAGAAGAAATCATAACCTAGCTTGATTCTATCCTTCACATTACATAAATTTTCACTAATTTTTCCTTGCTAGCCTCTATGATATTGAAGCAAATTGTAACACTGCTACTGTTGTCCCAGCTGGTGGCAGTTTATTCACTATGTAGCAATGAGAAAGCCTGAAACTGTTAGAGCTCAACTTGTATAAGCCATGGTATGAGTTCTGTAACTCAGTGGTTAGAGCATAAGCCTCACAACCAAGAGGCCTGGGTTTTATTCCTGGCGAGGCGAAATGTTGGGCAAATTTCCTTACTCCACATGTCTCTGTTTATTTAACAGTAAGAACCTGGTTGTTAGCGTCGATTGGTGGATTGCTTTTCTGGGGATAATAAATAATTCCTTTAAAAAATTTATGATAAATTGGTCACTCAATCCACTACTGTTTATGGGACACTGATGTGTGCAATTGGCTGCCCCATTTCACCCCAGGGTAGGATGAGGGAGGGTAATAATAATAATAATAATACTCCTTGCATTTGATATAGCGCTTTCCACATCTTATCAACGTCCCAAAGCGCTTCACGGAATATACTTTAAAGTGAATTGACTGTATATATTTGTGGGCGAATCGCGGCAGCCAATTGCGCACAGCAGTGTCCCACACACAGCCGTGGATTGAAATGACCAATTTTATTATTGTGGTTTTTTTGGAGGGATTATTATTAGGCTTGTGGAGTAAGGAAACTTGCCCAAGGTTTCACCCTGACCTACCTGGATTTGAACACAGGTCTCCCCAGCTTGGTCTCCCCAGCTTGGTCTCCCCAGCTTGCAAGACAAGTGCTCTAACCACTGAGACACAGGAACTCCAGGTAGAGAGGAAGGAGGGCAGCTGAAGGCACAGACAAGAGGAGGGTATTGGGTCATCCTTGAAGGAGGCAAGGAAGGGAGCAAGTTGAAAGGATTGTGGGATAGATCCTGGCAGTTGGTTGAGTCAGGTGTGGAGTAACTTTGAGTTACTTAACTCTTTCTCTACCTCAAGCTGTTTACGCAACGCATAAAGCAACACACTACAAGCTGCTCTATCTATTTTGGGAAGTATGATGGAAAGCTGGATGGTATCCAATTTCCTTCGTGGTGATATTTTGACAGTGCATCAGTAAAAAAATGATGGCACTGAATGAGAAATAACTAGATAAACTAGGGCTCTTCAGTCTAGGAAAGAGGAATGTTAGAGAAATGTTTAATGAGATAAAAAGGAAAATGGAACAAAACTTTCAGCACGGTAAAGGGGTGTAGGTTCAGAGAAGAAAACAGAGATTTCATAACAGACACGAGGAATCCTTTCTCTGCAAAGAAGCTAACCGTTGGAATGGTTCACCAGGAAGATCGGTAGAGACTGCGACATTGGTTTCATTTAAGAGAAAGCTTGGTGCAGTGAATGAAGAAATGGTAGGGGGGATATTCTGGAAGGATGAGATCAAATGGAAGTAAAGGCATTCTTCATCTAAGCCTTTCTTGTGGGTCAAGAAGCCATGGAAATTTGTAGGATGATGAACTGCTAAACACTGAATAAGATCAAGCCTGAAATAAACAAGGGAGAATTACTTAATGAATGGTACATTGGCAGGTGTTCAGTCAAAAATGTTAGTTCCAGGAGGTAACTAAAAGTTGATAGTACAGTGTGTGCAGTTGGAATACTGTAGCTGGGCTAATTATCATTACTTTGTTCTTCATTACAGAAGTGGTTTGCTCTTTATAATTTTAACTCTGTGCTCTGTTGTATCGCTGCATTGATGTACATATCTTAAAGTACTTTTCTGAGTTTAGATTCTCTGTCGCATTTGAATTTTTTCCTACCGCTTTTGGCTTCTATCTGAGATGTCTCTTTTCAAGGTTGAAGGACTTATCTGCTGTGCAGATATAGCTTATCTCACCATTCCTCATTGCTCATTCCTCTATAACCCTGGGGATCAGTCACAGGTTGCAAATAATTTCAAGTTCCCCTAGTCTACATGAATTTCATGCTGAATGAGAAATATGTATTACATTTTAGAGACGTTCATACCACTCATAATATTACATCCGTTCTGATTTATATTAAATTTTAAGAGACAATTTTTATAGAGACAATGCAAAAATATATATATTGATGGGAGGAGATCAGAATCATTGCCATTGATACCAGTGAATCCCCACTCAAAACCAAAACACCGTTTGTGCTTCACAATGTGTTTTTGTAAACATGCGAGGATAGAGTTAGAAATGACAGTGCACAGATTAGTTCCTGGTCTTTGTAGAATATTCTAAAAATCCAGTAGAAATGTTACTTTGAGAAAGATTGGAAGATAACCTCTGCAAATTGTGAAGGGCAAACTGTAAATCTTCATAAATTGCCACTTACATTTCCCCTGAGATATAGCCAGAGGAAAATGCCACGAGTCATAGTTGAGAGTAGTCCATATGTTTTAGGTATTCTGATCTGTTTCACTTGTCTTATATTCAACTTGTAAAGAATGAATTGTAACACTGTGTTTAGTTCCAGATTCTAATCATCCAAATTTATCCCCGCTCAAATTTAATTTAATTGGCTACTCATCTTAATGTTTGTAGGGAACGCACAGAGCACTACTGTGTGTAATTGGCTGCCGCGTTTCGCTCACGAATAGACAGTCAATTCACTTTACATGGAGATGTGAAAAGCGCTATATCAAATGCAAGGATTGTTATTGTTATTATTATTATTAGCATTAACATTAGACCAAAATATTCTAACCTTCTCAGATCACAAATCAATCAACTCCGGTGCCAATCGATCAGATCAGTGTAGACAGGTTTAGAATTCAGGTCATGGTATGTGACTGACCTTTCTCACTTAATGAAACAACCATGAAGCAGCAGAAATCATTCTACATATGATGTGGGTATTACCTTGTACTGGTAATCAAACCACAACCATCTCAACATCTGAATCACTAAGTAACTAATAGTTGTAAAGCCTGAATTAACACATACCAAGCTTTCTGGGACACATGCAGATTCTGCAATATTTCTCGTGAATGTTCAGTGAGATGAAGCAATATTTTCAAAATCTAGGTTTGTTGAAGTCTCCAATGGACATAACATTTCATTATAATTCCCACATATTAATTGACAATCAATGATTTATGTATGATATAATCATGGTGGCTGCTTGGTTTCGCTTCTTCACAATTGGTAGAGAGAAATTGGAAAATATTTCTTCATTACTGTGGCTAATTAAGATTATCTAATGAATATTATGGGTTGAATAATTGTGAAGAGTGAAATGAGAGTCAAGTTATTAACCACTGACCGTATATTACCTCTCTTTCCAGGTTATGGTAAAGCTACATAGTGTTTCCACCTGTGGAGTAGGAGCTTGCTAATGGGATGCTTGCATTTGAGATATCATGCCATAAAGATATCTCTGAGCAATTCACAGGATGTACTATGAAGTGTAGTGACTGGGTCTATTATAAGGTGATCGCAACTAATTTTGTGCACAGCAATTTCCCCAAAATAATTCACAAAGGAAATAATCAATTTTATTATGGGGATCATTTATCAGGACACTGGGAGAAACTCCTTTTTTTAAAATAGTGCCATGGGATCTTTAGCATTCAACTGAACAGTCCGACAGGGCTTTGGTTGAATGTCTCGTTCAAAGTTTAACACCTTCGACAATGCAGTACATCTCCACTATTTGCATTGCATCAGGTTAAACTGAAGTCCTGAAGTAGGGCTTCGACCCACAACCTTTTGACTCTGAATCAAGAGTGCTATGAACTGAGCCATGCTGACATGGACAAATGCTACATTTTTGTCCCTGTCTCACTGGTTCCCCTAAGCAAAACCAAAGCACAAGTGTTAATTAAACTGCTCACTAATGTGCTGATGTGCTATAATAATAATAATAATAATAATAATCCTTGCATTTGATATAGCGCTTTCCACATCTTATCAACGTCCCAAAGTGCTTCACAGAATATACTGTAAAGTGAATTGACTGTATATATTTGTGGGCGAATCGCGACAGCCAGTTGCGCACAGCAGTGACCCACACACAGTTGTGGATTGAAATGACCAATTTTATTATAGTGTTTTTATTTTTGAGGGATTATTATTAGGCGTGTGGAGTAAGGAAACTTGCCCAAGGTTTCGCCCTGACCTGCCTGGATTCGAACACAGGTCTCCCCAGCTTGGTCTCCCCAGCTTGCAAAACAAGTGCTCTAACCATTGAGCCACAGGAGCTCCACGAGCTGGCTGCGTAGAGAGTGTACAGAATACAGTGTGCTCGTTGAAATCAAATTATCAATGCAAAGCCTAAGAAAATCAGTCATACCACCCATAAGTGAATCTACTATTGGAAAATGGAGAAGTGGTGTCAGCTTGGCTCAGTTGGAGTTGCAGTGTCCTGTAGCTCAGCGCCCGCCTTACAAGAGTGAGACCTGTGTTTCAAATCCAGGCAGGTCAGGGCGAAACCTCACTCTCTGCTTTCTCAATAACACGTTTGCTTTCCTCTCTTCTGCCCCCAATGAGAATAGTATAGTTCAGACATGTAACTTTTGCACCAGTTTAAAGATCTCTCTGAACTGCCTGGTCGCTGTGTGTAAAAGGATTAGTATTATTATTATTTATATATTATATTATCATATAAATGATTATTTAGTCTATTATTAATATGCTATGTTTTTAAAAATGTAATATATATATTTTTTAAATTGTGTTGGGTTTTCAGCTGAATATCCGGCAAGCGCTTTAACCAGCATTGGCCAGGTCCCAAGGGTGCCGGATAAATAGGCTTTTACTGTATATTGTGTTTTATGGGTGAATGTGGCATCTAATTTATGCTCAACAATTTTCCACAAACAGCCATGGAGTGAATGACCAATCCTATGTGGGAATTGTTGGCCAGGACATGAAGAGAAAATCCCTTCTCTTTTTAAATGTTGCCATGGGATCTTTAATGTCCAACTGAAGAGGCAAATGATGTCTTGGTTGAAAGTCTCACCCGAAGGAGAACACATTGTTTTAGAATGTCACCTTAAACGATACGAGTTTCAAGTTCAAAAATGATGCTTGAACCCATAAACTTGGAGAGTTTGTAGTACTACCAACTACAGTACTACCAACTACAGTAGAAGTCCATTTATCCAGCACCCTCGGGACCTGGCCAGTGCCGGTTCAAGCGCCTGCCGGATATGCGGCAGAAAACCCAACACAAAAAAATATATATTTTTAAAACATAGCATATTAATAATAGACTAAATAATCATTTATATGATAATATAATATATAAATGATAATTATAATCATTTTACACACGGTGACCAGGCAGTTCAGAGACATCTTTAAACTAGTGCAAAAGTTACACAATAGAATGACACTGTTCTCATTGGGGGCGGAAGAGAGGAAAGCAAACGTGTTATTGAGAAAGCAGCCGCCGCTGTCACTGTTGTTAACTTTCCTTCCAAATGATCCAAGGATCGGCATTGAAAGCAAACGTTTCATTTCAGCTTTAAAGTTAGATTTGTTTTTAATATCAGACTGGTGGTAAGGGGCGAGGCGCTGAATGTGTTTTTGATATGCACTGCAGCTTCCTAACCGTAAAAGTTGAAACACTGCACTCTGTAAAACAACCAGATTGGGTGTTGCAGGGGTGTGTGTATTTTTATTAAAATAAAAGCCAAGGCTGTTATGCATTGATCTGCAAGCTTTGCATTGATCTGCAATGGTGTGTGTGTGTTTTGCTGATTTGTGGCTGCTCTCATTTTCCATCTAAATTAATCAACTCACTCTTTCTCTCTCTGCTGTACCGGAAGCATTCTGAGCCAACGCCACCTTCAGGTACCTAGTAACAGCATTCCAAAATACTGACGTGACAAAATACTGACTCAGCAACACAAAACACCAAAAAAATGGCTTTTTGTCTGGATAAATTCTGGTTAATCGAATGCGGACCTTTTTTTTGCGGTGCCATTTATATGGAGGGTACGGTTGATCGGGTCATGGATAAAAGGGCTTTTACTATAGAATATATTGTGAGCTTTGGGACATCCACTATACCAAATATAAGGATTATTATTGTTAAGTGCAAAGTCCAGGTTTTCCCCATTCTCAGAACGGATGGTGGCCCAGTCATTGAGCACATACACTCTCCTTTATCATTGTTAGGATTTTTAATTCAATTGGCTATTGATCCAGCACAAACATGTCTATCTGAGGCCTGTAAGTTAAGGGGACAGAGATATTGAGAAATAGAGATATTTAAGGAACGGTAAAAAATGTCACCTGCGCCTGAAGGTATTGTGAAACTCTACTGCAGTATGAGTTTGTGAGGAATGCACTCATAACCTTCTGATTCAGAGTCAAGTATGCTTCCAACTGAGCCAGGTTGATACATTAGCCAATCCAGTTTAAACATTATTGTAGTTTGCACAGATTCTGAATATCTAGGACAGCATCACTTAATTAGCTGGTGAAAATGGCCATTATTCTGCCACTGTTTGCAGATACCTACATATTACACACAAGCATTAGATAACAGAGGATTTCCAGAGTCCCTGGGGGCAATATCTGAATACCTGAATTCTAATACGCAACCCATGAGTTACTTTTGTCGATTACCAGGTGAAGATTCAAACATTGCAACGGTTCCAAAAAATAATTGGAAAATTTTGTTTCCGTTAGAAAAACCATCAGTGTTGGTTGCTCTTTTCCTCTAATTAATGTTTGCCTATGATAATAAATTACTGCCATTCAGTATATCTGAAATCTGGTGCACAAGGCAAACAAACTAGGACACACACTGCAGCCTGCATGATAAACAAGGTTGGGAGAAGCAACTTCTGTGATTATGTTTGCTGCATAAAGTAATCTAACTTACATGACACATCAGTTTACATTCATACAATGCGTTCACATTGGGAAAAAGTCTTAAAGCGCTTCGTACAACCTACTGTGATCTTGAACTGGAGGGAGAGCTACAGAGGGGAGACAGAAAATGTGGTTGAAGAGGTAATAATAATAATCCTTGCATTTGATATAGTGCTTTTCACAACTTCTAGACGTCTCAAAGCGCTTCACAGAATATACTGCAAAGCAAATTGACTATATTTGTGGCCGAATTGCGGCAGCCAATTGCGCACAGCAGTGTCCCACAAACAGTCGTGGATTGAAATGACCAATTTTGTTATTGTGCTTTTTTTGAGGGATTATTATTAGATGTGTGGAGCAAGGAAACTTGCCCAAGGTTTCGCCCTGACCTGCCTGGTTTCGAACATAGGTCTCACGCTTGTAAAGCGAGTGCTCTAACCACTGATCTACAGCACCTTCTCAAATCTTCAAGGTATCATAGAGTATTCTGCAAAATGAATTGACTGTATAATTTGTGGGTGAAACGTGGCAGCTGATTGCACACAGCAGTAGATAGGTCTTAATGTGGGTTTTGAAGGAGAGGGAGGTTCTTCCAGAGAGCGGGGCCAGAGCGAGGTGACAGTGGGGTGGAGCAGGCAGGGGATTTGAAGCAGGACAATATTTGCCGAGCAGAGGGAGTGATTGGGGGCAGTTGGGTCGCATGACAAAACATGAATCCTGAGGAAGTCAGAGATGCCTCTGTTCAGATGCCAATCTGATTTCTGTGCAAACGTATAGCAGCCAAAAGACTCTGTTGGTGCTTGGCAGGAGATAGGCTTAGATATGCATATGAGTAGAGATCCAACAGGTCGTCCTGAGATTACACTTACAGGGTCTGCTTCCCACCAATGCTTTTGTGAATGAATCCTGCAAATTAGATGCAGCTCATAATTTGCTTCCTTTTTTTTTATTTGTGGGAAGAGAAGTTGAATGAAAAATAAGGGGAAAAAATAATAAGAATCCGTACATTTGGCACAGGGCTTTCATGGCAAAAGGACGCCTCAAAGCACTCCACAGAATGTATTGTGAAATGTAACAACTGTGTATTTTGTAGGCACACACAACAGCCAATTTGTGCCAAGCAACGTCTCACCAATAGGCATGAAGAGAGTGACCAATTTTATTTGGGCGGGGGCTTGTTTGGCCAGGACACCAGGAGGAATTCCCTTCTCTTTCTCAAACAGTACCATGGGATCCTTAACGCCCAACCTGAACAGGCAGACTGGACCTCAGTATATAATAGCTAACATTTCTGCTAGGGCAGCTGAAAGTAATAGGCTACAATATATTTCACAAGATGTTTTTTTCCACTATTGAGTGTGTCTGCGGGATAGGAGGCTGCTAATGAAGTGCAGTGGAAGTTTGCAGATCAGCAGGAATGACTTCAGTCCTCTGGGAACCATCCATTTTTTTCATTTGAAGCACTTTTGCTTTCTCCTTCAGTGCCGCTATCAAATCGTGGTGTTTGCACCCCTGCTGCCCTCATTGCCCTTGTCAGCACATGAAAATAATGCTGACTTTTGTCCCACCCAGTTGAAAGCTGCTTCCATCCTACAAAATACTTTAAAACCAGACCTCAAATTCCATCTACTCTTTGCCTGAAAGCTTGAAAATTTAAGTTCTTACAGAATTGGAACACCATGTTGAGAGGACGTCCCAAGTTGCTGGACAATCAGAGTTCGGGGTCCAGGCATCAGGAGGGGTCGGAGGGCAGGAAGGGTAGGAGGTAGGGTCCGTCGATATGGAAATTTTCCGATATAGATATATCGATGGGCTCATATCGAGATATACCGAAATATCGATATTTTGGGGGTTTTCGTACTGTGCATGCGCACGGCAGCGCGCGCATTCGGAGTGCGCGCACATTCGGGGCCTATCTCCTCAGGAGGTAAATATATTTCTCTCTCTGTGTCTCTCACTCTCTCCATCTCTGTGTTTTTCTGTCTGTGTGTCTCTGTGTCTCTCTCCCTCTCTCCTCTCTCACATCCCCCCCATCTCTATCTACCTGTATATTATCACATCCACCCCGTCTCTCCCCCCCCCCCCCCCACCCCGCCATCCCTTTCTCGCACCCCGCACCCCCATCGTCTCTCTCCCCCCCGCCCCCACCAGCCATCTCTTTCCCCCTCCCCCCACCCCCGCCGTCTCTCTCTCTCTCCCTCCCCCAGCCGTCTCTCTCCCACCCCAAGCCGTCTCTCTCCCCCTCCCCGCAGCCGTCTTTCTCCCCTCCCCCAGCCGTCTCTCTCCCCCTCCCCCCAGCCGTCTCTCTCCCCCTCCCCCCAGCCGTCTCTCTCCCCCTCCCCCCAGCCATCTCTCTCCCCCTCCCCCCAGCCGTCTATCTCCTCCTCCCCCCAGCCGTCTCTCTCCCCCTCCCCCCAGCCGTCTCTCTCCCCCACCCCCCAGCCGTCTCTCTCCCTCTCCCCCCAGCCGTCTCTCTCCCCCTCTCCTCCCCCCCAGCCGTCTCTCTCCCCCTCTCCTCCCCCCCCAGCCGTCTCTCTCCCCCTCCCCCCAGCCGTCTCTCTCCCCCTCCCCCCAGCCGTCTCTCTCCCCCTCCCCCCAGCCCTCTCTCCCCCTCCCCCCAGCCGTCTCTCTCCCCCTCCCCCCAGCCCTCTCTCTCCCCCTCCCTCCAGCCGTCTCTCTCCCCCTCCCCCCAGCCGTCTCTCTCCCCCTCCCTCCAGCCGTCTCTCTCCCCCTCTCCCCCCCGCTCCCAGCCATCTCGCCCCCCCCCCCCCCCCCCACCCACCCCTTGCATACCTGTATATTGTATTCGAGGACTATGAATACAATATGGCGGCTTTGCACCTCGGTCTGTGCATTGTGTATAGAGATGAGCATTCTGGGTCTTGTAGTTCAGTGTGCGCGCATTCCGATTTTTTCCCTCGTTTCAATATATCGATATTTTTTAAATGCCTATATTGGCGTATCGATATGAAAATTATATCGGGTTTTAGCGATATATCGATATATCACCGGACCCTAGTAGGGCTAAGACGCAAGAGACCAAAAGGCGCGGTCGAAGACGATTGTCTTGAGATGAGCCTTGATGGAGGCAAGGGTGGGGATGAGTTTCTTTTTAAGAACAATGGGTAATCTTCTAAACTGAGGCTGAATTTACAAATTTTTCACAATCTTACATTTTATGACAATATGGTCTAAGAATAGGTGGAATTTTCAGTTATAGTTGCCCAGATGCAACATAACCCCTTGGCTCATATGGCCATCTGTATGTGTGAGCCCAGAGAGCGAGAGTTAGGCAGGTTATTCAGCTGTGTAAGCATTACATCCAAGCCGGATCCTTGTTCAGTTGATTTTCGCTCAAGGGCATTTCAGGCAGGGTTACAATCAATCCTGGCTGATTTTCCTCTCTCCAGCCCAGGAACTCTGAGGCCAATGGCAACATCCATGTCGCTATCCCAGAGAGCTGCTTAGACATGACACACGGTAAATGACAGATGGGATCTTTTTCAGATATGGATCAAATTCTGGTCTATTGCTTGTTCTTCACTTCACTCTCACCCCAACTGGTGGCCAAGCTTTCAGCCACTGCGTTCCCTGCTATCTGCCTCTCTCTGCGCCTTCAAAGCTCTTGTGGAGTCAAGCCCCACTTTGTGACTTTGAATTTATATACTCCAGATTGATACTCCAATGCAGCAGAGTCCTGTAGCTTAGTGGTTAGAGCACTTGCCTCGCAACCTGTGTTTGATACCAGGGCAGGGTGAAACGTTGGGCAAGTTTCCTTACTCCACGCCTCTGTTTATCTAGCGGTAAGTGGGAACTCAGTTGTTAGTTGATTGTCGATTTTTTTTGGGGGGGGTTATTAATTCCTTCAAAATAAATAAAAATATCACTCAATCCACAATTGTTTGTGGGATACTGCTGAGTGCAATTGGCTGCTGTGTTTCGCCCACAAACCATATAGTCAACTCATTTTATAGTACATTCTGTCTAAAAGAAGTGATAAGGCATTATATCAAATACAATGATTATGAAGATTATTATTATTTATTATTATTCTTGGATGTGATGTCCTTCAGATGAGACATTAATCCAAGATCCTGTCTGCATGTTCAGGTGGATGCTAAAGATCCCTTGACACTATTTGAAAAGAATTGAGAGTTTCTCTCGGTGTCCTGGCCAACAATCTGCCAAAGTTTTTAAAAAGAAATTTACTTTCAGTTCAGTAACAATCTTAATTTTTCAAGCTTTCAGTCCAAGAGTCGGTGGAATTTTGGACTTGGTTTTAATGTATCATAGCCACTGATGCCAAGCACTGTTCACTTTATAAATTGCTGATAAGTAGAATATATCAGCTTGTTTCTGTGTCTGCCATCTGCTACTTTCCCTTTTCAGCGCTTTGGGGCGGCCTCCCGACGTGACAGGTGCTCTATCAATGTAATTTTGTTGTTGTTGTTCCCGTTCTCTCTTTCTCTTCCAGCAAGAATTTACATGGCCAACCCCATTTTACTTCATGCAATCCTTTTCTTTCCCTCCCACCCACCCTTTACTGATTTAAGTCTTCTTATGCCAGCAACTGTATTAAAAACGCTGTCCTGTGACTCTTCTGAGTAATTTGTTAACTTTTCTGAATCATAGTTATGCTTCTCTATTTGCTTTTGTGTGCGCTCAACTTCGGTAAAGATGTCAACACAAGGATTGGGACACTTTCATCATTTCATCAGGATTAACAGGACAAATTTAAAAGAGCCATCTTTAAGGTAAAGTAGAACTGTACGAGTGTGAGATCTCTATTCTCCCTTTACTCCTCCAGGCATCCTCTTGCCTTTCCTCAGTCAGAATGATTATTTGCGAGTTATTTTGTGCTGTTAACCCATCACGATCATTGGGAGCAGGGTTAAGGCTGGCCAAACACATTTCACTAAGGACCCTTGTTTGAGCAGACAGAGGTACATTCATGTCATCAATCTGGGCTGCACTGAAACCCAGCAGTGTGTAACGAAAGGCCGGTGTCCAACCCAGGGATCAATCTATCTTTTGATCGTCTTTTGTTTGGGCTAAACACAGACCATTACTGTATTTACAGTAAAACAGCTGCATTCATAAGTAAATCTGTCTGAACATGGGTTTGTTCATTTCCATTCACACAACGGGGAGTTTGGCCAACAAAAGGAATAAAAGGACTGCCTAAAAATACAGACACATTGAGTTACTTATCCCACACTCTTCCTCGACCATAGTCCATTGCCCAGGATCAGAAAAATCTTTTCTCAGGCCACGGAGAGGGCAACGTTCTAGCCTCTTCTCCAGAGAGAAGCACCCAAATCATTTTAAATATGAAGAAATGAAAATCCATTCCTGGCCATCTGGAACACCCAATCCCTCCGTGAACAACCAGCAACCAGCAATGAAGAGCTGCTACCAGCAACATTTACAATAACAACAACTACAAAATCACATTTGTAGAGCATCCAGAGGGTGTCCCAAGGCGCTGAACAGTCAGAGTTCAGGACCCGAGCAAGGGGGAGTGTGCAAAGTTGGAATGAGGGAAGGGTTTAGAGGCAGAAGGGGCCAGCGAATACCACGCTTTACCGTTGGCACTTGACTAATACTGTACTAACCATTAATTACTGGGCATGATATGAAGTTAGAAAAGGAGGATTGAAAAGGAGGATTTTCAGTTGGGCCTTGAAGGAGGCAAAGGAGGGAGCAAGATGAGGGGATTGTAGGATGGGGTTCCAAAAAGTGGGGGCAGAGAGGCTGAAAGCCCAGCTGGTTTAGCCAGTATACCAGCAATGCCCTCCAACATCTCACGAAAATTAACGTTATTTACACACAATCCTTGATGTGTCTCCAGACTATTCAATTGCACAGAACACCAAAGATGAGTCCAAACCTGTCCTTGCTGAAGGTCCATCCATATGTAGTGGTATTTTCTGGTTAGCCCTTGGGTGATTTTCCCAACCATAACCTGAGGCCTTTTGTAGCATCTTTTTGGTGAATTTCAAAACAGTGAAGATCAAACCTGGAAACATTAGTAAAATTATAGAAGCAGAGTTTATGGTTGGTTTCAAGAGGAAAATAGACAGGTACGTGAAATAAAAAGGTTTGAAGGGTATGGGATAAGGTGGGATATGGGATAGGATTGAATTGAATTGACAGCTTGCCCTGAGAGTTGGTGCAGATGTGATGGGCAAAATCTAGCCATTCTCAGCCTCCATGGTCCAGCTTAGAAACTTGCAGTTTCATCTGAGTAATGCTGACAACTTGCATTTATATAGTGCTGGGTCATGTCTGGGTAATATCATTTCTCCAAACTAAACTTAATTTTCCCAATTGGCAGTCGTCACTGTTGACAACTTGGGGGTTGAAATTCTCGTCAGAGTGCATTAACATAGGCATTAACATTGTTAACCTCTGATGGGATTTCTCAATTAAACTGATACATACTCAAAATCATTACATGAAATGCTGACTGGGATTTTATACCTCTAAGCTTTAAGTATCTTCTATGGTGGATGAAGAATAAAGAAGTTTATTATAAAAGTTGAAAGGCATGAAGCATTAATTCAGTCATGAATTAACTTTATACCATGCCCAGTAATTAATGGTTAGTACAGTATTAGTCAAGTGCCAACGGTAAAGTTATGGAGTGAAATTAAGCTAATTGAGAAGTGCACCATTTACTTCAAAGGCCTGCAATAGTTTGAACGCTGGCTCTATATAATGGAGTTACTGATAATAGAAATAAGGCCACACTGTTTTCTTGATGGAGTTCTGTATTAACGAACAAGATAATTACCGTATTGACATATTCTGAGACAAAGATAGAATATTTCATTTTGGGGATATAACAAAGATCTTCACAAACCCCTGTATTCCTACTGCCTTGGGTGGCCTCTTACTCCTTTGTCCTCTTTGTGCTTTAAATAATCTCATTTCCAGTGGACATGTAACTTAATTGACTTTGGACCGTAGACAAACCCCAATTAGGCGATTGTGAACTTCATAATAGCGTTCTTGTGAATAAGATCAGAACGTAATATAAACCTCTTTTATTTCTTGGTTCCTTTCTTAGATTTCTTTTTTGATTTAATCTTCCTATTCAAGGAATTCTAGCCCTTAAAAAGATGCAGCCCTTTCTTCTTGTTTCACTGATTTTAGTCTGAACTCTATTCATCTTTCCCATTACTGACCTGATGGTTAACTTATTAACTTCCCCTTCCAATTTACCTAGGCTAATTCCTCATTTACTGTTGTGAACCTTTGTTGTGGAATGTAATCTTTTTTAGTTCACATTTTTGATTCCATTTGTTAAGTATTGATTCAGTTTATAAACTGAACTATGTTGGGATTACCATCTCCTTAATGCTCTCTAAACTTCAGGCTACTTACATGCCATGGTTCATTATCCAATGTTCAGAACTGTACTGTATCTTACTTCATTGCCCTGGTGTCCTGATATAGAACATGACCTCAGTCCACTCTACAAAGCTCTTCCCATTTTATCTGTCAGTATTAGTGTCATCGCTTCCACCACATCCCAATCACTTCAGAAACACATTTGGAATAGCTTTAAGAGGTCTTCCTCTTGCTTTCTCATTATGTGTAATGTACATTTTCAATGTCACGGAGCCCTTAATATTTCTTGATTCAAATTCAAAGAGATTCTATCCAAACACAAACATCTCCACCCTCCCTCCCTTTTGCCTTCTTTATCTTGGCTGAAAATTGGATTTCCAATTCAGCTCTGGCTGAAGCCTAGTTACAATGAATCACATAGAATGATATAAACTGTATAGCACCAAAACAGGACATTCAGCACCTCATAAACTTGCATTTGTATTGCAAGGCATCCTCCCGAGATGAATAGCGCTCTATAGATGTAATTTTGTTGTTGATTTGTTGCTGTTGGAAGTCCAGTCACAATTCAAGAAATGTACAGGTTGAGTGGGCAAGGCCCCATTGAATCATAAACCACTTCTGAGTACTTTAAGGAAATGTATCAATCCCAAAATATGGTGTGGCCTTGGAACACATGTCCTGAAGTTTGTTCCTATATTTGATGAATGGTCTGATCATCAAGGTGGAGCATATTAGTGCAGTACAGTTTCCCATTTCAGGCATCCAGTGCTATAATCATGAGTTCCCGGGTCAGGTGTCCTACATGTAGATGCAGGCAAAATCTCAATTCCAGCAATACGTCTTCATCTCAGTCTCAGTCTCACTAGACCAGAGCAACCTTTCTGCAGGATTCTTTTAGGTTTCTCTGTGTTGCACAACTATTCTGTTGTCACTCTGATTAAATTACCAATTAGTTCTGTTTCCTTGCGAGGCAGAATTGAAGAGCAATAATAATAAAAGTTATTCTGGCATTCGGTACAACCCCTTTAATGTCAAAGCGATTTACAGATTGGGTGGTAGGTGGGGTGGGTGGTTTGGGGATTGATCTTTTGAAGTCAGACCACTACATTATAAAGAGATTATCAAGTACAATGACCATAGAATTATTATTATTACTGTATATAGAATTCACTGTAAATTAAATACAAATAATAGAATCTAATTTGTGGTATTTCGTAATGGACTTAATGGACGTAATGGAATTGAGTGAAGTTTACGGAAGTATTGGTTTTCTATTTCAGGAATGTTTGATAGCCACCAGCAGGTGGCATCACTGCTCTTTTCAAGGCAAATGGTTTGCCAATCTCTAGATTCAACACTCGGACAAATAATTTGTATTCTGTGAACTTTTTAGGCTCTTAAGTTATTTTTTCTTGTTGAACAATATATTCCCTGTGTTATCTGCCCATGAGGCCAAAATGTGTTCAGCTCAACAAAAAAAGATACTGTAGTGATCAACTGCTAAATGCTGTCGTAGCCTTTGAAGCCAGTTTTCTGTGAGTTTTTTTGAGAGCCCCAGGAAACCCACCTTCAAAACTAAATCTGAATTCAACAATTTGCCAAATCTAAAATGTTAGCAAAATAAAGTACCATCGAAATGTATAATACCAAAGAAGATTTCTCATTTATAAAAGGATTAAGGGGTGTGGGGATAAGGCAGGTAGCTGGAGTTAGAGTAGAATATCAGCCATGATTGAATGGCGGAGCAGGCTTCATGGGCCGAATGGCCTACTCCTGCTCCTATTTCTTATGTTCTAAAATTATTTGTCCCATCATGTCTGTGCTGACTCTTTAAAGAGCAATCCTTTCAGCCCCATTAACTGTCCTTTCTACATACCAAGTAGATATGGACCCATGTGTAATCTCTCCCCACCCACCCCCACACACACAGTACAATATTATACACTGTCTGAATGTGAAGTGGCCTCAATTAATTCATTGGAGAATAAGTGTCATGTTGTGGTGGAGGTTGCTGCTGAGAATGTGGATTCAGGGAATAAAAGGCTACAAGAATAAAAGTTTACAACAACAACAACAACAACTTTGATTTATATAGTGCCCTCCACGGCAGACGGTGTCTCAGAGCACTTGGGTTTAATGGTATCCTGAAAAAAAAGTCTGTTGTTGCTCAAATATAACATAACATTGTTTGAATACCCCAAAGAGCAGCATACATAAAATCATAAATTAATTGAGAACGGTCCTATTTCTTCCACTTTCATCTAATGGAAGAGACGAAGCACACTTCTATACAGATGTAAGGAACCTAGATGTTAATGAATGAACTGGTCCACCCACCCAGCTTGCTCTATCACCATCCCGTTTCAGAATCTGACCTGGCCACATATGTACAGAAATTGAAATGGTTTTACTGCTGAGTTTCACCTCTAGGCCTGTAAATGTCCTATAAGAAGTAAGCCTGGGCAGTTTCAGCTAAAGTGCATCACAGTTCACTTCCTTTCCTGTTAAGAGCACTTGCAGACTACAGTATCCCTGCAAAGGGGTTAGATTGACTCGGTTGGTAGCATACTGACCTCTAGAGTATGTACAAGGTTGTAGGTTTAATCTTTTGAACGTTTAGACCAGATTCTAGGCTGACATTTCAATGCAGCACTGCAGGAACACATACCTACTTCAATATAAAAACATGTGAAAACTAGGTCCCTTCTGCATGTTCTGTTTGATTTTGAGATCATGCGACACGTTCGAAAGAGTGAAGGTGTTTGTCTCATTGTACCAGCCAACAACCCTACAGATATACCTTTCTTTGTAGGACATGTTGTGCCAAAATTGACTGCCGCAAGATATACGGTCATTACATTTCACAACACTTACTTGTAAAATGCTTTGGGTGTTTCACATTACAGATGCTATTTCAAATGCAAGGAGTATTATGCCAATAAATCATGAATGTCCAGAATACACGTAGTGACAGGAGAGAAAAAAAAGGCACAATGTAATAAAATAATGGAGGAAACTCAATGTGCATGAAATTCGGATTAAATTGATTATCTACATGAGGTAGCTCAGTGCCTTGAACTGAAATTCCAATTTCCCTCTCTCGTTCTTATTTTCTGCTAATCCATGCGCTCAGATAAATTGAATCCCAGCAATCTGCCCTATCAGCGTGCAATCGGCAATGTTCATTTTGCAATTATCTCTGGGGGTTTCCTGTGCTTGTGACACTATCATTCTCCTCCTGTTTGCAACAGCCAATGTCAGCTACAGTGATAAGCGACTGAGATATAGTAGTAGATCCATTCTTCTCTCTCTAGAGGCTCCAGTCATTTAAAATTTCACCAATGCCAATCGAGTAAGGTACAGCAATGTATAGGGGGGGCAGGGGGGAGTGGGGGCAGGGGAATCTATTCGATTAGAAAGGATAGCTTTCATGAGCAATTAGTAAAGCACAGGCATAATGGGTTGAATGGGCTGTATGTTGAATGCTCAGTATAGAAATCTGTTTCTACAGTGGTGCATTAGAAATGAGGTCTTAATTTGCAAGCTGGTTCTGTTTAAGAACTGTGGAAAAAAACGGTTTCCAATTTAAGTCTGAGATTGAACACTTTCCATAATTCTGTGCATTCAGACATTTTATGATAAAAGGCAAAAGACTTTCAAATCTCAGACTGTTGGTAAGTGCTTCCCCCCTCCCCCCACACACACACACATACATACACACAACCGCCCCACACAAGTGGACCAAATTGGAAGTGTGAAAAACACTTGTTTTCTGGCTTTATACACCTTGAAGAGATATATTTGCTCAGTATTTTCCATAATATCGTCCAGTTCTCACTTGATATCTGAATGAAATAGAATAGATCAAGAAATGTGACATTCAGAATGAGAATTGCCATAATTTGCAGCATGTAAAGCAGCAGGCAGGGTAGCAAATATGCACAGTCTGTAAGCACCAGTGTTAGAAGGTGCTGCAAGGATCTGTGTCCTTTCTATGCACTTGAATTAACTATTAAAAGAAAACAGCTTTCTGCCAAACAAAAAATACCTTTTTTTTTTCAAGTGCATGGGAAACTGCATTATACAACACATGTGCTGCTAGGTTAATATTCCCTTGGCAACAGAGTAAAACAGAAAAGCGAAACTCAGTTGGGCAGAGCAGTAGACCCACGACACGATGTGTTTCTGGCTTCCTGACACAGGTGTGTGTATAAAACTACTCCCTATGTTCAGTCAGTGGCGTGGGACTACTGTCAAAAAACAACTGTGATGTGAACAATCTTCTCCTGGGAACTCCCTTTCCCCTTTCAGCTGCCCCAGTAAGCACTCAGGCTTGTAAGACTTCAATTCCGATGAGATCTCAGATCTGACCTGCAAGTCTTGCAACTCACACAGGGGATTCGCTGGACAAAATGCCATGAGTCCATATGGCAGTGATATTGTTGGAGGGATGCTACTGTCAGAAGCGCACTGCATCATGTCATAAGGATACAGTTGGGGTCCACGGGGAAACCATCGTGATTGCTTTTCACACGTCATCATTATCACCTTCTCCTTATGAATTTTGTTGTGACCATAGTTTTTTTTTGAATGATTAATGCAAGTGAAGGATCGAAGATCATCAAGATTGAAAGGAGCGGGAAGCACAAACAAAGAACTGGATGCTACACTTGGGATTTGAAGGCTTGGAACTAGTTGGGAAGAAGAAAAAGCTGAAAGATGGAAGAAGTCGTACAGTATATAGATCCAAGCAAAGAATGATTTTGTGGAGGAGATAGCGTAATGATTTCAGCTTCCAGCATCACAAAAGCAGAAGAAAATCGTAAAGATAATTTAGACTTTGGGAAGAAGAAACAAGAACAATGCAAAGCAATAACTAGAGTTCTGAAGGAATAATCGTTAAGGCAGGAAAAGCTGCTATGGAGAGAGAAAGGTGGCTAGAATGAAAAGAAATGGCTAAGATACTCTAAAAAAACAGGGAGCTGCACTTTATGTGAGTTCTCACACAATGGTGCACATTATGGAGCTCCTGTGGCTCAGTGGTTAGAGCACTTGTCTTGCAAGCTGGGGAAACGTGTGTTCGAATCCAGGCAGGTCGAAACCTTGGGCACGTTTCCTTACTCCACACGCCTAATAATAATCCCTCCAAATAAAACCTACAATAATAAAATTGGTCATTTCAATCCACGACTGTTTGTGGGGGACACTGCTACAACAACAATTTAAACTTATAAAGCTCCTTTCATGTCGGGAGGACGTCCCAAGGCGCTGCACAGGAGGCGTGTGACCCGAGCTGGGAGGGGAGTGTTCGGGAAGGGGTGAAACACGTAGGGGAGGTCGAAAAGTTCGGGTGGGAACAAAAGGCACGGTCGAAGAGGAAAGTCTTCAAACCGGCCTTGAAAGAGGAAAGGGAGGAAACAAGGTGGAGGGATTGGGGGGTGGAATTCCATAGGGTGGGAGCGGAGAAACTGAAGGCCCGGATTCCGATGGTGGGGCGGTTCGGGCGGGGGGCTTGGAGCAGGCCAAGTCCTGCTGAACGGAGGGTCCGGGTGGGCTTATAGGGGGAAAGTAAGTCGGATAAATAGGGCTGGGCAAGGCCGTGTAAGGCCTTGAAGGTGAGGACAAGGATCTTGAACTCGATCCTCTGGAGGATGGGGAGCCAGTGGAGACGGGCGAGGGTGGGGGTTATGTGGTCGCGGAGGCGGGTGCAGGATAGTACACGGGCTGCAGAGTTTTGGATGACCTGCAGTCTGTGAATGGAGGAGCTGGGGAGGCCGACGAGGAGAGAGTTTCCGTAGTCCAGCCATGAGGTGATGTACGCGTGCATGAGTGGGACCGCACTCGCCTGGTTCAAGTCCTACCTCACAAACCGCCAGCAGTACATCTCCACAAACGTTTTTTCCTCCCGCTCCTACCCAGTTACATGTGGGGTATCCCAGGGATCCATCCTCTTCCTCATCTATGCGCTCCCTCTTGGGGATGTCATCCGCAGACACGGGGCACACTTTCACGTGTACACAGATCACCCAACTCTATTTCTCCACTTCACTTTGTGACCCCCAGTCCCCCGATGTTCTGTCAGCCTGCCTGTTAGACATCAGGGGCTGGATGAGCACAAATTTCTTGCAGCTGAATGTTGACAAGACGGAGGCCATACTTCTTGGCTCTCGTCAACATCTCCATTCACATGGCTCTCACCTGCTGCACCTTCCAGGCCTGCCCCTAAAACTCTCCGAACCTGTGCGCAACCTAGGCATCAGGTTCGACCCCCAACTGTCCTTCCTCCCCCACATCCGGTCCCTCACCAGCACTGCCTTCGTCCACCTCTGACGGATCGCCTATCCCCAGCAATACCTCACCCCAAAAGCCGCTGAAACCTTGGTCCATGCCTTCGTCACCTCACAGCTGGACTATTCCAATGCCATCCTCGCCGGTCTCCCCTCCACCACAATCCATAAAATCCAACTCATCCAAAAGTCTGCTGCCCGTATACTCACCCGCACCAAACTTCGCTCCCCCATTACCCCAGTCCTTGCCAGACTTCATTGGCTCCCTATCCCAGAGGATCAACTTCAAGATCCTCACCCTAGTTTTCAAATCCCTCCACTCCTCTGCACTCCCTCTACCTCTCTGACCTTCTCTCTCCTCAAACCAGCCTTCGGTCCACTGGGTCTGGCCTCCTCCATGTCCCCCAAATCTTCCGCTCCACCCTCGGCGGCCGTGCCTTCAGCCACTACGCCTTGAGGCTCTGGAATTCCGTTCCTCACTACCTTTGGCGCGCCCCCTCTTTTCTCAGTTTCAGGTCCCAGCTGAATTCGACCGCGCCTTTGGTCACCTTTCTACCCCTGCCCCTGGCTCGGTCCCGGGATCCGCTACTGTGAAGCGCTCTGAGACACCGTCCAGCGTGGAGGGCGCTATATAAATCGAAGTTGTTGTTGTTGAAAGACACTTTACCAAATATTATTACAGTATTATGTCTCAGTGGCACAATAAGGCTCTATTTCAAAACCAACGATCGCTATTATACACTATACATTTTACCTTTCAAGAGGGAGCCATGTAGATAGTTACAAAGTAATCATGTATTGGTTATGGAGAAAAGACAGGTATATGTCAAAACGGTCACATTTCCAGGTATATGGTACTGCATGAGTTGTCCTTTCAAAAAATGAGCACAGACATGATAGACTGAACGGTCTTCTTCCATGCTGTAAATTTCTACAGTTCTATAGTGTTCACAAGCTGCTAAATTCAGAATTCTCAAACAGAGTGAATTTGAACTCCAAATAGCGCATTTTAAAACCGGTATCAGGTAAACTAAAGGTGTATATAGTTCTTCAGTACCGGGTTATTCAACCAACCTTTCACTGTTCTCTTTGCTATGAAATAGCAACATATGTGAAATGTGCATCGTATTCTCTATCAAATTGATCATTTACCCAACTGATGCTCTTTTATGTTTGGCTGTGTAAGATCGTATCTGAACAACAGAAAGGTCCCCATTGCATCTTAATAGGGACCTTGCCTATTTATGAATATCTATAGACATGGTGATTAAAGACTAATCTCAAATTACGTTGAGGATTTCCAGCCAAAAAGCGCTTGCTGAAGCACTCGCTGTATTGAACTTGGTGCTTGAATTAAAGGAATGTATTAAACAAAATAAAACGTACATGAGGTCTGGAAATGTGACCGTTTTGACATTGCCAATGGGCCATGGACAATTACAAATTCATGGTGTGGGGCGCAGATCTCGACTGTGAGTTACATTGAATGAACTTTGCGGGTGACAGGATTGATTGTAACGTCAGTCGGATTGCTTTCCAGTCTTTCCAGTCCGCTTGCTTAACTTAGAGCTTCGTGGATAACATCGAATACCGCCTGGTTCTTTTAACCAGTGAGGAAATCAATTGAGCACCTTGACGATTAGCATCCATTTCAATATGGTGCCCAATCGTTTGACTAGAGAATAATTGAAGATCATAATGGATGGCCCTTTCATTTATGTAGTGCCATATCATGCCATTAAAATGTCCCTAAATGCTTCATACAATTTGTATTATGAAGTTTAATCACTGTTATCTGTAGACGAATGTGGCAGCCAGTTTGTCTGGAGCAATATCTCACAAACAGCTATGAAATGAATGACCAATCTTATTTTGGGTCTTCAGAAGCGACTTGAAGATAGAGAAGAAGGGAGTGAGGCAAAGGAGTTCCAAAGTTTCAGGGCGTAGTGGCTGAAAACACAGCCAGCAATGGTGGAGAGGATGATTCTGGGGACAAGGAGGAGAGCGGACCCAGTAGAATAGAGGGAGTGGGTACTGCTGTGATGAGAGAGGAAGTTAGAGAGATGGGTGAGGGGGGTGCTGGTGAGGATTTTGAAGTAGATCCGCTCTGTAACAGGGAGCCAGTGGAGTTTAGCAAGAACTGGAGTAATCGGGGTATGAAGTTTGGTGCAGATGAGAATGTGAGCAAAAGAGTTTTGGATGAGCTGAATTTTGTGAACGGTGGAGGAAGGGAGAATGGCGAGGAGGGAGTTAGAGAAACTCTGACAATTCAATACAACCCAAGCACTTCATCGGAGAATCAGCAAAAACAACATTGATTCCGTTCCCCACATGGGTTTAAACTAATATCCTTTTGTGGTTGTTGTTCTGAAATCAGAGGCAAGAGTTCTATCAACAGAGTCAAGCTGACACCAAATCACACAGAGAGAAACATTATCTTTATAATATAAAGTCTAATACAGCATAACACGGGGAAAAGGAACAGTTCTCCAGGAAATCGTCTCAAATCTTTCTGTTCGCACAAAACTAATCTCAAATAGCCTCTGTCTATCTGCTGAATGTTTCAAGCATGAACTGGTTAGTCAATAGTCTTGTAACCTAGCAACCTCTTCAGTCCCACAGTGCTCCAATTACTCCCACAGGTCAACACTTCTGCAATCTGAGGACCTTTCCAAGTACACTGTGATTCCGTATCCATTTTCAAGTACACCGTGACTCCTTGTCCATCTGAGGCAGCTCGTCCTCAGAGATGCAGAAACTAAGCCTCACGTTTGCTTGCCTGTCAAACCGAATCTGACTTCTGGCATCGATAGTATAAATAAAACACTACCTGACGCTATGATATCTGCTGGCGCAGTGACTCTACTCCATAGTGTAAACAGTGTTGTGTTTCTGCAATTCTCAAGCTTCTGTTGGTTTTGTATTCGCTGCATGTCCACCGAACTGCTTGTATTTCAAAGACAGTTACACCTCAGGTAAAATGCAGATGCGCTAAAAAGCCAATTAAGTTAGAGGAAAGGTAACTGCTCACCTAATCATAGACAATTGGATACAGTTTGGCAAGAGCCAAGGCTTGAGGAGGCCAGAGTGTGCTTGGGGGACATCCCAGAGTTTAACCCACTAAAAACTTTTTACAACAGTCACAGGGATTTCAGTTTCTCTCACACAATGAAGGCAGCAAAGGCATTTTCACTCCAGATTAAAAATGCAAAGCATCTCAGTTTGAAATGGGTCAAATATTTACAAAATGTCATCCCGAGTCCTCAATGTGGTTAGATTAGTGAGTTGGATTTTACTATGATTTTATGAAGATAGGTGAGAATGATTGTTTCTGTTGCTTGGAATACCAGGGGGTAGTGTGGTGGTGGGGGCTGGGGGGACAATAGGTCAGCTGCAGACTGAATGAGAAACATGGCGATAACACAAGAATTCCAATCAAAACTGTTTATGAACTAGCATTTCATTGGACTGTAAAAGGAATTAATTGGTAGCAAAGGAAATTATCTCATTAAAAGAGCATCTATAAATCACACTGCAGTGGAACATTACTTTGGAGGACAAGGCGGTCATTCACAGCCCAAGTGAAGTGAGGGAAAGCGATTCATTCTACTGAGTCAGTGATGAATACAGTATAATGTGAATTTTCAATTATCTGTATTATTACATTTAATTTCAAGCACCAGTATAATGGAGTAAGGTATGGTAAAACCTTATCATAGCTTACCTTCTCCCTTGTTTTGAATAATGCGTAGCTGGCTTGAGCAGTTAATTGTCAATTATTCAATTCAGAGTCAGAGTCAGAAGGTTGTGGAGAGAAGTCCCACATCAGCATTTTAAACTCACATTGTCGAGGGTAACATTCCAGTCCAGTACGAGGGGTGTGCAGCATTAAACGGAGGTGGTGTTCTTCAGACGAGACATCACATCAAGGTCTGTTCACGCCTGTTCAGGTGTGTGTTAAAAATACCATGGCACTATCCCAAAAAATTGCCCAGCAATCAAATTACATTTAGATAGCGCCCGTCAACTGGCGTTGCATCTCAGAGCATTATTGTGTTATTGCAATCATATCATTCCATACAGGTAGATTCTCAGTGTTTTATGATGGGCCAGCCAGAACCAACATCGCAGTCACTTTACAGTTAAATGGATGTTATTTTCTTAGCATATTTGAACTTCCCCAAATAACTACTTTATACAGGAGATGGACATTTTGTACGCGGGGTATCTTGTTAAGCTATTTTTGAATTGTCTTAGTAACAGTTCCAGTTGCACCAATGATTATAGGAATTATGCTTGTGTTGTACTGCCTCTTGCATTTGCATTCATTCAATTTGTAGGTCAGCAATACTTCCTGATCTTCTCTAGTTCCTTATTTTGTGCATTGTAGTCACTCGGAATGGGCACATCACATGTACAATGTACAATGTAACCACATATACAATCCAACAATTACATTTGTACAGTGCATTCTCCATCGCGATGACGTCCCAGGGCGCTGGACAGTCAGTGTTTCAGACCCGAGCTGGGGTTGGGATCGGGGAGGATCGGGAGCTGGGGTGGGGGGTGGGGAGGTGGGGGTGAAATCCTGTTTATTTATGATGATATCTGGTTTATTTCAGACTATAGGTTTATCTGCATGCATTTATGAATCCCAGATTATTGTCATGTGACCTTTTGATGTTACATTTGCTGGTTGATGTTCATAACAGTTGGTCTTTATGTCAACATTAAAGAGTTTACAGAATGTCCAGTGGATACATTTAACTACTGTACTGCACATTGTTAATTTGATTCGGGTACTCTGATGACACTAGAGCTGAACATGATGACAATATGTGGCCTACTATTTCTGTTATTTATTTACTATTCATTTATCATGATATAACTTTCCCAACATTTGCAACATTGCCGGCCTCCGACACTGCCACTCACCGTAGGCTGGCTAGACACAGATCTACGCTTTCATCACATCCTGGCTTGACTGCGTCAACTGCCTGTTTGCTGGACCCTCATAATCACCTTCAAAGCCCTCCTTGGTTTTGCTCCCCGCTACCTCTCCAATCCTAACTCCATATCAACCTGTCCACCTGCTTCAGGTCCCCCGCGCTTCCTGCCCCACCATCAGTGGTCGGGCATTCAGCATCTGAGCCCCCACACTCTGGAACTCTATCCTGCAATTCCTCCACCACACCCCTTCTCTTGCCTCCTTCAAGTCCTGTCTAAAGATCCTCCACTTTGACAGTGCCTTCGGCCACCCTCCCAAGCCCCCCTGGTCCTCCACTCCACTGCTCCTGACCCCAACTCCCAACTTGGGTCCAAGAAACCCTGACTGTCCAGCGCTTTGATAAATTTTCTTATAATCCTTGCATTTTGATGTAACGCTTTTCACGTCTTCGAAACATTTCAGAGCGTTCAAAGAATATACTGTAAAGTGAATTGAATGTCTATTTGTGGGTGAAATGCGGCAGCCAATTGCGCACAGCAGTGTCCCACAAACAGTCGTGGAATGAAGTGACCAATTTTTTTATTCACCGTCCACACACCTCTGTTTGCCTAGCAGTGAGTAGGAACCCAGTTGTTACTCAATTGACAGATCACTTTCTAGAAGTAATAATCAGCTCAAAAAAAAGCCCATGACTGTTGTGGGACACTGTTTTGCGCAATTGGCTGCCGCGTTTTGCCCAAAAGCACACAGTCAATTCTCTTTACAGTATATTCTGCAAAGCGCTTCTCTGCAACATGTTAAGGCTCTATATCAAATGCAAGGATTATTGGTATTATTATTGTTGAAACCACGCAGGGACTCATGACAATCTCCAGGCTTTAGGCTGAACTGCTACGAGAGACATCGGGATACAGCTTGAGTGGAAAGGTATCTCTCTGGGTTGAGCTGTCATCTTTTGACATTTATTCAATCGAAACATTCAAAACTCAGTAGGATAGATCCATAAAAGAGCTACTGTCAGTCCCCCATGAGTTTGCAGTAACAATCTCTGACCGTGATCATCATCAGTCACAATGCTCCATTTGTGGTTTGCACAGTTCCTTTTAGTGTTATTGTGAAGGGTAGAGGTATTTACAATCTAGAGTTTCAGGCATTTATTCAGCAGGAAACCAACTAGGTGCAGATCGATGTGATTCCACTGCAATCAACCACTTTTGGATGTTGGCTTTGCCCACTTCCAGTTTGGAATAGTTTGTGAGTTTGCAACTTCTCCTTCCCTATGCATAGTCTATTAAAGATTACATATCGGCAAGAGAGGTAGAGAATGACACAGCCATTCAGCCCATCTCATTTTATCCTTCTGGACTGCAAATCCCACTGCCTTCAGTTACTGAAGATATATCCTGGATTTGCTTTCTCTAGCAAATTAAGTGTAAGAGGGATTAAAAATTCTAATTGGTGTGTACATATATATCATCTCACAGATTAGTTTTGAACCAATGAATTTCAGCAGTGGTGTAATGGTACAAGGAAAAATACACACAGACATTGTTTTTACCAAACAATCCCTGTTTGGTGCCATCGTCCGGCTGTGCATTAATGACTGAGAGCATCCACTAGGGATGTGACTGTAATACTGTAACTATCCTGTCAGTGCAAGGACCATTTCTGCGACAGCAACATAGGTGGTGCCCAGTGCCCTCGACCACTCACCACACCTACCATACTCTAACCACTGAGCCACAGGATCTCCGAGAAGATATAGGGTCTTATCATGTCGCTGAGACATCTCAAAGCACTTCTCAGAATATACTGTCAAACGAATTGACTGTATGTTTTTGTGGGTGTAAACGTGGCAGCCAATGTGCACAGCAGCGTCTCTCAAACAGTCGTGGACTGAGTGAACAAATTTCTTTTCAAAATCGAATGGACAATTACCCCCAAAGACTAATCTGCCAATCGTCTAACGTCCTACTTACTGCAAGGTAAACAGAGGGTTGTGCAGTAAGGAAACTTGACTAAGGTTTTCCCCTTCAAAATCAAACCTGAGTCTTCTGGTTTTAAAGGCGAGTGCTCTCAGCAATACGCTACAGGACTCTAATGCCAACATTCATGAAGCAGTCAACATCTACCTTGTGACTTTCAGCTGTTGGTTAATGGGATCATAGCTTCACTCAGAGCTATTTAATTAGGGAACAGGGAGCAATTTACTGCACATTGTGGTTAATTCTAAATGAATAATCCAGGAATTTCTAAATGTAATCTGTCTGGTAGATACTATTTAGGGTGTTGGGACGACAAATATAAACTACACCACTTGGTTTATTGTAACTATTCAGGTTTAGCCACACCTCAAAATGAATCACTGATATTCAGTCTGAAAGAACATCAGGTGATATATTGCATTATACATCTCCTGACTCCTGCAAAAATATGATGACCTTGTTCCTGGTATACAATAGAACAACAGCATATAGGTGGCCACTATTACCACATTCGGAAACTTTAATCAAAACACAGCAAAGCAACTGGCACTCAGGTCAGGGCAAAACCTTGAGCAAGTTTCCTTACTCCACATGCCTAATAATAATCCCTCCAAAAAACAACAGTATTAAAATGGTCATTTCAATCCATGACTGTTTGTGGGACACTGCTGTGCGCAATTGGCTGTCACCCACAAATATACAGTCGATTCAATTTACAGTATATTCTGTGAAGCGCTTTGAGACGTCTAGAAGATATGAAATGCGCTATATCAAATGCAAAGATTATCATTAGTATTATTAAGGGTCTGGCGATATATCGATATATTGCTAAAACCCAATATAATTTTCATATCGATACGCCGAAAAAGACATTTCAAAAATATCGATATATCAAAAAATCGATATATCGAGGTAAAAAATCGGGATGCGAGCACATTGAACTACAAGACCCAGAATGCTCATCTCTATACACAATGCACAGACCGAGGTGCAAAGCCGCCATATTGTATTCATAGTCCTATACAATATATAGGTATGCAAGGGGTGGGTGGGGGGGAGAGACAGCTGGGGGTGGGGGGGGTGAGGGGGAGAGAGACGGCTGGGGAGAGGGGGAGAGAGACGGCTGGGGGGTGGGGGGGAGAGAGACGGCTGGGGGAAGGGGGAGAAAGACGGCTGGGGGGAGGGGGAGAGAGACGGTTGGGGAGAGGGGGAGAGAGACGCCTGGGGGGAGGGGGAGAGAGACGGCTGGGGGGAGGGGGATAGAGACGGTTGGGGGGTGGAGGGGGAGAGAGACGGCTGGGGGGAGGGGGAGAGAGACGGCTGGGGGGAGGGGGAGAGAGATGGTTGGGGGGAGGGGGAGAGAGACAACTGGGGTGAGGGGGAGAGAGACGGCTGGGGGGAGGGGGATAGAGACGGCTGGGGGGTGGAGGGGGAGAGAGACGGTGGGGCGGTGGGGAGAGACGGGGTGGATGTGATAATATACAGGTAGATAGAGATGGGGGGATGTGAGAGAGGAGAGTGGGAGAGAGACACAGAGACACACAGACAGAAAAACACAGAGATGGAGAGAGTGAGAGACACAGAGAGTGAAAGATATTTACCTCCTGAGGAGATAGGCCCCGAATGCGCGCACACTCTGAATGCGCATGCGCAGTACGAAAAAACCAAAAATATCGATATTTCGGTATATCTCGATATGAGCCCATTGATATATCTAAATCAGAAAATTTCCATATTGATGGACCCTAGTATTATTATTATTCTTATATAGTGGCCTCCACACCAGGTTGCATCTCAGAGCACCCACAATACTCATAGTTTTGAAAGGTTTATCCTTTCTATTGAGAATAGAGGCAAAAGGTATTACAAACTCTATTGCAATTCTCATTTACAAATTAGAACTGTTAGGGACATGGAGGAATTAATAAATTAAGCCATGTAAGTTGTTGTAGTTGACATGAAGAAGACTTGAGTTCACTAAGATGAACTTAACTTTACGTTGCGAAGTTCACTATTATGTCATCCGCCATCAGGTGGAAAGGAGGCACAACAAACAACAAAATTGCACTTATATAGCGCCTTTCACGTTGGGGGGACGTCCCAAAGCACTGAACAGTCTGGTCGGGACCCGAGCGGGGGGGTGGGGGAGGGGTGGGGGGGAGGGGCTGGGTAAGGGGAAGGAGAGTGGGAGAGGGGGAAGAGTTAGTGGGGCAGCCGAAGGCGCGGTCGAAGAGGAAGGTCCTGAGACCGGCCTTGAAGGAGGAAAGGGAGGAAGCAAGGCGGAGGGTCTGCGGGATGGAGTTCCACAGTGTGGGAGCAGAGAGGCTGAAAGCCCGGCCGCCAATGGTTGGGCGGTTAGGGCGGTGGATGTGGAGCAGGCCTGAGCCTGCTGAACGCAGGGTGCGGGCTGGCTGGTAGGGAGACAGTAGGTCAGAGAGATAGGCGGGGGCAAGGCTGTGAATGGCCTTGAAAGTGAGGACAAGGATCTCGAATTCGAGATCCTAACAATGGTGCTAGGACCTGGGAGTGAGCCAGGCCAGCAGCGAGTGAGACCAGCAGCGAGTGAGTGAGCCCGGCAGGCAGGGAGAAACTGCGCTGAAAAGCAAGCTCACCCATCACACTAGCAAATTCTATGTGTTGTAAATTGTAAATGTAAATACTGTACTGTAATTGGGTTCACAATTTTAAGACTTTTTTCATTTAATTAAAATGTTCTAACAATTTTATTTTTTTTGTTAATACTGTGAAGGAGGGGGGGGCAACAAAACTTTGCTGAGTTAGTGGGGGCGCCGCTATTTAAAGTTTGGAAGCCACTGCCTCAGAGGATCGAGTTCAAAATTCTCATCCTCACCTTCAAGGCCCTCCATGGCCTTGCCCCCTCCTACCTCTCCAAGCCGCTTACCCCTTATCAAAACCTTCTGCTCCAGCCACTCAGCAGGCTCTTGCCTGCTCCATATTCCCCACCCAGTCCTCCCCACCATCAATGGTCGGGTCTTCGGCCTCTCTCCCCACACCCTCTGTAACTCCATCCCACGTTGCCTCACTCCCTCTAAGGCACGCCTCAAGACTCTCTTCTTCGATCATGCCTTTAGCCACCCTCCTACCCTTTCTGCTCTCCACCGATCCCAACCCCACCCCCGCTTGGGTCCTAATCCGTGACTATTGAGTGCCTCACGATGCGAAAGGTGCTTTGCAAATGTAATTTTGTATGGTATTGTAGAAGGGAGTTCTCGATGGCATTCAAACCTTTTTCTAGCCTCTGACTATTGACCCCTATATTTATCAACAGCATCAACAAAGTTACACTTGTATAGTGCCTTTCATGTCAGGAGGATGTCCCAATGTTAGACGGGACACTTTACCTCTCCACCCCCATCAGTTGAACCCATTGCTGACACTTAGTGTTTAAGCTCCCACGTGATTAATGATCATGTGGATGAGGGACTGACTCCTGCTGATCTGCACCACAAGTAGAAGGAAAGAAGCCAAGAGACTTGTGAAGGAGAGAAAAAATTGGCAGAGGAAAAACAAGTGAGGGATCAGGCTGAGCATGGCTTATGAGGACGTTCGGTTTACACAGGGAATGTGCTGTGTTGACAGGAAGCGAACAAATCCAACCAGCCAATTTAATTCAGTTAAGCAATCAAAACATGTTGACTGGAAGCAAAACATTGCATTGGTTTTTTGCCTTAAACAGGATGCACTGTTGAAACATAAAGTGACATATAAGCTTGATATTAGATTGTCTGAGATAAGGATCTGGGGCTGCAGAAACCTTGCCAATTCCAGTCAAGCAGTTTCCACAGCACCAGTGAGGACTTTGATGTAGCACTCTAGTTTTTCGGGGATATCTGCATTATCTATAGCATTGTCTTGTTTACCAGTAGCAAACATTCACTGTTAACTTTGTTAACTACTGTTAACAGCAGCACTATATAATGGGACACAAAGCATACATTCAGAAGTTTAATTACTGTATCATACTGTGTCTCGCTTGGGGATGGTCAACCTCTTGTGCTCTCAGCAAGTTATAATTGTGTTGAAAAACTCAATGCTTGAGGGAGCTCTACAGAATCATTTGATAAGCTAATGCACTTCAAATATTTCTTGACACAGGACAATCAATGGATTTTGTTTTTAGGCTAGCTCTGTGGCACAGGTCCATATTGGACTACTTTAAGAATTGAAGTATTGTATAATGGGATTTTGGAGTGACTGGTATTCTGGGTGAATGAAATAAAATGGGCTAAAGAGCCTTCTTTATCCAAACCTGTGTGATCCTGTGATTACAATATTCCCTACCGGAGGAGCAGTTACATCGTGTAATATATCATTTCCATACTCATCTGAAGCAATTATGCAAAAGAAATTATCCCAGATTTAACCAAGACATGTTGGGTCTATAACATGTCCTTCTCATAATAACTCCTGCAGTGCAGTACTGTGTTTAAAGTGATGTCTTTATTAGCAAGAGACATACAAAGGACAGAGAGGTAAGTTAATTAAATAATGAACAAGCACCTTGATGATTCGGGTGATATATTTTGTCTTTATAAGGTCCAACACCTTTATAGTCCTCCATGGCCCTGCCTCACCATATACCTGTGACCTCCTAGGCCCCTACCAACCTGTCTGCTCCCTCCCCTCAGTGGGCTCCAGACTGTTCCATTTCCCCCTCACACACCCACCCCACCATTGGCGGGCAAGCCTTGAGCCACACTGCCCACCAACCTTTGGAATTCCATCCTGCAATCTTACCGCCTCACACCCTCCCTAGCCTCATTCAACTCACGTATCAAGACCCTCTTCTTCACCCCCTCCTTTCTTCCACCCACCCCGATCCTGACCTCAGCTCAGGTCCGAAGTACACTGACTATTGAGCGCTTTGGGACATGGTCCGGACATGAACCAGAACTATACAAATACAATTTGGTTGTTGTTGTTGTCAGTGCACATACCTCACATCATTACTGCCTAATGTAGCAATTGTGTATTTATAAATAAACGAATCAGCTATTTTGCTCACAGAAAGTGTGTTTCTTGAAAGTAAAAAAAGAAAAGTATCATCTCCATAAATAGCAATGAAGTGAACAATCAATTTGCCTGGAGAATTGTTGACTAGGACATGGAGAAAACCTTGGTTATTTATTGATGAGATCCATGTATATTATGCAAATAAAAATCAAAGTATTAATCCATTCTTGAGTCCATCCGACTAGCACTCTTCCTCTCTCCCCTCTTTCAAGGTCTATCTCAAAACATACTTCTTTAACAATAATAATAATCCTTGAATTTGATAAAAAGTGCTTTTCATGTCTTCCAAACATCTCATAGCGCTTCACAGAAAAGCGCGTAAAGTGAATTGATTGTTTTTTTTGTGAGGGCGAAACGCGGCAGCCAGTTGCGCACAGCAGTGTCCCACAAACAGTCGTGGATTGAAATGACCAATTTTATTATTGTTTTTTTTGAGGGATTATTATTAGGCGTGCGGAGTAAGGAAACTTGCCCAAGGTTTCGCCCTGACCTGCCTGGATTCGAACATAGACAGGTCTCACACTCGTGAGGCGAGTGCTCTAACCACTGAGCTACAGAACTCCGAACGGTGGTTTTAGTCAACTTTCTGCACCGCCATTCAACGCCACCCACACCTGGGCCAGACAGCAATGTAAAGCACCCTGAGCCAACATGGAAGGTTCTACACAAGAGTAAATTGTATAAGAATAAAGCCAGCAACGTAAAATTGAACAGAATTTGAAGCTTTATTTTAGTCTTGTTCATGTGTAAATAGTTTTTAAAGCAGAGAAAAAAAAAACGTATTTTGTACATTATATGTAGTTTGGAAAAGACATTCAACCGGGACTGTAAGCGAGTCTTGGGAGAGGTGGGTACCTCAAGGAAGCAATACATTTTGATGTGTTTAAGGAGAAGGAAGCTTGAGCATACAACAGTCTCTCTTCCCCTCACCGATAGGTTGGCCACTGCTGGAATATTTTTGAAATGCCTATATCGGCGTATCGATATGAAAATTATATCGGGTTTTAGCGATATATCGATATATCGCCAGACCCTAGGTTCTACTGGCTCTATTTCTATGTGCCAGCTGACATTTAGTCTTTTTACGTTAGTATAATTGCAGCTTTGCAGCAGGTTAGTCAGCAACTCAGACAAGTGTCTGTCATACTGCATCTAAATCCCCTTCAGTGCAGGAATTCAGGCAGGCACTTGGTGGCAGCTGGATTCTACCATCCGGGTTTCACTGAGCCAAGGGACGATTAGAACCACAAATTTGCAAAGTTCTTTCTGAAAAAGAAAGCAGAAAAACAACTGGTGTCAAACAATATTTCTCACTCGTATTGTTCAATACACAACGCAAATTGACATTTATATTAGCACCTTGCTTTCACAGCAGGGGACATCACAGGGGCTTTTCATTGTTGTGCAGGAAAGATCAAGGAGTCCTGGGAGCAGAGGATTGCCACAGTCAAAAAATCAAAGACAGTGGCAATCAATGGCGGACAGATGCTGGTCGAAGAAAGCACTGTTTGGGAGGTGGTATATTGAGATGCTCAACAGTGAACAATCACAAATTCTGTCTGTGTAGTAATCTGCAACATCATTTTATCACAGGGCAATAGTGAGTAGTTTACAAACTCACAAACTTCATCCCTATTGATTTGGAAATAAAGACAGCAGTTTCAAGGTCAACTGCTACCATGTACATCAGCACATTTTTCTGTCACAAGTCAAAGCCTGGTTGGTAAACGGAGAAGGCAATGGAATAGAGGAGCTTTACGTTGAATACACAACACCACTGCTTTAGTCCACATAAAATGATCATTATGCTCATTGATGGCTTTCATCAGCTCGATAATTCCAGTTCCCCCCCTCCTCCCTCATTATCCAAGCCTATTATTTAAAATAAAGCTGGGATATACATTTGACATCAAAGTACTCTCTCATAAGCACAACCTTAACAAAAGGAAATGAAAGACTGCATTGTAATCAGTGGTGACGATCAATTACTTAAATTAACTAAGTAATTTTTAATGTTAGGAAGTACTTGGCGTGCTTTCTTGTTCTTTCTGAAGATCTGTAGAATGCAAAATAGGTATAGCAAAACGAAAGCATCAGGAAGACAATACATCCCTAATGCTCCAGTGAGCAAAGATACCCCACCAATTTCATCCAGCGTTACAGTTCAATTGCATATCAGCAAATACTGATGGTTTGTTATTTCTGTCCTTGTCAAATCATGAAAAACCTTTTATGCAATGACAGCAATTCAGTGACTGTTACACACCCTAGCGAATGCATGATGCTCTTTTTGGAGGGAAAGAAAGAGGGGAAAATTATATTCAGACTCTCGTCCTTCTATCCTTTATTTTCCTCCTTGGGGTATGTACCTCCGTATTCCTTATATCCAACGAGGAAGATTTGGATATCGTTTATCAAGTGGATGTACGTCCGGAAAACAGGCCAACAGTAAATCTACTTCAGAGTGGAATTAGGTCATCAAAACACACAGGATCAAAACATCTGGTTACGATCAAATTAGAACAAAATAGACTAACAGAAAAGGTAAAAAGGGATTGCAAAACACTTACGTGAGCCAGATTAGAAGCAGTGTAAAAACTGCAGGATTCCAGCGACTCAACATTTGCACGTCTGCACTGCGTCCTCCCCAACTCAATGTTCAGAGAGTACAATATTCCACTCACCATCTGTTGGAAAGAAAACAAAACTCTTCAAACTAACCTGTTCTATATACAAACGAACACCAAAGATCAACACAAACAGTACAATTTCCATTTAGGAAAGTGCTTGCAAAGGTTTCAATTCCAGTTTAACAAACCACATTGATAATCCCCTTCTTACGCAAGAAAGCAGAACCAACAACTTGCATTGATATACAACAACAAAATTATATTTTTAGAGCGCCTTTCATGTCGGGAAGTCACTGAACAGTCAGGCCGGGACCCAAGCAAGGGGATGCGGCAGGGTAGGGGGGAGGGAGAGAGTTAAGAGGGGAGGGAGAGAGCTGGGAGGCCGGGAGAAGGCACGATCGAAGAGGAGGGTCTTGACACCGGACTTGAAGGAAGCAAGGGAGAAAGCGAGGCGAAGGGACTGTGGGATGGAGTTCATATAGTGCATATACTGTCATGTAGGGAGCTTCTTGGGAGTGCTGTTCGGCGCCGTTGTTGAGCGCTCTGAGACACCGCCCAGCCTGCAGGGCACGATATCAATGCAAGTTGTTGTTGTTGTTGCTGGAAAGGCATGGTTGATCAAGGGAAAAGGGGGGAGTTGGTGATGACCACAAGCCATGTTGAAGAGATAAGATTTTCAAACTCTCTCGGTCCCTTCCATCTCGCTTATACTCCTGCTCCCTCTCCCTACTGACTTTTTTCCCTTTCACATTCACTCTCTCTATCACGGAATCTGCCTTTCTGTCTCTCTCTCTCTCTGTCACACACACCCATATACAACACTTTCCCTCTCTGCTACTTTCCCTCTCTCCTTCCCTCCCTCCCTCTTTCAGACACTCGCTGAGCACTCGCTTTGCAAGCCGAGAGAACCTGGGTTCACATCCAGGCAAGTTAGGGCGAAACCGTGGGCAAGTTTCCTTACCGCACACGCCTAATAATAATCCCTCCAAACAAAACAAAATAATAAACTGCTCATTTCAATCCACGACTGTTTGTGGGGACGCTGCTGTGCACGATCGGCTGCCGGGTTTCACCCACAAATATATACAGTCAATTCACTTTACAGTACATCCTGTGAAGCGCTTCTTCTAGAAGATGTGAAAAGCGCTGTATCAAATGCACTGTTACACGCGTAATTTTGTTGTTGTTGTTATTGTGGGTGACACTTTCTCCCTTCTCCTTGCGCCCCACCACACCCTCCGTCCCCTCTCTCTCCCCCACCCCCTCACACTCCCACTCCGTTTCTCCCTCCATCTCCCCCACCCCTCTCTCTCGCACACCCACCCTCCCTCCGTCTCCTCTCTCTCGCCCCCTCTCCCCCCCACCACTCCCTCTCCCCCTCTCTCTCTCGCCCCCTCTCCTCTCTCCCCCCCACCACTCCCTCTCCCCCTCTCCCCCCCCACCCCCTCTCCCCCCCCGACCACTCCCTCTCCCCCTCTCCCCCCACCACTCCCTCTCCCCTCTCTCTCGCTCCCTCTCCTCTCTCCCCCCCCACCACTCCCTCTCCCCCTCTCCCCCCCACCCCCTCGCCCCCTCTCCTCTCCTCTCTCCCCCCCACCACTCCCTCTCCCCCTCTCTCTCGCCCCCTCTCCTCTCTCCCCCCCCACCACTCCCTCTCCCCCTCTCCCCCTCTCTCTCGCCCCCTCTCCTCTCTCCCCCCCCACCACTCCCTCTCCCCCCCCACCACTCCCTCTCCCCCCTCTCTCTCGCTCCCTCTCCTCTCTCCCCCCCACCACTCCCTCTCCCCCTCTCCCCCCCACCCCCTCGCCCCCTCTCCTCTCTCCCCCCCACCACTCCCTCTCCCCCTCTCCCCCCCACCCCCTCTCTCTCGCCCCCTCTCCTCTCTCCCCCCCACCACTCCCTCTCCCCCTCCCAATCTCTCTTGCCCCATCTCCCCCTCCCCCTCTCCCCCCTCCCTCCCCTTCCCCCTCTCTCTCTCTCTCTCGCCCCCTCTCCTCCCTCCCCCTCCCCACTCCTCTCTCTCCCCACTCCTCTCTCTCCCCACTCCTCTCCCCCCCCTCCACCCTCCCCCTCTCTCTCGCCCCCTCTCCTCTCCTCCCCCCCCACTCCTTCTCCCCCACTCCACCCTCCCCCTCTCTCTTGCCCCATCTCCCCCCCCCACTCCTCTCCCCCTCCCCTTCTCTCTCGCCCCCTCTCCCCCTCCCTCTTATCTCTCCCCCCCTCCACCCTCCCCCTCTCTCTCGCCCCCTCTCTCACCCCCTCCTCTCTCCCCCACACTCCCTCTTCCCCCTCCCCCTCTCTCTCGCCCCTTCTCCCCCCTCCTCTCTCCCTGCCCCCCACACTCCTCTCCCCCTCTCTCTCGCCCCCTCTCTCCCCCCCTCCTCTCTCCCCCACACTCCTCTCCCCCTGCCCCCCCCCTCTTCTCTCGCCCCCCTACTCCCCCTCCCCCCCTCCCTCTCCTCTCTCCCCCCCTCCACTCTCCCCCCCCCCCCCTCCCTCTGTTACCTGAGTTTGGCAGACACGATCCTGAGATCTTGCTGACGTACAGATCGTTGGAGGCCTTGTTGTACTCAGACATGGCGAACTGCGCGACCCCTCGGATCACCGGGTCATCCACCAGAGAAACCTGGGGGCCGCCCCAACTGCCGGGGCAAGGCAACCGAGACCCCGGCCAGCACAGCGAAGATCAACAGCTTCTCCATCACAGCGGCCATGTCACAACTGTCAGCCCTGACCCCCGCCCCCAACCCCCATTGCGTCACCAGCCCTGACCCGCCCCCAACCCCCCCACGGCGTCACCAGCCCTGACCCCGCCCCCAACCCCCCCACGGCGTCACCAGCCCTGACCCCGCCCAACCCCCCACGGCGTCACAGCCCTGACCCCGCCCCCAAGCCCCCCACGGCGTCACCAGCCCTGACCCCGCTCCCAAACCCCCCACGGCGTCACCAGCCTGACCCCGCCCCCAAGCCCCCACGGCGTCACCAGCCCTGACCCCGCCCCCAACCCCCCTACGGCGTCACCAGCCCTGACCCCGCCCCCAAACCCCCACGGCGTCACCAGCCCTGACCCCGCCCCTCACAGTGTCCCCCACCCACTGCCTAATAATAATACTGTAATCCTTCCATTTGATACAGAGCTTTTCACATCTATAGTTCTAGACGTATCAAAGCGCTTCACAGAATATACTTTACTGTAAAGTGAATTGACTGTATATTTGTGGGCGAAACGCAGCAGCCAATTGTGCACAGCGGCGTCCACGACAGACAGTCGTGGATTGAGTGACCAAATTATTATTATTTTGGAGGGATTATTATCATATGGCGTGTGTGTGAGTAAGGAAAGTTGCCCAAGGTTTCGCCCTGACCCGCCTGCATTCGCAACGCAGGTCTCACGCTTGTAAGGCGTGTGCTCTGACCACTACCCTTAGATCTCTTTCAGTTCCCTCTTGGCCAGTTCTATCCCATCCATGGGCGCATGTTCTCCTATTTTTACTTCCTATCCATGCACGCGTTTGTCATCTCAAGGCTGACTGTGGAAACTCCCTCCTTGTTGCCTCCCCAACTCATCCTTCCACAAACTGCGGATCATCGAGAAATCTGCAGCTCGTGTCCTCTCCCGCACCAGGCTGCGTGATCCCCATCACCCCAACCCCGTCCAGCACCACTGGCTCCCCATTCCTTGGAGGATAGAGTTCCAAAAGCTTGTCCTCACTTTCAAGGCTCTCTACTGCCTTGCCCCCTCCTATCTTTCTGACCTGCTAGCCCTCTATCAACATATCCACTTCCTCCATTCAGCTCTATCCTACTCCATGTCTCCTGCCTCACCATCGTTGTCCGGGCTTTCAGACTCTGCCCGCACCCTCTGGAATCCATCCCACAATCCCTTCACCTTGCTCCCTCCTTTGCCTCCTTCAAGGCACAACTCAAGATCCTCCTTTTCGACTGTGCCATCAACTGCCCTTCTACCTCTCTGCCTTCCCTCATTCCAACCTTGCCCTGCCCCTCTCCCCCACGCTCAGGTCCTGACCCCCAACTGTTCAGCATCTTGGGACATCCTCCTGATCTACAAATGTAATTTTGTTGATGTCATTGTTCCTCTGCACAGTACCCTGCATTGATCTGTATTGAACTTCATTTAACATTCAAAGCCCTCCACAGCTCTCCACACCCTACATCTGCGACCTCCTAACTCCTACCAATCTGCCTGCCCCCTCCGCTCAGTAGGTTCGGCCTGCTCCACATTCCCCGACCCACCTGCCCTCCATTGCTGGCAAGCCTTCAGCTACCCTGCCACAACCTCTGAAACTCTGGAATAAATCCCACTGTCCCTCCACCTCGATCTCTCCCTGGCCTCCTTCAAGTGCCCCCTCAAGACCCTCCTCTTCAACGATCCCTTTAGTCACCACAAATGCCCCCCTTTCCCTCCACCCTCCCCGTCCCCGACCCCAGTTTGGGTCTGAAACAATGACTGTCCAGCGCCTTGGGATGTCCTCCTGATGTGAAATGCGCTATACAAGGGTAATTTTGTTGGTGTTGTTGTTTGCCAATCATAGGCCCATGCGCCAACCCTATCAAGATCTATAATAAAACCTTCGCCACCTCTTCTAATTCTAAGTTTGTGTCATTGCCTCATGAGCAGATGAAAGTTAAAAAGAGCACAAACGTGAGCAAGTTTCTACACAAAAGATTGAAATAAAAGGAAAACACTTTATCAATACTTTATCTTCACTTAGATGTGCCGATAAAACTCAAACTTTGAGATGGTTTTTGATCAAAATATTTATCAATACTTTATCTTCACTTAGATGTGCCGATAAAACTCAAACTTTGAGATGGTTTTTGATCAAAATATGCTGTTCTGCTTTAGGTATATGTTATCCTTGTGGGCATTTATTCTAGTGGTCTGGTCAAGAATCCTCTAGATAAATTGATCATTCGACACATAGCTGTTTTGTAGGACTTTGCTGTGCACAAAATGGTTGCTGGGGTTGCTGACAAAAAGTTGTCACTACACTTGACTGTAATTCCGTAAGCACTATGAGATATTTCAACGTGATAAGGTGGTATAGGAATGCACCTTCTCATTAAGATATCTTTCTACTTTTCAGCCTTTTCTGGCGATCAGTCTTTCTCGTCAATTAGTTAATGATAATATTAATCCATGCATTTGATATAGCGCTTTTCACATCTTATCAATGTCTCAAAATGCTTCACAGAATATACTATGAAGTACTATGTGGGTGAAACATGGCAGCCAATTGCACACAGCAGTGTCCCACAAAGAGCCATGGATTGAAATGACCAATTTTATTATTGTGGGTTTTTTGGAAGGATTATTAATAGGCATGTGGAGTAAGGAAACTTGCCCAAGGTTTCGCCCTGAACTGCCTGGATTCGAACACAGGTCTCACACTTGTAAGGCGAGTGCTCTAACCACTGAGCCACAGGAGTTCCACAACGGGAGCTCCAACTCCAGTTAAAAACCTGGTGAGTTCCTAGTTGGCATTTAATGGGTCCGGATGTAAAGTTTGTGGAAGGAATAAACTTAGTGCATGAGTCAACATTTGTGGTAATACAAGAATCAGAGGAAGTTCCAGCTCAAGAGATGTTTGCAATTTCGGTTTCTGTGATGTTTGTTAGGCTTTAGGACAAAATTTCAGAAACAACACTAGGTCCACCAACATTTTCTAGGCAACATGATTGTCACGGAAGAAAGAAACCCACTGAGAAACAGAAGAATGTAAAACAATATAAATCTGTAATCTACATAAAGCTGTTATGGAATCTGCCTCCACCACCTTTTCAGGCAATGCATTCCAGATTCGAACAACCCGCTGAGTGAAAAAATTTATCCTCAGCTTCCCTCTGCTTCATTTTGAAACTATTTAAAATCTGTGATCACGAGTCACTGATTCACCCACCAGTGGAAACAGTCTTTCCCTATTCATCCTGTCAAAACCTCTCATAATCTTATAAACCTCTATTAGGTCTCCTCTCAATCTTCTTTGTTCTAGAGAGAATAAGCCTAGCCTATCTAGCCTTTCCTCGTAGCTGAAGTCCCTCATTCTTGCTACCATCCTAGTATATCTCCTCTGCACCCTTTCCAATGCCTTAATATCCTTGCTAAAGTGTGGTGATCAGAATTGTACACAGTACTCCAGCTGAGGCCTAACCAAAGTCTTATAGAGGTTAATCAGCACTTCCTGACTTTTGTATTCTATACAAAATTGTCTTCTACTTTCCTAATAAGCCTCTCATGCGGCACTTTGCCAAATGCCTTTTGAAAGTCCATGTAAACTACACCAACTGCGCTGACCTCGTCCACCCATTCTGTTACAAATTCTACCAGATTTGCCTTTAACAAATCCATGCTGGCTGTCATTTATCAGCCTATATTTTTGTAAGTGAAGATCTATCTTGCCCCTGATTATAGACTCTAGAAGTTTGCCCACTACCGACAATAGACTGACTGGCCTGTAGTTCCCAGGTTTGTCCTTCTGCCCCTTTTTATACAGGGGAGTAACATTAGCAACCCTCCAGTCCTCTGGCACCACCCCTGTGTCCAAGGAAGATTGAAAGATTGTGGCCAGAGTCTCTGCTATTTGCTCGCATACTTCCCTTAGTAATCCAGGAAGCATTCCATCCAGACTGGGCGACTTATCTATCTTGAGCGCCATCAACCTGTTTAGTACTTCCTCTCTGGTTATTCTTATCTTATCCATTTCTACTACACTCTCCTCCAATACTGTAGCATTGGCTGCATCTTCTTCTCTTGTGAAGACAGAGGCAAAGTACTCATTCAGTACATCAGCCATGCCCTCTGCCTCCACAATAAGATTTCCTCCTTGGTCCCTTATTGGCACCACCCTACCCTTGACCAATCTTTTACCCTTAATATGTTTGTAAAATACCTTAGGGTTCCCTTTAATGTTACCTGCTAATTGTTTCTCATGCATTCTTTTTGCCCCTCTAACTTCCTTTTTTAGTTCTCTCCTGCAGCTTTCTATATTCCGATTGGTTGAATTCTTATCATAAGCCTTCTTTTTTTTTGCTTTATTTTCACCCCAATTGCCCTAGTCATCCAGGGAGGTTGGATGCCCTACATTTTACCTTTGTTGGAATGTTTTTGACCTGTGCTCGAATTATCTCTTCCTTAAAAACTGCCCACTGCTTGTCAGCAATTTTACCTGCCAATCTTTCTTTCCAGTCCACCTTGGCTAGGTCCTGCTTTAGCTCACTGAAATTAGCCTTCTTCCAGTTGAGTGTCTTCACCTTTGAGTGTTCCCTTTCCCTTTCCATAATGACACTGAACCTAATGATATTGTGATCACTATTCCCTAGGTGCTCACCTACAGAAACCTGCTCTACTTGCCCCACCTCATTCGCCAAAACTACATCCAGAACTGCTTCCTTCCTTGTTGGACTGGAAACATATTGATCAAGAAAGTTGTCCTGTACACATTTCAGGAATTCTCCTCCCTCCTTGCCCTTTACACGACTGTTCTGCCAGTTGATGTCGGGATAATTAAAGTTACCCAATATCACTACTCTATTAGCTCTGCATCTTTCTGAAATCTGCTTGCAGATCCGCTCGTCTATCTCCTTCCTGCTATTTGGTGGTCTATAGTATACCCCTAACAGTGTAACTGCTCCTTTTTTATTCCTCAACTCCAACCAAATAGATTCAGTTTTCAGGCCTTCTTTCACCTCGATCCTTTCTAAGGCTGTAACCAAGTTCTTAATTAATATTGCCACCCCCCACTCCTTTTCTCCCTTCTCTATCCCTCCTGAATACATGATAGCCAGGAATGTTCAGTTCCCATTCCTGCCCTTCCTTGAGCCAGGTCTCTGTTATTGCTACCACATCATATCCCCTTGCAGCAACTTGAGCCTGTAGCTCACCAATTATGTTTGTCAAACTACGTGTATTTGCATACATGCACTTAAAGACAAAATTGGCCTGCTCTATACTTTTTTCCTGTCCTCGTCCTCACCTTCAAGGCCTTAAACGGCCTTGCCCCGCCCTATTTAACCAATCTACTTTCCCCCTACAAGCCCACCCGGACCCTCCGTTCAACCTGCTCCAAGCCCCCCGCCCGAACCGCCCCACCATCGGAGGCCGGGCCTTCAGTTTCTCCGCTCCCACCCTATGGAATTCCATCCCTCAATCCCTCCGTCTCGTTTCTTCCCATTCCTCCTTCAAGGCCGGTTTGAAGACTTTCCTCTTTGACCGTGCCTTTTGTTCCACCCCGAATTTTTCTACCTCCCCTTCGTGTTTCACCCCTCCCCGTACACTCTCCTCCCAGCTCGGGTCACACGCCTCCTATGCAGCGCCTTGGGACGTCCTAATACACAGTTACTTTTCCTACTATGCTTTATCCTGCCCTGATCCTTCCCACCCTACTCTTGTCCTACCTGACTGTACAGCGCCTTGGGATGTCCTCTCGACGTGAAAGGCGCTATATAAATGTAAGTTTTGTTTGTTGTTGTTGTTTGTTTGTCCTCCCGATGTGAAAGGCGCTATATAAATGTAATTTGTTGTTCTTGTTGTTGTCCTACCCCTCCTCTAACTGAACTACTGTATGCATTCCCATCCCCCCTCAAAATTAGTTTAAACGCCCCCCTACAGTGTTAGATAATCTCCCTGCAAGGACTTTGGTCCCAGCCTTGTTCAGGTGTAACGCATCCATCTTGTACAGGTTCCACCTGCCCCAGAACCGGTCCCGATGATCCAGGAACCTGAAGCCCTCCTTTCTACACCACTTCTTCAGCCAAGCATTCATGTGCCTTATCCTACTGTTTAGAAATTGTCTTATTATTTCTATCCACAGAAATCCTCACTATATATACTAACTCAACTTAACTTTGTTTCTCATTATTAAGCCTGCCCACAAATAAGTTACTATCATTAATCCTCTAATATTCATATGCAATCCACGGAGTCGCAGCATTTGTTATTGACATAACATGCTATGGGCAATCACGGACATGATCATGGCAAGTAGGAAGAGAAGCTATTAAAACTCACTTACTCTCCTATTTTTCTGGTCAGTGGAAGTATGCCTGAAATGTCAAAATAATCGTATTGTTGTATATTTGCCTCCAAAAATGTAGAACAAAAATGCTTAATCATAATATCCGTTCCGTGGTGTCAGGCTCCACCACTGTTAAGCACTCTGAGACAACCCTGCAGCTTGTTGTTGTGTACATTTTACAATATGTCCTGTGAAGCGTCTTGAGAAATCCTTCTATAGTATATCAAATGTAAGGTTTATCATTATCAAACACCCTGTTAGGTACGTTTCCTATTTGGACTGAGGGAAGCGATCTGATATTCATTTACTTTAATGAACAACTTGTTCCATTATCAGCACAGCCAGAATGTAGAAATAATTAATTCTGGTTCCACTATTCTCTGTGGGAGGAAGTCTGTTTGTGACTAGATTTGGCACAGGCTCTCTTAGTTGGATTTGACTTCAGAATGCGAGAGATTAATTATTTCTGCATTGCTTCTGTATTCCAGAGACAAAACACGTTGCTTTCCTCTTATTGCCCTCTTACTCCCCCGTAATATTTAAAACTATAATCCATTGTGATGGTGTCCAGCAGAGAAGTATTCTGCGTGAAGCAGCTGGTTTAAAGAACTGCTGGGTCTCAGTGAACAAAGATAGAATGTGAACAGGAATCATGGCTTCCGTTGATACCTAAACTTGTGACTGTGTTTATGTAAGGGGTAAGCTTTCACTATAGTAACGCTTGGTCAACATTTTCTTGGAAAACATTTGAAAAGTCTTCTTTCTTGTTGCTAAGCAGCAAAATGATTTGTTGGAGAATGAGACATCAGCAATAATGATATTCAGTGGGAGAGGTTTTTTTTAAACTATTCATACAGAGATATACTGTTTTCATGGAATCATAGAATTATACAACACAAAAGGAGGCTATTTGGCCCATCATGTTTGTGCCGGTTATTTGAAAAGAGCTGTCCAAATCAATCCCATTCCCCCCAGCTCTCTCCCCATAGCCTAACAAATTAGTCCTGGCCAAATAACTATCTACTTCTCTCTTTTAAAAGCTGATATCAAATCGGCTTCCACCACCCTTTTAGACAATGTATTCATTCCAGATCCTAACAACTCTCTGCGTGAAAAAAATGTATCCTCACCTCCCCACTATTTCTTTTAACAACTATTTTAAATTGTTGTCCTTGGGTTACCGACCCACTCGCAAGTGGCCCCTCCTCATTCACCCTATTGATCATTTTGAAAGCTTCTATTAAATCTCCTTTGCATCCTCCTTTGCCATGAGTCTGTCCATTTTACCAATCTGTCTATGCCTTCTTGCAGTTGGCCGCTATCCTCGTCTACACTGTTTACTGTTTTCCCCAGCTTTGAATCATCCACAAACTTATAATTAAGTTACATAATTAATTGGTAAGCTGGCTTTATAGCAGAATAAAACCAGAGATCACTGGAAACACTCAGCAGGTCAGGAAACATCTACGGAGAAAGGAAAGTGAGTCAAAGTTTCGGGTTCAAGACCCTTTGTCAGGACTGGGACATGTTGGGAGGGAGAGGCGTTTAAGGACTTAACAGAGATGGGGGAGGCAGGGCAAGGAAGATAAAGGAGGAAATGGATTTTATTCCTGTATCCCATTTTCTCCTGTGTCTTCCTTGCCCTGTCTCCCCACCTCTCTGTTAGTCCTTGAAAGCCTCTCCCTCCCAACATGTCCCAGTTCTGACGTAGAGTCATGGACCCTAAACATTGACACACTTTTCTTTCTCCATAGAGGCTGCTTGACCTGCTAAATACTCCCAGCAATCTCTGTTTCCGTTTCAGATTTCTAGCATCTGCAGTATTTTGTGTTTTGTATGGCTGAATAAATCCTGATTGAGAAATAGCATTTAGAGTTACATCCTTCATTCATATTGCCAAAACTACTTTGAGTATACAGGACTGAGATACTGCTGAAGTTTAACCAGCTATCACATAGTTTACCATGGGAAGCATTGGTTGACAAGCTCACCACTGCTTGTTGAGCTAGTTAGGGCTTTGGCTTGGCCTAAGGGTTCACAGGATCCAAGAGGAAAGAATCTCTTCTCCCCTGTGGATGGTCTGCCTGTCCAAGCGCAGCTGACAAGTCAGACTGACTGGCCTGTTATCAACAGTGCCGTGGAGCTCCTGTAGCTCAGTAGTTAGAGCACTCGCCTTACAAACGTGATACCTGTGTTCGAACCCAGGCAGGTCATGGCGAAACCTTGGGCAAGGTTCCTTACTCTACACGCCTATTAATAATCCTTCCCCCCAAAAACACAATAATAAAAAAAATTGGTCATTTCAATCCAGGACTGTTTGTGGGATACTGCTGTGCGCGATTGGCTGCCACATTTTGCCCACACATATAGTCAATTCACTTTTCAGTATATTTCAGTGAAGTGCTTTGAGATGTCAATAAGGTGTGAAAAGCACTATATCAAATGCAAGGATTATTATTATTATTATTTGGAGGACTGTGGGCTTTTCTGGTTCAGGAAAAGCCTCCTGAGACCATCAGAGGACTGACTCAAAATTCCATTGCCAGGCAGGTCGCCTTGAAGCTAGTTTAGCTTAAAAAGACCTTATTTACCTCTCATTTATTTGACGATGTTCACCTTCAAAATACAATTGCACTCTAAAGTGTATCAATTGAATGTGTTCTTCCAACCTGAAAGGTGCCATATCACATGTAAGGCTTCTCTAGCCAGTGAGACCATATCATGTTTAATCACAAAATCTAAAAGTAACTGGAGGCGTGCTGCATTGTTAGAGGTGCTGCCTTTGGGTTAGGCAATCAATCAAGGAACCATCCACATGTTTCTCCTGGTGGCCTGGCAAACAATCCTCCAGATAAAATTGTTCATTAAATCCATGGTTGTTTGTTGGTCAGAATAGTCCTCTGCAGTATCTCAGGCCTGCAAATTGGCTGCTGTGTTTGGAAACAAAATACGCACTCAGTACACTTGACAGTAGATCATATGAGGCGCTTTGAGATGTCTGCTGATGTGAAAGGTGCTACATCAAACGCAAGGATTGTTGTTAATCATAATAAATTATAGCGATGACTGATTTTCCTAAATCAGTGTATGTAGACAACCCAGATATGCCACAATTAACTCTTCACTTTGTACAACGCTATTACAAAGAGGATTCAATTGAGTATAATTTATTATAGGGCAGGGGACATGAATCAGCCTCACTGAGCAAAGGGGGTGGCCGGGTCTGTAGGGTTGAGTAGATTGCGGAGTTTGGGTGAGCCAGACTAGCTCCCTATCAGTTTCAAGATCCTGGTTCTGAACTCCACTGTGTTGCCCATTTAATCGCTGCAAAATACTCGGGCACCTTCTCTCCCATTCCCTATTTCCTTTCAAGTTCAGATTTCTACTCCAAAACTCTGTGATTTTCTATGTTGAGGGTATCATATTAGGATATATTATATATTATATTATATATATTATAAGGTGTCGAAGGTGTTACATAAGATATTATTGTTAGCCATTAATCCTACAAATGGTGGCTCCTCATAAGACACTATCTGAAATGTGATATTCGCAATGACTTACTGTTTATTATGTTACAGAATGTCTCCCATGAAACATTTCCTCATCCCTGTGTACTTTAACTCTGTCATCAGACAAGAGAATGAAGCAATGATCTGCCATCTAGTGGCCATATAGATAAATGAAGCTGACAAATGCCCTTTTGATATAAATTTTATTCAGAAACCACTATTTTGTTGATGTTCATATACAATTCAACAAGAAAAACATCCCTTCTTAAACGTCCTGCTATTTTGGTCAGCGTGGATATGATATGTTTGGTACACCAATCTCTCTATTCATTTCTTCGTTATGAAAGCCGACCGTTGAGCAATGATTAGACAAGCGAGAGCTCTTCAGTATTGTGAGAAGATGTTTCATGGAGGTGTATAACATTTAAAATAGGATTGAAAAAGTAAACCCAGATCAATATTTCAGGATTCATAAGGACTGCAGAACAAAAGGACATAGATTGAGAGGAAAGGGTGATTTCAGAGAGGCTGAAAGCCCGTCCGCTGATGGTAGGGCAGGCCGGGCGGGAGACATGGAGCAGGCCAGAGCCCGCTGAACGGAGGGGGCAGAGAGGTTCATAGGGGGATAGCAGATCGGAGAGGTGGGGTGGGGGGTGGGGGGGGGGGGGGTGCAAGGCCATGAATGGCCTTGAAGGTGAGGATGAGGACCTTGAATTCGATCCTCTGGTGAATGGGGAGCCAATGAAGCCGGGCGAGGGTGGGATTGATGTGGTCGCGGAGCTTGGTGAGGATATGAGCTGCAGAGTTCTGGATGATCTGCAGCTTGTGAAGGGAAGAACTAGGTAGGCTGACGAGGAGGGAGTTTGTTAAATCCTAAACACAGAAACGTTTACTAGTGTTAACAAGGCTGGACCCTAATCAGTTTGGATAAAAGAGAGAAACTACCAAAGCCCCTGAAAGAGATTTGTCTGCCTGTTCTGGTAAACATTGAAATGTTTACCATGGCACTATTTGAAAAACAAGGGGGATTTCTCCCGAAGTCCTGACTGACAATCCCCCAGATAAAAAAATTGTCAACTGGTCATGGCTGCGGGACATTCCTACACACAAATTGACTGCTGTGTCTGGCTCCAAAGTCCAACACTACAGTAAAATCCTCTGAAGTGCTTTGAAAAGTTGTGGTGACATTATAGGGGTTACATTAAATGCAGATGTTATTTATGATCATCTTTGGCCAAGTTTTTGCCATTTATATTGGTGAAGCATGATTGGAATTTCTTCTGGTCAGATCAAACTCTTGACCTTTGTCTTACATTAATCAGAAATTCCTGAAACTGATCAGTCAGGCGATTTGTTAATCTATTTGTTAATCTTTTACATGCAATACTTGAGTAATCTCACAACTACGGATCGAACTACGGTTTTCAAGAACTCAAGACTTATATGTAACAACACTGGCACATATTGAGAGATCAAGGCTACAATTTGAATGAAAATAGGCAAAATGTGACGGGTGTAGTAAAGTACAAGTCATCAAGTGGTTTGGAGCTCAACACTGAAATCCAACCTGTGTATTGCTAACCTTGGAGTATTTGATGGTGTGTCTAGCTACTGAGAAAAGGAGCCTCCAGAGCAATAATATTCCTCTGCTGGATGAAAGAAAGATTCGCATTCTTATAGTGCCCTTAATGTCAAATGATCTCAAAGCGCTTTACAATGATCCACTTCTGAGCGAAGCCAGTTTGCAGAGATCTAGGCTCTGCTGAAGCCAGATCAGCCAGCCTGGCTCATCCCCAAGACTCTATTTTTCAGATTTCATGGTACCCCACTCCCCTACAAGTAGGAAACTTACCTGACATAGCTCTCAATTGCAATCTATGTGGTTTTACCTGCCGACATGAAAGGTCTTATACCTCATGTAGGTGATATAAATGTGTAGAACTCTGACTGACCAGTAGAGATTGCCTCCTCTTCATCTTATTTTCTCCTATACAATCATATTAATCTTACTAGGTAAATTGGAGAGTCCTTATAATAATAATAATCCTTGCATTTAATACAGTGCCGTATCACGTCTTTGAGATGTTTCAAAGAGCTTCACAGAATATACTGCAAAGTATAGTAACTGTACTTTGTGGGCAAAACACGGCAGCCAATAGCACACAGCAGCGTTCCACAAACATTCATGGATTGCGTGACTAAATTATTGTTATTATTTTATGAAGGGATTATTCCTACCGGAAAAGTGATCTGCCAATCCGAGGCACATGGAAAAAGGAAACCCAGTTCCTCTCGCTTTCAAGGTGAGTGTTCTAACCACTAAGCTATAGGCCTCCATATGACATGACTTGTTTGAGGTTCGTCTGTGTTACAAAAAGAAGCAAACATTCCACACAAATCCTAAATTCTGGGTTCATTTTGTCACTCTTCACTGAAGTACAGTGTTCCATTAAAAAAATCCTTGCATTTAATATAGCGCTTTTCACATCTTCTGTGTCTGTCTCAAGTCCTCGTTTGGGAGGACCAAAAGCATTGTTGTCCCATTGAAATTACTCCAAAACTACATAAAATATTCTAAATGTGCCCTCACCACAGAGTTTGAATAACTTTGAATAACTTGTTTTGACTTACAGTGAAATGCCCTTGACATGGATCCCAGTATATGATTAGTTACGTTGATCATTTTAGTCAATCACCAGCACTTTCACTGCTCCTCATACTATTGAATCGGAAATGCTGTAATTGTTTCACTCCATTCCAATGAACCATGACAACTCATGGCAATGTACGTGAGCTGCAGAGTGGAGAACAGTGCATTTCAATTCTTTCTCACCAAACACGAGGTTCTCTAAGACGACCAGCAAAAATGCTAACATTTGATGATGTTCTGAAGGAAATCGGGGAGTTTGGAAAATATCAGAAATGGGTTACCCTGATTTTGTCTATCAGTGGAGTGACCTTCTCACTTCTGATTGTTGTGGGTGTTTTCCTGGGAGTTATTCCGAAGCACAGGTGCAAGACCCCAGGATCAGCTGAATTAAGAGAGAGGTGTGGGTGGTCTCTGGAAGAGGAAATGATGTATACTCTGCCTCTGGACAGCTCAAACAGCACCTCATACAGTCAGTGTGAGAAATACGATATAGACTGGAATACTACTACTTTCGTTAGTTGTGAAAATCCGTTGCTGTCAATCCAGAATGGTACCTCTGACATACCTCGTACAGGTTGTAATGATGGCTGGGTTTTCGAAAGCCCACGTTCAAGTATTGTAAGCGAGGTAAATAACCCTACTTTTATTATACTACTACCTTTGGTGGCACCTACGTATTATGATGGATTAAAAGCTTGCATTAAATAAGGGTTGTTAAAACAGGCAGCTTGGTTCAGTTCGTGGCCTGCTTGCCTGCAGTGCAAGCTTCTTCTGAAGGTTGTGATTTTCCGTTTTGTGTGGAGGCCTGTAGCCTAGCGGTTAGGGCACTTGCCTTGCAAGTAAGAGATCTGGGTTCGATTCCAGACAGGGTGAAACCTTGGGCAAGTTTCCTTACTCCACACAATATAATAATATAATCCGTCGAAAACCCCCCCAATAATAAATTGGTCATTTTCAATCTGTGACTGTGGGACACTGCTGGGTGCAATTGGTTGCCATGTTTCGCCCACAAATATACAATTAATTCACTTTACAGTGTATTCTGTAAAGCGCTTTGAGCTATCTACAAGATGTGAAAAGTGCTATATGAAATGCAAGGATTATTATTATTTTAAGCGTTGTGTCAGCCCAGCAGTGACACAGCAGTGCAGCACTGAGATAGCTGTATTAATACTAATAATAATCCTTGCATTTGATATAGCGCTTTTCACATCTTCCAGACATCTCGAAGCACTTCACAGAATATAATATATAAATAATTCTACCACGACTACTAATTCCTGTGTGGGTGTATTGCTGGATTAAGGGGGTACAATCTGTGTTTTCTTGGAATGTGTACTAATGGTCCCATGACACTATTCAGGAAGAGTAATAATAATAATAATCCTTGTATTTTATACAGCGTTTTTCACGTCTTCTAGACCAGCGGTTCTCAACCAAGGGTAAATGTACCACAGGGGGAACAAAATTACTTCCAGTGGGTACAGTTGGCGGTACATTGATTTATTTAGCTCTCTTATTTCGCATTTTATAACCTTCCAAATTGTATATTTAATTGTTATTCCCCTCGTTTGGGGGATTATTTAGTCAATCGGCTGCCGTGTTTCACCCACAAATATAATGTTAATTCACTTTACAGTATATTCTGTGAAGCGCTTTGGGACGTCTAGAAGACGTGAAAAGCACTACATCAACTGCAAGGATTATTATTAGGCTTCACCATTGTTAAACACTCCTTCACCATTGTTAAACCTAACAAAAGGGTACTGAAAAATGCAGGTTGCTAAGTCAAAAGTTGCAGGTTCAAACCACACATCAGGACTTTGACCTTATAGTGCACTTTGACACTCCAATGCTGTGTGATTAGGTGAATATTAAAAATCCCATGACATTATTTGAAAAGAGATGGGAGGATTTCCCCATGTCCTGGCGAACAATCATGCAAATAAAATTGGTCACTCACGTCACAGTTGTTTGTGGGACATTGATGTGTGTAAATTGGCTGCTGCCTTTGTCGATAAATATGCAGTCCCTACGCTTTAAAGTAATTCCAGTGAAGCGCTTTGAGGAGTCTCAACAACATCCTTTTATATGTGGAGAGTTTGATAAGTTACGAGAGCAGTCTTCCTTTACCCCGCTCTAGATAAGTGGTGACAGAAACCCAAACTTTCAGCTTTCCCCTGAGAAGAAAGGATTGTTGAACTCCTGGCTGGGGACCAAATCTTGCCAAGTTGCAAAAAGTTGTTTTTCCGCTCTTAGAATCCAGCGGCATGTGACCAATTTTCATCAATGATTTTCTCCTCTTCTCTGTATCTGATGTTTTGGCCCTGAAACGAACTGTCATTGTGACTAAACCTCAGAGAGGAAAGACCTGCAAATGAGTACCTTGCTATGTAATGAACACTGCTTGGATTATGTAGTAACTTTAAGGGTCACCAGCTGGAATCTAAAATAAACAGAGTGGTCAATTTGACGAATGGAATGCACCTGGAAAAATAAATTAAAATATTAACCCTGACAACTGTCAGATTGACACAAGCCAATTGGGAGTCCTGCAGCTCAGTGGTTAGAGCATTTGCCTTACGAGCGAGAGACCTGGGTTTAATTCCAGGCAGGGCAAAATATTGGGCAAGTTTCTTTACTCCACACGCCTAATGATAGTCCAATAAAAAAAACTATAATAATTCAGTCACTCAATCTACGACTGTTTGTGCGACACTGATGTGCGCAATTGGCTGCTGTATTTCGCCCACAAATATAGAGTTAATTCACTTTACAGTATATTCTGTGAAGCGCTTTGAGACGTCTAGAAGATGTGAAAAGTGCCATATCAAAATGAAAGGATTACTATTATTATCAAACACAGTAATAGAACATAGAATATGAAGAACAAGTGATTTTCATGTAGGGGAAACATCTCAAAGCATTTCACAAAGACGAAGTTGGAGTTGAGCTGAAAGGGAGCTCTGTGTGTGTGCGTGGTGTGTGATGCGTCGGGGAGGTGGAGATGATTGAAAATACAGTCGAATAGATAAGCCTTTAGAAGGATTTTGAAGGCAGGGAGACTTCGGAAATGTTCCAGAGGGAATGGAGCAAAGTAGCAGAAAGATCATCTGCAAATGGAGGGATAGTGTGGGGTGAGGGATGGGGGTTGCGCAGCAGGCGGAATGGAGCAGTAATAGAGAGAAATTCCCTTAATTGGACTGTGTCACCATCAAAAAGAACAATGCTGGTCATTGGGTGACAGAAACTGGATAATAAATAAACAGTCAGACAGACAGGCAGGCAGGCAGGCAGATAGACAGACAGGTAGACAGGCAGACAGGTAGACAGGCAGATAGGCAGAGAAATAAAACAAAATTAATTCTTAAAAATACTAATAATCTTTGCTTTTGATATAGCACCTTTCACTTTGGGAGGAGATCTCAAAGTACTTAACAGGATTTACTGTGAAGTGACTGTGTATTTGTAGGAAGATGCAGCAGTCAATTTGCGTATGGCAATGTCCCTAAATACAGCCATAAAGTAATTAACTATTTGTATCTGGTGCATTGTTGGCCAAGACACCAGGAGAAACTCCCTTCCTTTTTTTTGAATAATACCATAGGATTTTTAACACCACCTGTCTTTGTACAGTTAGTTTACCATCGCATCCAAAGTACGGCAACTCCAACGATGCAGTATTTTCCTGCACTGAAGTGTTAGCCTAGGCTGTGAGTTCAAAGTCCTGAGTTGGGGCATGAGTCCATTACAGTGTGCTATCAACTCAGCCAGCTGACACCAGTCTTAATTTTAAAGGCAGTTAGCTTTTTAAGTTCTTTTTAAGCATCCTTCTAGCGCCTTAGGACATCCTCATAACGTGAAAGGTGCTATGCAAATGTGATTTGTTATTGGTTGTTTTTAAAAACTGCAGAAAACCAACTTCCATATTAAGATTCGATTTAAGAATTATCCATGGTTTTGAACAATCATAAGACCATGAGAAATTTGCAGCCTCAAATTTAATTGATAAAATAAATGTTGTTCATCAAGCAGGCTTTTTTTTCGGGGGTGGGGGATGCTTAGGGAGGTGTCACACACATGCGGAAACCAATCACCATGTTTAAGATTATCCAAACCAGACTGAAAGTTCCAAGTATGCCATCTAGACACAGGAATTCTTGCATCTGGAATAGAATATATATTCTTTCTCAAGGAGATGCCCCCTGCTTACCTAAATCCCAAAGATTATTAGGTAGATGTTGGCAAGGGCCAAGGCCTGGGGACTCCAGAGTGTGCTTTGGGATAAAGTTGGAGTATAACTAAGCTAAAATCACACAGCGTGTCATTGAAACACTGTCTGGCATGTTACTTATCCAGCTCGGACAAGTATTAAGTATTAAGATTGGTTTGCAAGGTTAACAGGAGCTGAGTGGAAGGATTTCCTACCCCAGTGACTGGTCTGCCTTTCTAAGACTTTCCGATGATCCAGGCTGCCTAGTCTATCAGCAGTAGTGCCTTGAGGTACTGCAAACTTGCTTGACTCAGGAACTGGACTACTGTACCAAGACTGCCACAAAAGGTTGACTGGACTCCAACATTTTGTTGCCGATATGTCACCTTGCCAATTCAGTAACAAGAAGTTCCTGCTGCTCCCCCCAAGGAGAATGGTCCTAATAATGCAATTGATGGATTGATTGATTGAATGAATGTTCCCATAATGTTTGCTGTCTTTTTTTCCTCTCCATACAAAAAGTATGAGCTTGTGTGTAAAGATGCTTGGAAGTTGGATATGTCTCAAGCTTCCATTGAAATAGGATGCCTAATTGGATCAATAGTTGCAGGCTACATTGCAGACAGGTATGTATAACTCCAACCCAGTTTGGTCAATCAATTTTGTTCTTTAATTTAGATCCTATTTTTGTCTAAATGAGAATAATCACTTCCCTTGCAGATTTGGTCGAAAAGTGTGTTTGTTGATGTCCCTGTTTGGAGTCGCACTCACTGGCATCATTGTTGCATTTGCACCCAACTACCCGTTTTTTGTGATTTTTCGTATTCTTCAAGGTGTGTTTGGAAAAGGAATATGTACAACAAATGCCGTCATTGGTAAGTCTTGAAGTTGATTGTGGATATTGAAGGATTATTGGCGTTCGTTGGTGAATCTTTAGAAAGTGGCAGAAGCTCGGAAGGTTGTTTAAGACACGAGTCAGGAATTGAACTGATATCATTTAAACTGACAGTCTAATGCCGTGCTGGGGGAAGGTGCCGCATTGTCGGAGGCGCTGTCCTTCGGATGGAATGTTAAACTGAGGTCCCAATTGCCAGTTCAGGTGGACGTCAAAGATCCCATGGTGCTATTTTAAACGAGAAGGTAGTTTTTCCCAGTGTCCTGGCCAACGATCCCTCAAATAGAATAGGTTATTTATTTCATGATTGTTTGTGGGACATTGTTGTGCACAAATTAGCTACCCACAATTACACAGTCACTCCACTGACCGTGAACCCCCTATGAAGCACTTTTGGATGTCCTCCAGACATGAAGTGAAACTATACCAAATACTGTACAAGGATTATTGTCATTATCATTATTATTTCACCTAATATTATTATAGTAGGTATAATCAATTCACTTTACAGTATATTCTGTGAAGTGCTTTGAGACGTCTGAAAGACATGAAAAACGCTATATCAAATGCAAGGATTATTAGTATTACGTATTCCAACTGTTATTTACCCTGTAGGTAGAGAAATACTTCTTGATGTCAGTCCTGAAATTGCCTTTCACAACCCTGAATTTGTGTCCTTTTGTTCTGCTTTTTGATGTAACTGAAAGTATTGTTTTCGGTTTACTTCCTTATTCCCATTTAAAATCTATCCTCGGGGTAGATTTTAATTCAAAGAGGAAACTGATTTTGAACTGAATTCGGTCATTTTCCCATTCAATGGCATTGGGATAATAGTATTCGGCATCAGAACAGTGTTCCGACAGCTTGGGATTTCCTCCTGACATAAAAGGCGCTATATAAATGCAATATGTTATCGTTTGTGGCTGTTGATTCTCTGAGACTTTACCTCAGACCCTTACATCAAATTTGAGGGCAGTTGGATTTCTCAGCCCACAGCCTCAATCTAGGAAAAAACATGATATTTCACCATTTCTGCTACATTGTTTTCTCATTCCAGCTACAGAAATTGTTGGAGCAAAATACAGAAAGATTGTAACAATCGTAACGCAGGGAGTCTTTTCGCTGGGGGTAATGTTACTTGCCGGCATTGCATATTGGATCAGGTCTTGGAAAGGACTTCAAGTGGCTATTTCCGTACCAAACTTTATTTTGCTGCTTTACTACTGGTAAAGTAATTTTGCATTTACTGTACTTTTGCATGGAGTAAAACTTTGTAACTTTCAAGTACCTTAAAATGGATTCTGAGAACTGTTGATCCTTTTCACTTCCAGTTTAATTCCCGAATCTCCTCGGTGGCTTCTTTCTCGCAAGAGAAATAGAGAAGCATTTAAAATTACTGAGAATATCGCAGCGCAAAATGGGAAGTGTCTCCCAGCAAACTACAATGAGGTACGCTGATGGTTTGTGTTTCCTATTGATAATATTGGCAACTAATCTGACCCGACAATGTACTACAAACAACCATGTGTATGACTTTATTAACATAGTGTCCTTCATGCGGGATAGTGCCTTGGAGCGCTCCATAGTATCGCCAAGCAATGAAGCAGGGGCAATTTATTTTAAATTGGAGATGAATTTATCATAATACTGTAATAATAATTCTTCGTATTTGACCTTTTCACGTCCTGTAGCTTAGTGGTTAGAGCAGTCACCTTGCAAGCGGGAGACTGGGGTTCAATTCCCAGCGGGGCTTACTCCACAAGCCTAATAATAATCCCTCAAAAGAAAATTGGTAATTTCAATCCATGACTGTTTATGGGACACTGCTTTGCGCAATTGGCTGCCGCATTTCGTCCACAATTATACAGTCAGTTCAATTTACAGTATATTCTGCGAAGAGCTTTGAGACGTGCAGAAGACGTGGAAAGCACTATATCAAATGCAAGGAATATTATTATCATCAAGACGTCACAAAGCACTTCAAAGGATTTTGCGGTGAAATGTAGACTATGCATTTGCAGACAAACACGGCTGCCAATTTGCACAAAACAATTTTCCACAAACAGCCATGCAGTGGGCACATCAACATTCAGATCTTATCAGCGAACTGATAAAATGCAATTTCCTAAACCAAGAAAGCAGCCAAAAATGTTCCAAAGGCTCTCACAGAGCAAAGCATTGCACCAAAGATGGACGGGGTGGTGTTTGGGGGTGGGGGCGGGAAGTGGGGGGGGGGGGAGCAGTTAATGACTGAAATCTAATGCAATAAATCCCATTAAATCTGCAAAGAAGTGTCAAATTCCATTCCCCCCGCCCCGGGTTTGTAAATCTTAGTAAATCTTTAATCTGTTCATGTTTAATCAATATGTGTTTGAGTTATGCAGCAAGACAGAGGCTCTCTTAATTGTCTTGTGCCAGCGTCTCCGCACCTCAGGCACTTGGCATCTAAGGATGCACACTCCACCTCACCAAGCCAATCAGCCAATCAAGCATCTTATTCGACCCTGAACTCCCCCATATCCATGCCATGACCCGCTCTGCCTTCCCCCACCAACACAACGCTGCCCGACTCCACCACTGCCTCGAACTCCATCCTACAATCCCTTCGCCTTTCTCCCTCTCTTTCCTCCTTCAAGGCACGACTCAACACCGTCCTTTTCGACTGTGCCTTCAGCCGCCCCTTTCTCTCCCTGCCCTCCCTCATCCCAACCCCGGCCACACCCACCCCCGCTCCCCCACACCCTCAGGTCCTGATCCCTGACTGTTCATCGCCTTAGCACGTGCTTCCGACTTGAAAGGCGCTTTACAAACTATAATCTGGTTGATGTTTTTCAGATGCTACTAGGGGAAGTCATTACTGGGGAGATAAGCAACCCTTCCATTTCAGATTTGTTCAGGACTCCACAGATGAGAAAGCATACCCTTATTTTAATGTACTCCTGGTAAGATCATGAATACGTATAGGCATATGTGGATGAAAAATATTCTTTGGAGTGGAGGGGTGGGTGAGTAAAACTCAGTTAAAATTTACACAGCCAAAGAAGAGGGTTTTCAGGGGCTATCTGAAGATAGGGAAAGAAGGGGTTAGATTGTGGTGGGGCGGGGGCTGAACCACACATAGTCCCAGTCACCCACCGCCTCTGTGTGTAGGTAGGGTGAATGTTGGCATTTATTTGTGACTGGGCAAAGATTTGTTCGTTAAATATATAACAAAATTGTCCAATCCCGTAAGAAGATTTGCTTCTACACTAGTTGATGCTCAGGATATCAGAACCAAAACGTGGATGCACAATAATGCTATTATAACTGAATAATATTTTTATTAAATAATCTTTGCATCAGAAATAGTGCTTTATCTGCCTTATCCCCATATACCCTTCAAGCCTCTCATCTCTCGCATACCTGTAGCTCCTGTAGCTCAGCGCTTAGAGCACTTGCCTCGTAAGTGAGAGACCTGAGTTTGATTGCTGGTAGGGCAAAAGCTCTGGCAAGTTTCCTTATTCCACACACTTGATAATAATCCTTCCACAAAAAAAACCCCAATAATAAATTGGTCATTTCAATCCCACGACTATTTGTGGGACACTACTGTGTGCAATTGCCTGCCGTGTTTTGCCCACAAATATACAGTCAATTCACTTTATAACATATTCTGCGTAGCGCTTTGACACGTCTAGAAAACGTGAAAAGCGCTCTGTTGGATGCAAGGATTATTATTGTTATCACATTGCCAAACACGGGTGTGGAAAAAATGGAGCTGAGCGAGGATGGGGGTGACGGTGGAGAAGACAGGGACTGCAGAGTTCTGGATGGTCTGCAGCTTGTGTAGGGACTAATGGGGAATCAAGCCTGCTGCTGATGAAGGCATGGATGGATAATGGTCTCAGTATCTGGTGAGGTGGGGACGGTGGGAAGGGGGAATCACATCTTCCATTCAATTCTTGCAAATTGTTTTACACAGTGGATGTATCCCAGCATAGACCCAGCAGCCAGGGCTCCACCTTGTTCCATCGAGTTGACAGTACATATTTATCTCTATTTACTATCTACTTTCTATCGAATACAAAATTTGCTCCAGACATCAGTTTTCAATGTGACCCACTAGAGGGAGCATGGAAAAGATACTTGTGCTGCAATAGTTGAATTTGACCGTTTGATGTATTTCTTTCAGGTTCACCAGCACTGTGGTGTATTTGGGGCTTATTTTCCGTTTGGGAATTCAGGAAGATAATCTTTACGTCAATTTTTTTATTGCCGGTGCTGTGGAACTGCCAGCCACAATTCTTGGTGTTATAGCTGTCGATCGAGTGGGCCGACGTAAACCATTTATCTTATCCAATGTCATGGCAGGAGTGTTCTGTCTACTATCTGTTTTTATATCGAAAGGTAAGTCTTGAGCTAACGCTACAGAATGTCAACAATTTACATCGAACCAGAGTTTTGGGTTGCTGATATCAAATTATGATATTCACAATCGCAACTATAGGCGTAAGGAGAAAGTGCGGATAAATGAGACTGAAAGGATTGCTGTTAAAACAGCCAGCACAGACACAATGGGCCGAATGGCCTTCCTCTGTGCTGTTAATTTCGATAATTCGATTCAATAAACAATAAGGCAATCTGACTTTGCCGGCTTGGAATTGACAATCCAACGTTTGCAAATCTCCCCCAGCATTTTCAAAGTCTGATATTCGCAAACCTAAATGTGCAATTACAGTGCTACAGTAAATATGGTTTGCAGTTACCAGGTTCTAGATCCACTGTCAACTATTTTCTTGCATTCAATCTGCAATATTGATTATCTCTGATATTGTCAGTACGGGTTAAAAGGATACATTGCCTTTATGGCTAAATGTTGGTACTCAATACATCAACAATTGTCTGCCCCCATCTTCTGAAGACAACAAATGTGTGCGATCCAGTAACACAATTTAACGCAGCATTGTGCCAGTGACCATTTCTTTAAATGTGAGTCCAGAGAATAAGTGTTGTCAAGCCACAAACACAATAAGTGTTGGAATAAATGTACTTGTATTTGCCTACAAATACACAGTCACTGACCTTTACAATAAATCCTGTGAAGGGCTTCAAGACACTTTTCCAACGTGAAAAGTGCTATATCAAATGTAAGGATTATTATTATGACCATTTTGATCATCAAGTTTATAGTCTTTCTCTTCGACCACGCCTTTGGTCATCTTTCTACCCCTGCCCCTGGCTCAGTCCCGGGATCCGCTATTGTGAAGCGCTCTGAAATGCCGTCTGATGTGGAGTGCGCTATATAAATCGAAGTTGTTGTTGTTGTTATTGTTATCTTACTCACCGTTAATGTTGGTGTATCCATGTCTTACTTTGATTTTATTTTACTCTTCCAGAAATGTACTGGCTAAAATCCTGTTTGGCCACATTAGGCAGATTTGGAATTACCATGTCCTTTAGTGTGCTTTACCTGGTAAACACAGAACTGTATCCTACCTCAATACGGTAACTAAAACATTCCTTCTCAATTAGTTTCAATCCTGTCAACCGAGCTCAGCTAGTCACACACTTGCCCCCTAATGCGACTTGGAAGGCAAATAGTCTAAGATGACACTCCATATCAGATGAGATACCAAGGTACCGTCTGCCTGTTGATGTGGACATTAACATGGCACTATTGGAACAGGGGAGTGACTGTATCCCAATGTCCTGGCCGACAATCCCCTATTCATTTCATGGCTGTTGGTGGGACATTCCCATATGCCAATTGGCTTCCGCATTCACCTACAAAATACAGTCACTTCCTTTTTACAGTGTATCTTGTGAAGGACTTTGAGATGGCTTCTTGACATGAAAGGCACCATATCAAATGTAAGGAACATTGTAATAACTATAATAATTGGCAATTAAATAGCCCACTTCAAACATGGTAGAGTCTCAGAGTCTTAAAAGTGGCTGAGCCTGATGCCGAGCTGGAGGCGGGGAAGGGGTGGGCGGAGAGGGTGGGGGCGGAGGGGGAGATGACTGGAAGCACGAAATATGTTAATAGGAAAGTTGGTGGAGGCTGGTTCACTGGCATGCATTTCAGAAACAGTTTAACACTGTATTGGGAAGATGGAAGGAGAGGTATCCTGTAATGATAAGATTAAATGGTTCAAAGGGCCTTCTCCATCCCTCCGCAGCCCCTCTGCCTTGCTCCCTCCCTTTCCTCCTTCAAGGCCGGTCTCAAGACCTTCCTCTTCGATCGTGCCTTCGGCTGCCCCCTAACTCTTCCCCCTCTCCCACTCTCCTTTCCCTTCCCCCCACCCCGCTCGGGTCCCAACCTGACTGTTCAGCACTTGGGACGTCCTCCCAAAGTGAAAGGCGCTACATACCTGTAATTTTGTTGTTCTTCTTCTTCATTCCAAACTTTCTTGCATGCTAAGAATCTCAGACATAATTATTTATGTTTATTTTTGTAACAGGAACCTTGGTTTTGCCATGTGTTCATCATTTTCAGATATTGGGGGGATCGTCTGCCCATTTCTGCTCTTCAGACTAACAGCTATTTGGTCTGAGCTGCCTATAATTGTATTTGGTAAGTATTCCAAAGTAGGTACAAAATTTGTTCAATGAAAAATAAGTTTGATTCCCAGGTTCTTTTCTTTAAACTAATTTTGCAGAGGTTGTTGAGGTAATTCTTATTAGATTAGGACCATGAACATTGGCAATAAAACTAAGCGATAGATCATTTCCACGAGTCAGTGAGTCAGTCACAGAGAGGTTGCAAAATTCAGGAGAACCAGTAAAATAATTTAAGGGCGAGTGTAAATAAAATAATTTCCTCTGTAACAGTCCCTGACGACTACAGACCCATGGGCGTACAAACTGTATTTGATAATCTGTTCGTCTAGCTCATCCCTCAAGAGTATACCTGACCTGTAGTTAACTTTCACCTTATTTCAGCTGCGCTTGCGTTGAGCTGCAGTGGCTTTTTGCTACTTTTGCCTGAAACGAGGGGCATGAAATTACCAGAAACTGTGGAGGATGTGGAAAACATTGCAAGGTAACTATCAATGTGGGATCGACCCTGAGCGGACAAGAGCTGTGTGTTTTTAGCAATAGGGTCAAAATTCCTGATTTCACACTTTCGATGTTTCTTTATTACTGCAGACTTTATGAATGGGACCACGAAGCAAATAAGGAGATGATCAATCTTTCCACTTCTGCCTAGAGAATGAAAGCGACATTTCCTAAAGGAAACAAACCACCCACCTATCTCAAAGTTTTGATTTTCACAGTGTTAGTTGCAGTTGTTTGAGCACTGTCCCAAAAAATAAACTTTCAATCGTGTTACAAGGAATTATTGTCATTCTGACATTGTGAAGAGTAAGTGAATGAATAATAATAAAATGTAGTCAAATAATGTTCTTAAGCTATCTCTGCATTTTCCAATCTCCTAGTAAACATTGTGCTGAATGTAAAGCTTACAGTAAAACATAAACGTGGAGTCCTATAGCTCAGTGGTTAGAGCGTGAGACTGTGTTCGAATCCAGGCAGGTCAGGGCGAAACCTTGGGCAAGTTTCCTTACTCCACATGCCTAATAATAATCCCTCAAAAATTTTTTTAATAAAATTGGTCATTTCAATCCACGACTGTTTGTGGGATACAGAACTGCTGTACGCAATTGTCTGCCACGTTTTGCCCACAAAGATACAGTAAATTCACTTTACAGTATATTATGTGAAGTGCTTTGAGATGTCCAGAAGACGTGAAAAGCACTATATCAAATGCAAGGATTATTATTATTATAAACTTTAATGTTTGGCCCAGATAGATGCAAATATTTGCTCACCCCCCCAAAAAAAGTAGTCACTCCACTTATCAATATATCCTGTGATGCACTTTGAGATGCCATCCTGATGTCAAAGGCGCTATACCAAATGCAATGATTATTATTTATCATTAAATGAAATAGATTCTTTACATCTGTGTTGTGTGTATGTATTTATGGCTCACATTCACCATTCACACTAATGCTCTGAAACATCTCTTACTACTATTTTGAAGCAAGATGCAATGTTTAGGCTTGTAAATTCAAAATCCTTGTCCTCACTTTCAAGGCCCTTCATGGCCTTGCCCCCACCTACATCTCTGACCTGATGCCCCCCATCAACCTGTCCACTTCCTCCGTTCAGCAGGCTTCGGCTTGCTCTATGTCTCACGCCCGACCCACCCTACCATCAGCAGCCGGGCCTTCAGCCTTTCTGCCCCAACACTTTAGAACTCCATCCCATAAACCCTTCACTTTGCTCCCTCCATGGCCTCCTTCAAGACTGGTCTCAAGACTCTCCACTTCAACCGTGCCTTCAGTCGCCCTCCTACCTCTGCCCTCCCTCATCCCAACCCTGCCCCCCACCCCTCTTGCTTGAGTCCTGATCCCTGACTGTTGGGACCATGGGACGTCCTACTGACGCGAAAGGCACACTAGAAATGTTATTTTGTTGTTGTTGAGATGATGAATTTGTTGGCTTCTCATCATTGCTGTCAAAACTCTCCTGGCCAAAGCTTCAGGCGTACATTTCTTTACCTTTGCTTTTGTCACAAATAGCACTGGCTCCATTTGTTTGAGCAACAGATGATTAGGCAATTTTCCACCTCTTGTTGCTATAGATTAATGTAGTAGCATCCAAGTTTTGATTTTGTGCCTGGACTTTCTATTTTTTAGGTTTGCAAATTCAAACCTTGTCAAATGTCAAGTGACCAACTAATGACTGTTCTCATACAGTAGGGAGATAGTAGGCAGGGTTTCCTTGGAATTTAGCTTGTTTGAAAGTGACTTGCTTCGCAATGCCATGTTCGAATTGAGCCAACTCTCTGTGATGATCTTGGTCATCCAGTTACTGATCAGATGGGCCTGTACTACTCCAGGACATGATAGATCACATACCAGCCAGCCTGGCTATTTGCTATGTACCAGATCCCTTGTGCATGGAAACTCGACTGAAGTGGCTTATGGAGAGAGTGAGAGGAGAAGAAAGACCAAAGCTGGGAAGCAATGACTCTTTCAAGGATCTTGGAATGAAAAGGTAGGTTGGAGATGGGCCGGTAATTTGAGGGTTTCTTGAGGATGGGGGTTATTCTGCCAGTTTTGAGGGGGATAGGAACAGTACTGGACGAAAAGGAGAGATTGATGGTGATGAAGGGTAGGGGGCAAGAAAGTGGATTTTGGAGTTAAGGGGAGGGGTAGTGATGAGGTCAATGTAGTAAATGGTGAACCTCATGAGGATATGATGTTGATGACAGAGGAGGGCGAAACAGTTTTAAAAGTGTGGAAGGAGGGATGGGTAGGGTTTGGAGTGTGGGGAGGAGATGGGGAAGGAGTGGCAGTTGGGAGGGCAGAAGCAGCTGAACGGATTCCTCGATTTTGGACTCGAGGAATACCAGCATCTCCTCACGATGAGAGTTAGTCACAAAGTATATCAATGTGCAAATTTGGAAGAGATTATTTGCATTAGGGTGTTATTTCTTTACTTACTCGGTGGCAATCTCACCTCAGAGACAGAAAATTGTGGGTTTAAGCCCCATTCGGGGAATTTGAGCTCAAACCCCAATACAGCCAGAGGCTGTATTGGGGACGTCCACAATGTCGGACGTGCCATCCTTTGAACGTCTGTTCAGTTCGACATTAAGATTCCAATACAGTATTCAAAAAAGAGGAGTTTCTCCTAGTGTTCTGGATGACAAAGAGAAAGGCAAAGGAAAAAGTGCAGTGGAGGACACAGAGGTGTTGTTTCGTTTGTTTTTCTTTCGCCGCCCCCTTCTCTGTTGTCCTTGTAAACCACTCCCTTCCAACATTCCCCAGTTCTGATAAAAGGCCATTGACCTGAAACGTTCACTTACTTTCCTCTCTGCCTGTCTGACCTGCTGAGTATTCCCAGCGATTTCTGTTTTTATTTCAGTTTTCCAGCATCTGCAGTACTTTGCCTTCACTTTTGTTTCTGTTGAAGTGCTTTGGATGTAACAACCCGCTCTATCAAATGCAAGGATTGTTATTCAATTTTAAGGACATTACCATTGTTTCAGAGTTTACGGAAATAATTGTACCTTTAGTCAACCACCTTCAGAACAGAACAGAGCTGCGGATGGTCGAATAAAGCTCAAGTAACCAGAATGTTGGAATTTCCGATCCCAAGGTTCGAAATATGACTCGACAATCTCAATATGGTGTAGTAAAGTTCATTATAAACAGAGTGGGTACAACATGCATTAAGTTTTATAACATAGATGTCTAATGAATTTTACTACCAGTTCTAGCTGTCAGCCACAGGACACCATCTTCTCCTTTACTCTGTATCTCTCGAACTTCAACTCTCTCTCTCTCTCTCTCTCTCTCTCTCTCACTCTCTCCGTTCTTCTTCTAACCTCTCCCACCCAGAGTTGGGACAATGATACTCTTTTTCCAAGAGCTCCTTTCCTAGAGCCCCCTCCCCACTTCTGGTACTGTCACATACTCTGGTTAATCGATCATTGACTTGGTGCCAGCTTGACTGCATGTGAGATCGTTAGCAAATTCCTCTCTGTTGACTTAAGTGAATGTTCATATAATAGTATGATAATAATCCTTGCATTTGATGTAGCGCTTTTCACATCTTATCAACATCCCAAAGCACTTCACAGAATATACTGTAAAGTGAATTGACTGTACATATTTGTGGGCGAATCGCAATAGTCAATTGCGTACAGCAGTGTCCCACAAATAGTCGTGGATTGAAATGACCAATTTTATTATTGTGTGTTCTTTTTTGGAAGGATTATTATTAGGCGTGTGGAGTAAGGAAACTTGCCCAAGGTTTTGCCCTGAACTGCTTGGATTCGAACATAGGTCTCCCCAGCTTGTAAGACAAATGCTCTAACTACTGAGCCACAGGAGCTCCACATCTCTGCATCCAGTGATGGTACCCCAATCCTCTAGCTCAATCAGCTTGCTCATCAGCTCATGACTGTTGAGAGTCACCTTCTGCTGTTTGGCAACTCCTGTCAGAATCTAGAGACTTATTGCTGAGCTAGTATGGTGGGTACCTTGGATCATTACCTCTATGGGGAATGTGCTGTAATTGCTGTAGACAAGTGGTGTCTTCCTGCCCCTTTCCAAGGATATCCTGTTATTCCTTCTAACCAGAGAATCAGATGTTCTTTGTCCCATGACTGTCAGCAGTTCACACCTTTATATTCATCCGTTAATGCTCCATTATTAATATACTATAATTTCTATATTCTAACACAGAAGAAGAGGTAATCACCTGAGGTTTGGCATTGAGTGCAGGTGGGAAGAAACTGGTTCCTTCGCAATAATAAAGCTACGTTGAGATCTATTGTCAATCTAATGTTTAATAATAAATGTTGCATCAGAAAAATAGAGCAGATATTGTATTTTGTTTTGGATTTCTGTTATGCTATGTATATATTTATTAATGCTAAATAAATATCTATTTTCAAATAAAAAGGAACTTAAAAATGGAAGTAGCCTTGTCTCCACATTTCATCATTGGGTCCCATTTATCCAAACATCCGTTATTCCCATCCGTCCCCAACCCAAACTCTGCGTACTGAACACCCAGCCATTCCTTGCCAAGATCTGGTGGCTCCCTGTTTCGCAAAAGATTAATTTTAAGGTGTAAAGCACTGCAAAACTTTATCCAACATGAAGGACGCTATAAAAATATTGTTGTACTAATTTTTATTCCTTTGTGCTCAACCTTTGAAAAATTCTTTGATGTTATTTCTGGCACCATCAAACACATTCCAGTCCAATAGGTGAAGAGTTGGCATGCAATGTGCAGATTGCAGGAGCCAAAATAACCAATCGCCAATTCATTGTTACAATGGAAACATAAAAGAAATAACTAAGCTATTGTTGAATGAGACAATACCAGTGCCTTCCTGACCTGGTAGATGAGAGAAACGCAGGGGATGTTTTATACAGTACAATTTATATTTATACAGCGTCTTCATAACAAATGCAAGGATCCTTATTATAACAGAAGGACATCTGAAAATTCTTCACCTAGGCTGGATTGCACCTTGGGACGTCCTCCCGACGTAAAAGTCGCTCCATAAATGTAATTTTGTTGTTGTTGTTGTTGTCGATTGGGCACCTTAGTGGCGGGAGGATGCAGGTGAGGAACTGAAAAATGTGGGGATACAGCAATGATGACTGAACGCGCGGCTTAAGACAAGCTTTAAAAGTGGCGAGACAAGTACCTCAGTACTGCGGAATGGAAGGTCTCATTCTATGTTGGAGACATCTGATCATTTTCTATTGAAGCATCTATCATTGGAAAGTACAAACATAATAATAATAACAATCCTTGCATTTGATATAGCGCTTATCACATCTTCCAGACGTCTCAAAGCGCTTCACAGAATATACTGTAAAGTGAATTGACTGTATATTTGCGGGTGAATATCTATAAATCTAGTTCATCACTGGAAAATATTAGAATGTCCAAATGAAGTAATTTCTCTTCCCCCTCAGTCCCCAATCCTTTCTGTTTCAATAATGGGGAGGAAATGGCTTCCAAAAAGCAAGCACATCATGCAGAACTATCACATCCCGATTGGGACTTCAGAATTCCAGCAGCAACGCAGGACTCCAATTGAAAATTACAACAAGGGTCAGCCTGGCTCATTTGGTAGCACTCTTGCTTTTGAATCAGTAGGATGTGCTTTCAAGATGTATGAGTATTAAGATGCTAAACGAGGTCTCAATAGCCAGTCTGGGTGGGCGCTAATGAACCCATGGCACCATTTGAAAAGGGAAGAGAATTTCTCCTGGTTTCCTGGATCTCTCAAAATAAAATTGGTCATTCACTCCATGGCTGTTTGTGGGATAATGTGATGCCCAAATTGGCTGCTGCATTTCCTGCAAAACACATATGGTATATCCTGTGAAATGCTTTAACATGACTCAAGGGTGTGAAGGCACCACATCAAACACAAGGAGTATTTTTTATTAATATTTATTTGAAAATACAAAGTAGCACAAAGCATAGTTAATCATAATTTGTTATCCACATAACAGTACACAAAATAAGGTCAAGCACATCAAAGCTGCAATTCCACAGTGGTTTGATTGTGACAATCTTAATCCTGTTATCCAGTGCCAAAGATTACTCGACAAATCTAATGAATGGAATTTTAAGAGCCGGTGCTTTATCTTGCAGAAGCGATTGTTACCGAGGGAACTTTGTGAATGTGATTGTCAAACATTTCGCAACTTGCCCAAACTATAAATCACCTCTCTGGCAGCGACAAAATGAAACTGATTGTTGCTGGCTCACCTCACTCCGCATTGGGAAGACTGAAAGATGGCAAATGGGTGGCTATGGCTTAGCATTGCTTTCTCTGTTCCTTTCTGGCATCCAAGCACCGGTGAACCGATGGTTGGCGTCCCTGTCAGGATTGATCCAACATCTGCAGAGGTGCAAAAACCAGCTCAATATGCTGTGAAAGAATACAACAGAAACTGCAATTCCAGCTATCTGCTCAACGTGATCTCAATCGTGTCAGCCAAAAGGCAGGTAAAAAAAAAAGTTTCAAAACTTACTTTCGATGTATCCCAGGATCTTTGTCAATGAGAATCGAGCATTTGCAAATAATTTGGGTCTAATAATAATAATAATCCTTGCATTTGATTTCGTGTTTTTTACATCTTCTAGATGGCTCAAAGCGCTTCACAGAATATACTGTAAAGTGAATTGACTGTATATACGTGGGCGAAACGCGTATATATTATTATTATTGTTTATTTTTTGAGCGATTATTATTAGGCATGTGGGGTAAGAAAACTTGCCCAAGGTTTCACCCTGCCTGGAATCGAACTCAGGTCTCTCGCTTGTAAAGTGCCTGCTCTAATCACTAAGCCACAGTGCAGTCCACGTGCCAAATAATAATCCCTCAAACAAAAACAATAATAATTTGGTCACTCAATCCATGACTGTTTGTGGGACATCACTGTGCACAATTGGCTGCCACATTTCCCCTCCAAATATACAGTCTTTATATTATATTCTGTGAAGCTCTTTGTGACATTGATAAGATGTGAAAAGCACTATATCAAATGCAAGGATTATTATTATTATTATTTACAGTATATTCTGTGAAGTTCTTTGAGACATCCAGAAGACATGAAAAGCATTACCTGTAGTGACATTTTCAGTCGGTTATCTGACCTCTCTGTATACCTGTAGCTGACTCTTTTTAAGATATTTGACTAGTTGCGTACTGTAGGCCAATATGGATTTTGCCTATTCTGTAAGAGATTTGGATGCAGGCAACCAATATGGTGGTGTAATAATCCAAGGTTTATTAAGTAATACAAATATCTTAAGTTATACTTAAACCTGAGACCATAGATACAGTAGAATTAATATTGATTCCGCTGGAATGCACTGATCCTCTACAGAACTCCGAACAATACCTCTTTCAATTATACCCCAATTTAGCCCATATGACCCTCACGACCAAAACTGGAATTCAAAGGTTGTTTTGTTCAATCAAATCCAAAATTCGAATAGTCCAAAATTCGAATAGTCACCAATCACATTTTCTTGCTCAGAGTACTCCTTAGATTATCAAAGTATAATCTCAGGAATTTGGGAGTTGTTCTCAAAGCCTCCGATAAACAAGCCTGAAAAGTTCACTTTGCCAGTTATTTTAACCGTAATCTTACTATCCTGTGAGTGTGAAAGAAATTCTCTAAACCTTTTCGTTTGCTCATTTACTCTGTTAAATTGATGTCCTCTTGTTGCAAACTCACCGACCAACGTAAATCCTTTTCAACTCATAATTTGAAAGCCTTCAAAATTCTAAAGATCTCCATCGGGTACACGGCTCAAGTTTCGCCATTCCTAGAGAAATAACATATCCTAATTGCAAGTGTTAAAAATAATGAGTTAAAACTCATCTATGAAATGCTTTTCTCCAAACAGTTAGTTGCTGGGTTAAACTACTTTTTGACTGTACGGGTGGGAGAGACACACTGCATGTGTGGATCTAATGAACCTTTGGAACATTGTTCTCCAAGCTACGGAAGATATCGAAAGGTAAGGAATGGTTTTCTGCAACCTCCTTCTGAGAAAAAGATATAAATTTTGTCATCTAACAATAATCAAAAGCAATGTCAAGATGAATTACTGTGATGGCCTGAGGTGTAAAGGCACCCCACCTAACTCAGCAAAGTTTTTGTTGCGTACCCCCCACCCCCCCCACACTTACCCCCTCCTTCACATTGAATAATGTTCGCAAGTGATAACAGCAAATTCCATTTTTTTTAACTGTTTTTAATACAACTCCCAAAAAACATTCAATTGTTTAAAAATGTAATTAAATGAAAAAAACTATTAAAATTATGAAACCAATTATAGAGCACAGTACTTACATTTACAATCTACAATACACTACTTAGGATTTGTTAGTGTGATTTGTGAGCTTGCTTTTCAGCGCAAAATTTCTCCTTGATCGCCCGCCCGCCCGCCCGCCCGCCCCCCCGCACTCACTCACTCACTCACTCACTCACTCACTCACTCACTCACTCACTCACTCACTCACTCACTCACTCACTCACTCACTCACTCACTCACTCACTCACTCACTCACTCACTCACTCACTCACTCACTCACTCACTCACTCACTCACTCACTCACTCACTCACTCACTCACTCACTCACTCACTCACTCACTCACTCACTCACTCACTCACTCACCCACTCACCCACCCACCCACTCACTCACTCACTCACTCACTCACTCACTCACTCACTCACTCACTCACTCACTCACTCACTCACTCACTCACTCACTCACTCACTCACCCACTCACTCACCCACTCACTCGCTGCTGGTCTCACTTGCTGCTGGTCTGCCTCACTCTCTCGCTGCCAGCCTGGCTCACTCCCAGGTCCTAGCCAGTGTCGCTCCCACTTTCGCACCCGCTGGCAAACGACGTATTAGTCATATTAGTGGAGCTCCTGTGGCTCAGTGGTTAGAGCACTTGTCTTGCAAGCTGGGGAGACCAAGCCGGGGAGACCTGTGTTCGAATCCAGGCAGGTCAGGTCAAACCTTGGGCAAGTTTCCTTACTCCACACGCCTAATAATAATCCCTCCAAAAAAAAAACCACGATAATAAAATTGGTCATTTCAATCCACGGCCGTGTGTGGGACACTGCTGTGTGTAATTGGCTGCCGCGATTCGCCCACAAATATATACACAGTCAATTCACTTTACAGTATGTTCTGTGAAGCGCTTTGGGATGTTGATAAGATGTGGAAAGAGCTATATCAAATGCAAGGATTATTATTATTAGCCAACATCGCAATGTTAAGCAGGGTTTACCTGTAATAAGAACAATAACGGCCTTCTCCTAATGCACTCCTGACCAGTCTTTCCAGTTCCACCTCTCCCTTCTCCCCTGCTCGGCATTTTGACCCCTGCCATTATAAGCTCACCAATACATTATTCTACATAAACGGCGCGACATAAGCGAAAGTATTAGTTGTTGCATATTTGTAGATGTCAGGTTAGAACACAAATCCTTCCTCTTAGGAAGGAATAAAATGACTTTGATATAGCGCTTTCAGGAGAGGAGGGGACAAACCCAGAAGGCAAATAAAGTCTTAGCGCTCAGAGAAAATTTAGTTTAATGAAACTATTTTTCTTTTCTTACAGATCTTACTGTGTGACTTTCAGGTGTATTACATTCCCTGGCTTAGTTCAGTTGAACTGACAGCCTACGACTGCCAAGAGTGAAGTACGGCAAACAAAAACGAATTCTACTGGAGTTTGTTAACTACATTTAATGAGGTTGCAAGTGTCTCTTCCTTCCTCTCGTTCAGTCTTTTTGTTTATGTTACAACATTATTCAATATAATAACTTGCATTTAACAAATTGCTTTATGTTACTGAAATACATGTAGTGAATGAGCATGTACCAGTCTCATTAAATATTTCTGATAGCAAGGTTTAAATGCCTGACCCCTTCTTTGCTGAAATGCTGACAATTTTGCTTTGAAAAATACAATAAAGAATTCTACAACAATAACATTGCTTCGCGTCCTACTTTCTACCTAACTGGTGACCAACACATGGACACACTGTAAACCCACACTGAACTCTGCACCCCCACCAACACATCAGTTCTAGCCAGGCTCCACTGTGCCCTATCATCGAACTGATCAATTTCAACATCCTCACACTCGCCTTCAAATCCCTTCATGCCCTGGCAACCTCTAAGACCTGCTTCACTATCCACCACCCGTTGCCTCTGCTCGACTGTCTCCCGGCCAACTCCATGTGCCACTCTTGCTGCCCTGCGTGAGGCAAGTTATTGTTGTTGTTGTAAACCTCTCTCCTTCTTGAACTGCTATGCCTTGAAAGTAAAATCACATTAAAATTCCTTGGGGGAAAGGTAAGCGGGCTCTCCTTCGTACTGAACTGTCTCCAGGGCGACATATGGGAATATGGGAACCGAGCCCGCACCCCCACCCACCTCCTACCCTCACCTGTATAATGGTCTTGGTAATCTAAGAACACTTTGTGCACTGGAAGCTGTTCAAGTTATGTTACCATAAAAAAAATTAGTGAGCGAGAGTAAAGTAACAAACGCAAACTCTTTCTCTCTAACATCCATCCCCAAACCATATGCCGATTTACTTGACAACAACAACAACAAAATTGCACTTATTTAGCGCCTTTCACATCGGGAGAACATCGCAAAGCGCTGAACAGTCTGGTCGGGACCCGAGCGGGGGGGGAGGGTCGGGGTAGGGGAAGGAGAGTGGGAGAGGGGGAAGAGTTAGTGGGCAATCGAAGGTGCGGTCGAAGAGGAAGTTCTTGAGATCAGCCTTGAAGGAGGAAAGGGAGGAAGCAAGGTGGAGGGGCTGCAGGATGGAGTTCCACAGTGTGGGAGCAGAGAGGCTGAAAGCCCAGTTGCCAATAGTTGGGCGGTTAGGGCGGTGGACGCGGAGCAGACCTGAGTCTGCTGAACGGAGGGGATGGGCGGGTTGATAAGGTGACAGGAGGTCAGAGAGATAGGTGGGGTCAAGGCCATGAATGCCTTGAAAGTGAAAACAAGGTTCTTTAATTCAATCCTTTGGGTGACGGGGAGCCAGTGGAGATGGGTGAGAGTGATGTGGTTGCGAAGCCTGGTGTGGGAGAGTATACAAGCTGCAGAGTTCTGAATGATCTGCAGCCTGTGAAGGGAGGAGCTGGAGAGGCCGACGAGGAGAGAGTTCCCATAGTCGAGCCTGGAAGTGATAAAGGCGTGGATGAGTGTTTCGGCGGCGTGGGTGTGAGGTAGTGGGGAAGTCTGGCAATATTACGGAGATGATGGAAGGCTGTGCTGGTCATGAAGCGGATGTGGGGGAGGAAGGATAGTTCGGGGTTGAACAAGATGCCCAAATTCCTGATTGGCTTAGAGAGGTGGAGAGAGCAACCTTGAACGCTGATGTTGTCAGTGCCTAAGTGGGGTGGGGCTGACGTGAACCAATCAGGAGTGCTTCTGTCTTGTTGACGTTGAGTTGTAAGAAATTTGTCCTTGTCCAGGACTCGATGTCAGGCAGGCATGCAGTCAGAACGCCAGTGGTCCTGGAATCGAGGGTTGATGTGGTTAGGTAGAGTTGGGGGTCATCCGCATACATGCGGAAATTTAACCCATGTCTACGGATGATGTCACCCAGAGGGTGTAGAGGGTGAAGAGCAGGGGGCCAAGGACAGAGCCCTGGGGAACGCTGCATGTGTCTGTGTGGTATACCACAAGGAGAAGCCGTTGAAAGAGACAAAGTGAAGGCTGTGGGAGAGATAGGACTGGAACCATTCGAGGACAGAGCCTTGCATGTTGAGGAGGGAGGAGAGGCGGTGGAGGAGGATAGCATGGTCCATGGAATCGAAGGCAGCGGATAGGCCAAGGAGGACAAAGAGGCAGAGGAAGCACTGGTCACAGATGGTCAGGATGTAATTTGTGACCTTGACCAGGACAGTTTCCGTACTGTGGGAGGCATGGAAACCCAATTGGAGGGGATCGAGGAGTGTGTGTTTTGTGAGGAAAGAGCACAGCTGGGAGTCAACCACTCTTTCAAGCACCTTGGAAAGGAAAGGGAGGTTGGAGATGGGCCAGTAGCTTGATAGCTGCGATGCATCGAGGAAAGGCTTTTTTAGGATGGGGGTGATGGTGGCGGTTTTGAAGGGAGTGGGAATGGTCCCAGATGAGAGGGACAGGTTGATGGTGTCGGTGATTAGAGGGGATAGAAGGTGGAGCTGGGTGGTGAGGAGAGGGGTGGGGATGGGATCAAGGGAGCAGGTGGTAAGCTTCATTGATGAGATGGTCTCAATGACAGAGGATGGGGAGATGGGGGTCGAAGATGTGGAGGGAGGGATGGGTTGGAGACAGGGCATGGGGGGGAGATGGGGAGGGGGTGGAAGTTGGGGGCACAGTGACTCCAGAGCGTATTTCCTCAATTTTGGTCACAGGAAATCCAGCATCTCCTCGCAGCGGGAGTTCAAGGAGAGGATTTGCGAGGCAAGGCGGGGTGGATGGAGGAGATGGTTGGTGGTGGAGAAGAGAAGCTGGGGGTTGTCCTTCGTCTCCAGGATTATCTTGTAGAAGGACAATTTGGCGGAGGATAGGGCGTAGGAGGATGTGAGGTCCAGCCAGTTATGCCGGTGGACTGTGAGGCCAGATTTGAGCCCGGTGCATTCAGCGGCCCGGACCTGGCCCTTAAGGGAACAGAGGTGGGTGCTGAACCAGGGTGAAGTTCGGGAGTAGGAGGCAGTTCGGGAAATGAGGGGGTCAAGAGTGTTGAATGTGGTATTGAGTGTTAGGGTGTTGTTGAGCAGGGTGAGTATGGAGGATGGGTTAGTGCAGGAGGTGTCAGCAAATTGTAAAGTTTCAGATGCTTGTTACAAATTGCTGGCAGGTAAATCAGTGATTTCTTTTTGTCTGGATGTGAGAGAGAAATAATTCACGTCTGTGTCTCTACAGTGGATACTCAGTAGATAAGGTTTCAACATGAGATCTCTGACAATGGTTCAACAAGTTTATTCATTGACCAGCTGAGTAATGCTGAACAGCTAGGTCCCAAGTTCAACCTCAAACATGGCTGCCTTTGGCCACATCGCCATTTGTCCTCAACAACAACAATAAAAGAACCTCAAGGAGAACACAAACAAGCAGGGTTCCTGCGACTGATCACCAGCTGGAAAAGTACATGTGTGTTGCCATTGGTGAGGACAAAATCCAACTCGTTTGAGATGTGCGTCTCATTTGATTGTGATCAAATAGTCCAGCGGACACTCATTCAGGTTGTGTCAGGGTTGGGAAAAACTGCGGAGAATGGATGCCCTATTTGTGAAAAATCTGTGGGTCACGTAAGCAATAATTTAGTGTTTCCCTTCCAAAAACATAACCTATCATTTTCAGGTTATGCGGGGAGTGGGTGGGCCAGCCGCCTGAAATAGAGTGGGGTTGGGAGGGGTTGCCCCCAGTTGGACTACCCTGCTTCAGGTTATCATTACTAATGATCATTTAGGCAACATACTAGAACACTAAAAATACTGATCATTACATCACATTTTCAAAGTAGGAGTTCATTCTGCTCACAGAACGAAACATGTTTCTATTTTTATTTGAATAGCATATGACAACCTCCACTGAGACATGGAGTTAACACACATCTAGACATCAGTGAGATAGATACCAGGTGCGGCATTCAACACGAAAGACATTGGGAAGAATTCAACACAGTATACATTCGCTTTAAGTGAACACATTTTCCGAACATCCTATAAATGAAACCTCATACTGTTTCCATCCTTGCCCTGTGCAGAGACTTGAACAAGAGGCCAGCTCTTTCTAAAAGCACAGGAAGCCTGTTAAACTCAGTCTCACATTAAAGATTTCCAAGGTTTCTTTATAATATGAAATGCTAAAACCACAGGAAATTTTGTCTATATCGGCACTGTTGATACAAATTTGGCAAGGAACAATATAAATGGGCTAAGGGTATCAATGGAGGGTGATGGGAATTGAAGTACAGGTAGACCCCGCTTACCGAACGCCCAGTTACCGAAACTTCACTATAACGAAGGTTTGTATTTGTACCTCCTATGCACTTATCGAAGGCTGCGTTCGCTATAGCGAAAGTTTAACCATACGCGCTTCTCGTCTCCCGGCCGCCCCTGCAACACACGCTCGGTCTCAGTCGACGAAGCTACATACACTTACTTCAGTATGCCACCTAAACGCCCATTAGCAACATCGCCAACCCCATCGAACAAAAGGAAGTCCATCACGTTGGAAATGAAGATGGATGGAAGACCAGAACGAACGCCATTGCCCCCTCTTCACTAGTATAATCCAAGAGAAGGCGCGTACAGTATGGGAGGAGCTTAAGCGAGAGGATGCTAATGATGCTATTCGGAAAAAGCCAGCGGAGACTTTTGCTGCTAGCAACGGGTGGCTTGATCTTTTTCGAAAGCGATACAAGCTACATTCTATCAAGATTTGCGGGGAAGCTGCTAGTGCGGATGTTGCTGCTGCCGAACATTATCCAGATGAACTTAGAAAAATCATTAAGGAGGGAGGTTATACACCACAACAAAGTACGTCCGTTGACTATCCAGAGCCTATTGATTTGTCACCAGATTCTCCCGATTCTCCAGCCTCCTCCTTCTCCTCCATCAACAATTAAAACGTAGACCTCCTCCCTACTCCTCACCTCATCTTATTGTATGGGAACTTTCGTTTCGTTATGGTGTTAAAAATTTACTAAATAAAATACTGTTCAGGTAAACAAAACAAACAGTTTCAACTTTTATTCTTTCATCTTTCATCTTTTCATTTTGTAATTAAAGTATTGCAGTCTTCAATAGCAGTTCTACCTACCTTATGCCTTCACTGGTACACCGCAAATGTTAGCGCTAGGCACCGCTGGGAACGAAACTGATTTTTTTCACGTACAGAAACACAGTAGGGAGCTCCCACCCGCTTAACAAAATTCTCACTTTACGAGGAGTTTCAAAGTCTCTAACCCCTTTGTTAAGCGGGGTCTACTTGTACTGTACAATAAATTACAAAACAGTTTAATCTGAACCCTAACCTTATATGGTGCTTCTCACTTGCAAAATGATAACCCTAATTCAAACCTCTGTTGGGCTGAAAGGTCTGTTTCGTTGTGGTAGACATCCTATGATTTTCGATTAAAATATCTGTCGTGGAGGAGTACAGATATAAATTATATATCTACTTCATTGCTGGAAAATATTAGAATCTCTGCATGGTACCTTCTAAAAAGCAAGCCCATCATGCAAAGATATCATATCCTTAACTGACCTTCAGAATTCCAGCAGATCCCAATTGGAAATGAATTCTGGTTTTCCAATAATATTGGTAAACACAGAGTAGTGCAAAGCATAGTTAGACATAAAACACAGAAAAATACTTGAGATAAAGTTATAATTCAGCACTACTTTCTTTCACAATTTCACAATGTAGTATTCGGTGCCAAAGATTATTCTACAATCTAATGAGTGGAACTTTAAGAACCTCTGCTTTATCTTATTTGAACAATTGTTTCTGAGTGGAACTTCATGTGAATAATTGTCAAATATTTTGCAACTTGTCCAACTCAATGATGCAGATGATACAACGTTAGGAAAGGTAGTAAATAGTGAGGAAGATAGTGGCAGACTGCAAGAGGTCATAGACAGAATGGTAAAAATGGGGTGAAGGAACAGAAGGGGTTCATGTAAGTAAATCTTTGAAGGTGGCAGGACAGGTAGATAAGGCTGTTAAAAAAGCATACGGGATACTAGACTTTATAAATCGAGGCATAGAGTACAAAAGTCATGAAATTATGATTTATCTGTATAAAAGCTAGTTAGGCTAGAATAATGTGTTCAGTTCTGGGCACCACACTGCAGGAAGGAATGTTAAGGTATTGGAAAGGGTACAGAGGAGATTTACTAGGACGGTACTAGGAATGAGGGGCTTCGGTTTGAGGAAAGGCTGGAGAGAGTAGGATTATTCTATTTGGAACAGAAAAGGTTACGAGGAGACCCAATAGAGGTTTTCAAAATCTATAAGGGGATTCGATAGGGTAAGCAAGGAAAAACTGTTTCCACTGATGGAAGTGTCAATCACCCATACTTCCCTCCCCACCCTGTCCTCAGCTCGGGTCTGACACAGTGACTGTCCAGCGCCTTGGGACGTCCTCCTCACATGAAAGGCGCTATACAAGTGTAACTTTGTTGTTGTTGTCAGTGACTCGAGGTCACAGATTTAAAATAGTTTCCAAAAGAAGCAGAGGAGAAATTTTTCACGCAGCGAGTTGTTCGAATCTGAAATGCATTGGCTGAAGGGATGGTGGAGGCCGATTCGGCAATAACTTTTAAAAGAGAGGTGGATAGTTATTTGGGGAGGACAAGTTTGCAGGGTTAAGGGGGGGAGAGCCAGGGAGTGGGATTGATTTTGAATAGCTCTTTTTAAAGATCCGACACAGACACGATGGGCCGAATGGCCTCCATTTGTGCTGTCAAATTCTATGATTCTATGAACGCATTAATCACTCATCTGGAATATTTGTAGTTTGCTCACCGCAATGTGTCTTGGGGAAGACTGAGGGATGACAGTCAAGTACATTTGCTCAATTTTACCTCGATCGAATCAGCCGAAAAGCAGGTAACAAAATAGTTATTTTCAATATAACCTATGAGTTTTATCAGGCCTTTGCAAATCATTCGGCTGATCATTTTATGCAGCTCACAACTATTTCCACCATTCCAATTCTCATTCCCTCCCCCCTGGGTGCCTGGTAAAGTCCTCCCAAGGCAATGGCAAGAGACGGAGGTTGGAAGGACAGAGTTAGACCAGAGTTTTTTTTGCTTTGTTTTTCTCTGTGCACCGCTGTAGTACAGAATCGTTTTTTGTATAGTAATACAGTACTATATTTGCATTTGATAGACTGCCTTATTTTATCAAAGCCTATTACACACTCCATTACTTTGAAGTTTAGTGACTGATCTATTCCATCAATGTTTCACAGACACTTGAAAGATAAATGATAAATTAATCTTTTTTTCCATCAGTTTAGATGAGGGAGAAACATTGGCCAGGATTCTGGAAGATCACTTTGCTCCTCTTTGAAATGGTCTTTAATGGACTTCTGAGGATGGATCATTAACTGTCTACCTGAACCGCCAGATTGGATCTCGAAATTAACACCATGCTTTAAAGTAACTAACAGTGCAGGACTCCCCCATGGCTAAACTAGAAAGCGAGCCTAAGGAGGCAGAGTGGGCTTTAGGTGGGCAGTTAGGGCTGTAGGTGGGCGCTTAGGGCTTTAGGTGGGTGCGTGGGTCAGTAGGTGTGCGCTTAGGGCTGTAGGTGGGCGCTTATGGCTGTAGGTGGGCGCTCAAGGCTGCAGGTGGGCGCTTAGGGCTGTAGGTGGGTGCTTAGGGCTGTATGTGGGCGCTCAGTGCTGTAGGTGGGCGCTTAGGGCTTTAGTTGGGCACTTAGGGCTGTAGGTGCGCGCTTAGGGATGTAGGTGTGCGCTTAGGGCTGTAGGTGGGCGCTCAGGACTGTGGGTGGGCGCTTAGGGCTGTAGGTGGGCGCTCAGGGCTGTAGCTGGGTGCTTAGGGCTGTAGGTGGGCTCTTAGGGCTGTAGGTGGGCGCTTAGGGCTTTAGTTGGGCGCTTAGGGCTGTAGGTGGGCGCGTCGGTCTGTAGGTGGGCGCTTAGGGCTGTAAGTGGGCGCTTAGGGCCGTAGGTGGGCGCTTAGTGCTGTAGGTGAGTGCTTAGGGCTGTAGGTGGTCGCTTAGGGCTGTAGATGGGCGCGTAGGTCTGTAGGTGGGCACTTAGGGCTGTAGGTGGGCGTTTAGTGCAGTAGGTGGGCGCTTAGGGCTATAGGTGGGCGCTTAGGTCTGTAGGTGGGCGCTCAGTGCTGTAGGTGGGCGCTCAGGGCTGTAGGTGGGCGCTTATGGCTGTACGTGTGCGCTCAGGACTGTGGGTGGGCGCTCAAGGCTGTAGGTGGGCGTTTAGGGCTGTAGGTGGGCGCTTAGGGATGTATGTGGGCGCTCAGGGCTGTAGGTGGGCGCTTAGTGCTGTAGGTGGGCGCTTAGGTCTGTAGGTGGGCGCTCAGGGCTGCAGTTGGGCGCTTAGGGCTGTAGGTGGGCGCTTAGGGCTGTAGGTGGGCACTTAGGGCTGTAGGTGGGCGCTCAGGGCTGCAGGTGGGCGCTTAGGGCTGTAGTTGGGCGCTTAGGGCTGTAGATGGTCGCTGAGAACTGTAGGTGGGCTCTTAGGGCTGTAGGTGGGAGCTTATAGCTGTAGGTGGGCGCTCAAGACCATAGGTGGGCGCTCAAGTCTGCAGGTGGGCGCTTAGGGCAGTAGGTGTGCACTTAGGGCTGTAGGTTGGCGCTCAGGGCTGTAGGTGTGCGCTTATGGCTGTAGGTGGGCGATTAGGGCTGTAGGTGGGCGCTCAGGACTGTGGATGGGCGCTCAAGGCTGTAGGTGGGCGCTCAAGGCTGTAGGTGGGCGCTTAGGGCTGCAGGTGGTCGTTTAGTGCTGTAGGTGGGAGCTTATGGCTGTAGGTGGGCGCTCAAGTCTGCAGGTGGGCGCTTAGGGCAGTAGGTGTGCACTTAGGGCTGTAGGTGGGCGCTTAGGGCTGTAGGTGGGCGCTTAGGGCTTTAGTTGGGCGCTTAGGGCTTTAGTTGGGCGCTTAGGGCTGTAGGTGGGCGCGTAGGTCTGTGGGTGGGCGGTTAGAGCTGTTGGTGGGCGCTTAGGGCTGTAGGTGGCGTTTAGTGCTGTAGGTGGGCGCGTAGGTCTGTAGGTGGGCGCTTAGGGCTGTAGCCCTTTTTTTCCCGCCATCTCAGGGATCGTCCGGGCGGGCGGCGAGGACAGGGAATGGTTGCTGGACGATTGTTGGACGATTGTTGGTTATTGTTTGTTGCTGTTTTTGTTGTTAATATTGTTGCTTTTGTTGTTTATTATTGTTGTTTGATTCCCCCCACCCCTGCCCCCATCTTCTTCTTCCCTCACTCCCTTTCCCCATTTTCTCTCCTCCCTTTTCCCCTTCCCTCCCTTTTCCCTCTTCCTGATCTTGCCCCCACCCATCTTTCTCTCCCTCTCTTCCTTACCCCCCTTTCTCCCCCCTCTTCCTCCCTAACCCTATCCCATCCCACCTTTCCCTCCCTCTCCCCCCCTTACCCTCTTTTCCCCCTTTCTCCCCTGGCCCCATTTTCGCGATTGTTTGTGGGGACACTGCTGTGCGCAATTTGGCTGTCGCGTTTCGCCCACAAATATACAGTCGACTTTCCTGCCTTTCTTCCCCCTGCCTCGACCCCTCCCCTTTTGCTTCTTTACCCCCTTTTGCCCCTAGTCCTACTTCCGTGACTGATTGTGGGACACTGCTGTGCGCAATTTGGCTGCCGCGTTTCACCCACTAATACAGTTACTTTTCCTACTATTCTTTATCCTGCCCTGAGCCTTCCCACCCTGCTCTTGTCCTACCTGACTGTACAGCGCCTTGGGATGTCCTCTCGACGTGAAAGGCGCTATATAAATGTAAGTTTTGTTTGTTGTTTGTTAGGTGGGCGCTTAGAGCTGTAGGTGTGTGCTTAGGTCTGTAGGTGGGCGCTCAGGGCTGTAGCTGGGCGCTCAGCGCTGCAGTTGGGCGCTTAGGGCTGTAGGTGCGCTCAGGGCTGTAGGTGGGCGCTTTGGGCTGTAGGTGGGCGCTTAGTGCTGTAGGTGGCCGCTTAGGGCTGTAGTTGGGCGCTTAGGGCTGTATGTGGGCGCTCAGGGCTATAGTTGGGCGCTTAGGGTTGTAGGTGGGCGATTATGTCTGTAGATGGGCGATTAGGGCTTTAGGGCTGTAGGTTGGCGCTCAGGGCTGTAGGTATGCGCTTATGGCTGTAGGTGGGCGATTAGGGCTGTAGGTAGTTGCTTGGGGCTGTAGGTGGGCGATTAGGGCTGTAGATGGGCGCTTAAGGCTGTAGGTGGGCAAGTAGGGCTGTAGGTGGGCGCTTAGGGCTGTAGGTGGGCGCGTAGGTCTGTAGGTGGGCGCTTAGGGCTGTAGGTGGGCGCTTAGGGCTGTGGGTGGGCGCTTAGGGCTGTGGGTGGGCGCTTAGGTCTGTAGGTGGGCGCTCAGGGCTGTAGCTGGGCGCTTATGGCTGCAGGTGGGCGCTTAAGGCTGTAGGTGGGCGCTCAGGGCTGTAGGTGGGCGCTTTGTGCTGTAGGTGGGCGCTTAGGGCTGTATATGGGCGCTCAGGGCTGTACGTGGGCGCTTAGGGCTTTAGGTGGGCGCTTAGGGCTGTAGGTGGGCTTTTAGGGCTGTAGGTGTGCGCTTAGGGCTGTAGGTGTGCGCTTAGGGCTGTAGGTGTGCGATCAGTGCTGTAGGTGGGCGCTTAGAGCTGTAGTTCGGCACTCAGGGCTGTCGGCGTGCGCTTAGGGCTGTAGGTGGGCGCTTAGGGCTGTAGGTGGGCGATTAGGTCTGTAGGTGGGCGCTTAGGTCTTTAGGTGGGCGCTCCGGCCTGTAGGTGGGCGAGTAGGGCTGTACGTGGGCGCTTTGTGCTATAGGTGGGCACTTAGGGCTGTAGGTGGGCGCTTAGGGCTTTAGTTGGGCGCTTAGGGCTGTAGGTGGGCGCTCAAGGCTTTATGTGTGCGCTTAGGGCTGTAGGTGGGCGCATAGGGCTGTAGGTGGGCGCTCAAGGATTTGTGCGCTGAGGGCTGTAGGTGGGCGCTTAGGGCTGTAGGTGGGCGCTCAGTGCTGTAGGTGGGCGCTTAGGGCTGTAGTTGGGCGCTTAGGGCTGTAGGTGGGCGCTTAGTGCTGTAGGTAGGCACTTAGGGCTGTAGGTGGGCCCTTAGGTCTTTAGGTGGGCGAGTAGGGCTGTAGGTGGGCGCTTAGTGCTGTAGGTGGGCACTTAGGGCTGTAGGTGGGCGCTTAGGGCTTTAGGTGGGCGCTTAGGGCTGTAGGTGGGCGCTCAAGGCTTTATGTGTGCGCTTAGGGCTGTAGGTGGGCGCTTAGGGCTGTAGGTGGGCGCTTAGGGCTGTAGGTGGGCGCTTACGGCTGTACGTGGGCGCTCAGGACTGTAGGTGTGCGCTTAGGGCTTTAGGTGGGCGCTTAGGGCTGTAGGTGGGCGCTTAGGTCTGTAGGTGGGCGCTCAGTGCTGTAGGTGGGCGCTCAGGGCTGTAGGTGTGCGCTCAGTGCTGTAGGTGGGCGCGTAGGGCTGTAGGTGGCGTTTAGTGCTGTAGGTGGGCGGTTAGGGCTGTAGGTGGGCGGTTAGGGCTTTAGTAGGGCGCGTAGGGCTGTAGGTGGGCGCGTAGGTCTGTAGGTGGGCGCTTAGAGCTGTAGGTGGGCGCTTAGGTCTGTAGGTGCGCGCTCAGGGCTGTAGCTGGGCGCTCAGCGCTGCAGTTGGGCGCTTAGGTCTGTAGGTGGGCGCTCAGGGCTGGCTGCAGGTGGGCGCTTAGGGCTGTAGGTGGGCGCTCAGGGCTGTAGGTGGGCGCTTTGTGCTGTAGGCGGGCACTTAGGGCTGTAGGTGGGCGCTTAGGGCTGTATATGGGCGCTCAGGGCTGTACGTGGGCGCATAGGGCTGTAGGTGGGCGCTCAAGGATTTGTGCGCTGAGGGCTGTAGGTGGGCGCTTAGGGCTGTAGGTGGGCGCTCAGTGCTGTAGGTGGGCGCTTAGGGCTGTAGATGGGCGCTTAGGGCTGTAGATGGGCGCTGAGGGCTGTATGTGGGCTCTTAGGGCTGTAGGTGGGCGCTTAGTGCTGTAGGTGGGCACTTAGGGCTGTAGGTGGGCCCTTAGGTCTTTAGGTGGGCGAGTAGGGCTGTAGGTGGGCGCTTAGTGCTGTAGGTGGGCACTTAGGGCTGTAGGTGGGCGCTTAGGGCTTTAGGTGGGCGCTGAGGGCTGTAGGTGGGCGCTTAGGGCTGTAGGTGGGCGCTCAGGGCTGTAGGTGGGCGCTCAGGGCTGTAGGTGGGCGCTTATGGTTGTAGGTGTGCGCTCAGGTCTGTAGGTGGGCGCTCAAGGCTGCAGGTGGGCGCTTAGGGCTGTAGGTGGGCGCTTAGGGCTGTAGTTGGGCGCTTAGGGCTATAGATGGGCGCTGAGGGCTGTATGTGGGCTCTTAGGGCTGTAGGTGGGCGCTTAGTGCTGTAGGTGGGCACTTAGGGCTGTAGGTGGGCGCTTAGGGCTTCAGGTGGGCGCTGAGGGCTGTAGGTGGGCGCTTAGGGCTGCAGGTGGGCGCTTAGGGCTGTACGTGGGCGCTCAGGGCTGTAGGTTCACGCTCAGGCCTGTGGGTGGGCACTCAAGGCTGTTTGTGGGCGCTTAGGGCTGTAGGTTCGCGCTTAGGGATGTAGGTGGGCGCTCAGGGCTGTAGGTGGGCGCTTAGGGCTGTAGGTGGGCGCTCAGGAATGCGGATGGGCGATCGATTGATTGATTGATTGATTGATTGATTGATTGATTGATTGAGTGGAATCTGGATTGAAGGAGTTCATGATTGGAGGTACTATCAGGAAGGGAAATGATAGCGCAAATCTGGGAAGCAATAACATTCTCCTAGAACCTTAGAGAGAAAAGGAAGCTTAGTGATGGGTGGTAATTTAGGATTACATTTGGGTGTAGAGACGGATTTTGAGAAGGGTTGTGATGCCTAATGTTTTGAATGGGTGAAAACTGTACCAACAAACAAACAGAGATTAACAATGCCCATTAGCAAGAAGGTAAGAAAGTGGAACTGGGAGGGATGACAACGGTTGGGAGTAGGATCAAGGGAATATGTGATAGGCTTTATGAGGAAGATGAGGGAGGAGAGGGTTGGGGTCAAAACTGAGATTAAGTGTTGGCCAGAGGGTGAAGGGTTGTGAGAAGGTGGGGTTGACAGAGGTAGCAGCAGCAGTGTGGATCCTCTTAATTTTGGACATGAGGAAATGCATCACCTCCTTGCACTTACAATTGGAAGAGAGGATGGATGGGGCTCTGGAAGGATGTGCAGTAGGTGGTTAGTGACAGAGACGAGGAGCCTGGCCTCCAAGTGTGTGGTCATGGAAAAGAAGGACAATTTGCCTGAGGCGACAGCAAAACAACAGGTCTGTGGTTTTTATAATATTAATAATAATCATTGCATTTGATGTAGCACTTTTCACGTATATGCCACATATACACATTTTAATATTAAATAATAATCCTTGCATTTGATGTAATGATTTTCACGTCTTCTAGATGTCTCAAAGCATTTCACAGAATATTCTGTAAAGTGAATTGACTATATTGGTGGGCGAAACGCGGCAGCCAATTGCGCACATTGTTACAAACAGTCATAGATTGAAATGACCAATTTATTATTGGGTTTATTCGGAGGGATTATCATTAGGCGTGTGGAGTAAAGAAACTTGCCCAAGGTTTCACCCTGCCTGGAATTTAACCCAGGTCTCTCACTTGTAAGGCGAGTGCTCTAACCACTGAGCTACAGGACTCTTGTGATCCAATCAGCTCTGGAAGTGGGTCAGTGTACCAGAGGGACTTGTGGGAGAAACAGGTGAGGAAATTGTGCATGAGAATGATAGAGGCGATAAGGTCAGAGGGCAGGGGAGGAGTTCATAGGAATTGAGGCCATTAGAGAGGGAGTGGGAGCTATTTACTACTAGGGGTGGAAGGAAACAGTACCAGTTTGGGTGACAGGGACGGCAAATGGATGTATTAGGGATATGAGTAAAAGCTTTATCAGTGATGGAATATAGAGTTTATATAGCGCATTTCATATTGGTCGGATACCTCATAGAGGGTGACAGGTATACATTGCACATTCAAGAACACTGTGTGCTGGCAGCAGTTCGGTAACACATTTCAGACGCTTCTTACAATTTGCTGGCAAATAAATCAGAGTCGTTTTTGGCTGGATGTGAGAGAAAAATAATTTGCGTTTCCTACTGAATGGTGGATAATCAGCAAATAAAGCTTTCAAGATGAGACCTGTGACAATAACTCAAAGAGTTTATTCATTGACTCGCTGAGTAATACATAACAGCTTGGTTCCAACTTCAATCTCAAACCAGGCTGCACTTGATCAATTCACTTTAAGACTCTTAATGAGGAGACAGACAAGCAAGGCTTCTACCGCTGATCAGCAACTGCAAATGTACATGTGTGTTGCCATTGGTCAGCGCAGAATCAAGCTTGGTTGAGGAGTCTCATTTGACTTTGATCGAATAGCCTGCAACACCCCTCAGTGTTTAGGTTATCATCGATAATGGCCATTGGGTAACATACCAGAACACTAAAAATACTGATCATTTCGTCACATCTCCATAATACAGTAGTTAGAGGAAGCGGAGGGAACAGATGACCGAAAGCGTGCTCAGACAGTTAAATCTTGAGGTAGGCTTTGAAAATGAGTAGGGAGTAGGCTAGTCGAATGGACTCCAGGAGTTATAGAGAGGAAATAAAATTTTACAAATTGTTAACCCTGTGGAAAATGCGGTACCAGCACAGGTTCGACAAATGGCCTTCTCCTGTGCTATAATCTCTGTGATTTGTCCTGTTTCAATTCCAATCTTTAACAATAATAGTAATCCTTGCATTTGATATCGCGCTTTTCATATTCTTCCAGACAACTCAAAGCACTTCGCAGAATATACTGTGAATTGAATTGACTGTATATGTGGGTGAAACTTGGCAGCCAATTGTGCACAGCAGTGTCCCACAAACAATCGTGGATTGAAATGATTATTCTTTTTTTTTTGAGGGATTATTATCGGGCATGTGGAGTAACAAAACGTACCCAAGGTTTTGCCATGACCTGTCAGGAATCCAACCAGGTCTCTCGCTTGTAAGGTGAGTGCTCTAACCACTGAGCCTCAGGACTCCAGAACTAAAATGTTTCATTATGGACTTGGTTGGGACACAGCATAATAACGACTAATGACTAATAATAATCCTTGCCTTTGAAATATTGCGTTGAAAGATCACAAACTGCTTCACAGGTAATTGCCGTCAAGTATAGTGACTGTTTATTAGACAAATACAGCATCCAATTTGCACCAAGCAGCTTCAACAAACATGCATGGCAAGCCAAAGGACAGGGAGTTGAAAAGTAACGATAGCGCTGGTGAGAGCCACATTTCTCCAGGACAGAGCAAGACTATACATACAAATAAGAAATCAGAAATGTCTCCGTCAGTGACTGATCTGTGGAAGTCTCCTGAGAGAGCAAGATTGTGGATTGAAGTACTTTGAGATGTCGATAAGACCTGGAAAGCGCTATATAAATGTAAGGATTATTATTATTAGATTTAAATTGAGCGACATTGTATGCAGGTGAGCCCAGGAAAGCCCAATGAATTATATCATATCTGAAACAAATTGTCATTTTCAGGTGCTGATTCCCAATACAGTACTCTACATTCTCTCTTTATCTTGGATTTCCAGTTCTACCGGTTTTCCTTTTTATTTCTTCCATTTTATTTTCTCAGCGTAGTGTTGTCATTCTCTGCTATTCCAGTAGATGACAACATATCACCATACCATTACCTCTGCAACTTGTCCAACAACTTTTATATAGTACCCTAGCACCCTTCAAATAGAATACCACTTTGGAACACGAGGACATTATCGGTGCTGAACAGGGTAGGGGCAGGAAACTGTATAGATACAGTCGAACAGATAAATTTACCACTATAAAGCCTCAAAGTCCCAGGTACAATTCCTAGTCTGCACTGAATTTATTGCTCTTAGCTGGGATCCGCTATTGTGAAGCGCTTTGAGACGCCATCCGGCGTGGAGGGTGCTATATAAATCAAAGCTGTTGTTGTTGTGGTCTAGTTTGATTAAACGGAGTCCTGTAGCTCAGTGGTTAGAGCACTCAACTTATAAGCGTGAGACCTGTGTTCAAATCTAGGCGGATCAGGGTGAAACCTTGGGCAAGTTTCCTTACTCCACACACCTAGCCATAATCCCTATAATATGCAGTCAATTCACTTTACAGTATATGCTGTGAAGCACTTTGAGACGTCTAGAAGATGTGAAAAGCACTATATCAAATGCAAGGATTACTAAGTCGCACTCTCACCTGAGTCAGAAAGTTGTGAGTTTAAGCCTTAAATTAGGACTTCAATTTTATAATCCAGGATGATATAATCCTCCCGAAGCAAAAGGCAATAAATGTAATTTTGTGGTAATTGTTGACACTCCAACACAGTGCTGAGGGAGCTCTGCTGCATTGCCAATGGATGAAATATTAAACCAAAGGCCTACCAGTTCTGGTGGATGTTGAAGATCGCATGGCACTATTTGAAAGAGTAGGCAATTTCTCCTGATGTCCTGATCAACAATTCCCCCAAATAAAATTGGTCACTCACCATTTATGTGTAAATTGGCTGCTGCTTTATTTACAAATAGAGCCAAGTTGCACCCCAGCCACCCCGCCCAGTTGAACAGCCTTCCAATACTGATTTTTGGGCTCAGACATTCAGAATTCTCACTTGGGTAAAGTTAGCGGAGTCAGCAGTCATCCAGTAAAGGTCACAGCTTCAGGAGAGGAAGCCAGGAAATTGGAGGAGACAAAAAGAACAGTTGAAAGTGCCTCCAATATGTTGTTTGAGGTCCCATTTTTGCCTGTTCAGGTGGGGGTTAAAGATCCCACGGCATCAATTGAAAAGAGATGTGAGTTTTTCTGGGTGTCCTGGCTTACAATCCCACAGAAAAAAATAGTCATGAATGTTTGTGTGACATTGCTGTTTGCAAATTGATTGCTGCGTTCGTCTACAAATATACAGCCACTACACTTCACAATAAAATCTGGTGAAAAGCTTTGAGATTTGTTGGTATCATGATAATGCGCTGTATCAAATACAAGGAATATTACTTTTAGTTTTTATTATAAAGGGCAATTGCTGATTTTATGCCACATATACACATTTTAATATTTAATAATAATAATCCTTACATTTGATATAATGCTTTTCACGTCTTCCAGATGAATCAAAGCACTTCACAGAATATACTGTAAAGTGAATTGACGGTATATATTGTGGGCAAAACGAGGCAACCAATTCCGTGCAACAATGTCCCACAAACAGTCGTGGATTGAGATGACCAATTTATTATTTTTTTCAAGAGATTAGGGTACTTGTATTTGAAAGTATTGTACTTTCCTGGAATTTAAGTTAATTTTCACTCCATCGTCCAATTCACCGTCACTTTCACCTTGGCACTAGAAACTGACTGGTTCCTGACTTATGCCTTTTTGTTGGGTTAATTCAGTATCTGACCCACCCAGAACACCATCACCACATTCAAACCAGACTGAGAGGTCACCCCCCCACAAAGCACGTCTGACTTTCAGGAAGCCGGCATTGCTGTGGTCCAAAAAGCAAGCAGTTTGCCTCTTTAGAGTGATGAGATCTTGTTGTTTGTTGTACGAATTGAGTGTGGATGTATGTATGCGCTGTGTTTACGTTTGATTTGAGAAATCTGTTTATTTCACTTCCAGATCAATGCAGGAAACTCACTTTTAACCAATATCATTTCTCCCTTCGCCATAAGGTGGAGCTGCTGTCCATTTTACATTGCCTTCACGTCAAGGGAGGTTAAGATAAGATTCAGTCACTACGTATTTTTACGGGCATACAGTCGAATCCGCAAACCCTCAGAGTTTTACTTGAACAGCAGAGGACACAACTGCTTTATCAGTATTTCATGCGAAGTGCACAAAACATGATTCCATATAGATTTGTCACAACAAAAGCTGCACTTTCAACAACAACAACGTGTTGTATTCAAATTGTACCTGTCATGTACTTAAACATCTCAAAAGTGCTTTACAGAGTAGAGTGTGAGCCCAAGCTAGGTGAGACGGTAGGAGGTTACCGAAAGCACAGTCAAAGAGACTTTCTGAAGGGTTTTGAAAGTGGATTGGGGTGGCGCTTGGTGGTTCACTTGGGAAACCGTTGCTGAGTGTCACGTTCAAATTATAAAGACTCCAAAGGCATCCAGTTGAGTCTGCAAAATGGTCCTTGAGTTAATTGATCTCAGCCAGGGTTGTTTCTCCTGATCAATATGCTGTAACTATCGTTGGTGAAGACAGCATCAGGTTCAGCTGCAATATCTGTAGCAAGTGGAATAATCTACCGACAATCACTCCAGTCACAAACCATAATAATAATCCTTACATTTGATATGGCGCTTTTCACATCTTATCGACGTCCCAAAGCGCTTCACAGAATGTACTCTAAAGTGAATTGACTGTATATTTGTGGGCAAAATGCGGCAGCCAATTGTGCACAGCAGCGTCCCCCACAAACAGCCGTGGATTGAAATGACCAATTTTATTATTGTGGTTTTTTTTGGACGGATTATTATTAGGCGTGTGGAGTAAGGAAACTTGCCCAAGGTTTCGCCCTGACCTACCTGGATTCGAACACAAGTCTCACTCTTGAAAGACGAGTACTGCTCCAACCACTGAGCTACAGGTGATCCAAATGAAGCCTATCCATTTGGATGAGATAAAGGAATATGGTCAACACTTATTGAATTGTCTCACTCTATTGAAGTGAGCCCCAACAAAAGAGAGGCCAGAAACCAGAGGAAGAATCAAATAAAGTCACATCAAATTACAAACATAGGAACAGGACAAGGTCATTCAGCAGCAGTGGTGGAGATAACGGAGGCCAGAGGGGACCTAACCCCCTTCAGCGGGTCTTCCGTTGTATGTATAACACCTTTACCTCCCCTCCGACTCTCTTCCTGTTAGTCGCTTAGCCAGGAAACTGGTCGTACCACCCATTTCGCCCACAAAATATCATCAATTCACTTTACAGCATATTCTGTGAAGTGCTTTGAGATGTTTGAGGATGTGATGAGGCACTATTTCAAATGCAAAGATTATTATTAGTAGTATTCCGGCTCTTTTCACTGTCGCTCTCCACTCTGCCTCATGATGGAAGCATGGAGAGATGGAGTGGAACAGAGAGGTTGCACCCCCCCGCCCTACCGTTATCAAATGCAAAGATTATTTTCATTACAGCATTATATACTACTCTTCCACGGCAAATCTTACAAGGTCACTTCCCTGCCGTTTTTCCATACTCTGCTTGTTCAGGTGAATATTGAAGATCCCACTGGCACAGTTTGAAAAGAGAAGGGGGTTTCTCACAGTTTCCTGGTCGAAAATCCTTCAGACGACTGTGGTCATTCACTACATGACTGTAAGACATTATTATGCATAATTTGGCTGTTCCTCTGCAAATACGCATTTGCCGGACTTCTACACAAATTCGCTGTGAAGCAGTTTGAGCGAGAGGGGAATGGGATAAGATTCAGTGGGTATGATTGAGTGGGTGTAAAGGGCTTTGGGAGTCAGTGCACAGGTGACATTTTCTCATCCTTGACCTTGCTTACGTCCATTTCACAACAAAAACGTCCCAAGCGTTTTGCGATCTGTTTGGTCTTCGGATAAGACGTGTTTAATAATCACAAGCCAGCTTTTTGCAAAAGAGCAAAACAAGTCAGCTTGAGCAGCCTGTGGCTGGGGGTTAACATTCACATGATACCAATTGATAAAAATCTGCTGCCAGGCAGTAAATGGTGGGTTGAGACAAGGCGGCCTAATTGTTTCTCTTAGAAGCTTCGTTGCCTGCCTTTATTATATGATATACATCAGTCATCCTGGGGGCCAGTGCCCTTTTAAGAGAAGAGGTTTGCCTTGGCCTAACTCTCTGCTTTTTTTTAAAAAAACAAGTGATCAAATAGTACAGAGCAATCCATGTGATGTAATGATGCTCTGTATATGTTGTATTCACAACAAGCGCTTGTTAGCTTCAGCCAGCCGTGTGGTGAACTTTGAACTCCGTCTGCCAGGCCAGCCTGCCTGGTTTGCAAGATTACACAAGACCCTGTAAGGCTCGATGTTTCCTTCCTGCTTTGCGAGCAGCACAATGGAGCCAGTTGTCCCGAGTCAAATAAGAGTGACATTCCTGTTTGTGAATCAACTAGTCCACACGAGTGACTAAGGCAAACCTGACACAAGCCAGTCAAACCTTTTCATGCAGAAGGGAGGGCTGTGACTGACTGCCGCGGGGACAGCTCAAGGCTTTTAGCTATTCATTCCCCTAAAGACACTTGAGTGTTGCTGGTGTGTGGTTGGGAGCGTGGCTGGCTTCACAACAAAAAAATTACATTTGTATAGCGCCTTGGACGTTGGAAGGACTTCCCAAAGTGCTAAACAGACAGTATTGCGGACCTGACCTGAGGCTCGGGTTGGGGAGGTTGGAGGGCAGCGGGAGAAGGAAGTTGATCAAAAGCAGGTGAAAGACGAGGGCTTTGAGGTGGGTGTTGAAGGAGGTAAAGGATGCAGTAAAGGCAGAGGGATTGCGGGATGGAGTTCCAGAGAATGAGGGCAGAGTGGTTGAAAGCCCACCTGCCAGTGTTAGGGTTGATGAGGTGGGGGAAATGAAGCAGGCCAGAACGCCCTGAGCGGAGCGAGCGGACAGGTTGGTAGTGGGTTAGGAGGTTGCAGAGGTAGGGGGGAGTGAGGCCATGGAGGGCTTTGAATGTGAGGATCTGGATCTTGAACTGGGATGTGATGAGAAGCCAGTGGAATCAGGCAAGGTTGAGGGTGATATGGTCATGAGGCTTGGTGTGGGAGAGGAAATGTGCTGCAGAGTTCTGGATGATCTGCAGCCTGTGGAGGGAGGGATTGAGGAGATTGACAAGGACAGCATTTACATAGTCAAGCCTGGATGTTATGATAACAACAACAACAAAATTACATTTATAGAGCGCCTTTTATGTCAAGAGGATGTCCCAAGGCGCTGAAGAGTCAAGGCGGGACCCGAGCAAGGGAGAAGGGCAGAGTGGAGGGGGAGGGCAGGATAGAGTTAGGAGGGGAGGGAAAGAGTTGGGAGGGCAGCAGAAGGCACGACCGAAGAGGAGGGTCTTGAGACTGGCCATGAAGGAGGTAAGGGAGGGAGTGAGGCGAAGGGAATGTGGGATGGTGTTCCAGAATGTAGCGGCAGAGAGCTTGAAAGCCCTTCCGCCGATGGTAGGGCGGAGGACATGGAGCAGGCCAGAACCTGCTGAATGGAGAGGGTGCGCAGGTTCATAGGGGACAGTAGGTCAGAGAGATAGGGAGAGGGCAAGGCTGGAATGGCCTTGAAAGTGAGGACAAGGATCTTGAATTCGATCCTCTGGGGCAGTGATTCCCAACCTCGGGTCCTGACCCAAATCAGGGTTATGGGGGTCCTCAGTAGGGTCATCAGAATTTTTTTTCATTTGCTTTTTTTAATGCTGAAAAGTGCCTGAGGCTACACCACCAACCAATTTGTTTGAAAGACCGTACTAGCAAGTTTCACTGAATCCACAAAAGAGAGACTGTATTGGCTTGGCTGAGCTTTGCTTTAGTCGCGCAGTCGCCCCCTATGGATCAGGAGGTCCTGTTGGTGGCCAATTTAGGGTTGCAGCAAAAAAAGGTTGGGAACCACTGCTCTGGGGGATGGGGAATCTTGATATAACACTATTATGATTGCATGTATGAGAGTTTTGGAGGCCTGCAGTGTGATCAGTTTGGATGAAAAAAGACCCTTCAGCCAACCCTCCAAAATACCCGTCCTGCCATTCCCTCATCACTGCATCGAGCTGCTTTTGAAATGAGTCCAGTGTCCTAGTTTCTACCATCTATCCTGACAACGTGTTCCAGTTGTTGATTACCCTCTGCATAAAGATAAGCTTCCTTGAATCTATATTTTAAAAATCCTTGCATTTGATATAGCAACGTATCATGTTTGCAAGACTTCTCAAATGGCTTCACAAAATATACTGTACAGTAAATTAACTGTATTTTGTGGGCAAAACGTGGCAGCCAATTGCACGCTGCAGTTTCCCACAAATAGTCGTGGACTGGGTGTTGCAGTTGGAGAAGCAAAGGAAATTTGTGTCATCCCCATACATATGGAAGTTTATCACATGTCTCCGGATGACATTGCTGAGTCGAGATGAAGAAAAGAAGGGGGCCAAGGATGGAGACTTGGGGTACCCCACAGGTGACCATGCGGAGGTGAGAGGAAGAACCATTTGGCCAGGATGAAGTGCTGGCAGTTGCTTACGTAGGGCTCGAACCCCACTGCAGCCCCACTAAGGTGGATGAGGGAGGAGAGGCAGTGGAGGAGGATGGTGAGGTTGCCTGTGTTGAACGCAGCGGAGAGAGGTCCAGGAGGTCGAAGGGGACGAGGGAGCCCTAGTCACTGAGAGAGACAATGTCATTTGTTATTGTGATGAGCGCTGTCTCTGTATGTGGGCTGGGTGGAAATGGGCCTGGAGGGTTCAAGTAGGAGTAGAGGGAGAAGCGTGATACCGGTAATCATAATAGTCACCAAATGTCAGTGCCTCTCTCTTTCTTGTTGCCTCCAAACCATCGCTGTGCATACTTGTTTCTCTCTGGGTCTCTATTATATTATAAACAATAATAAATCGGTCATTTCAATCCACGACTGTTTGTGGGACACTGCTGTGCGCAATTGGCTGCGCGTTTTGCCTACAAATATACAATCAATCCACTTTGCAGTATATTCTGTGAAGCGCTTTGAGTCGTCTAGAAGATATGAAAAGCACTATATCAAATGCAAGGGTTATTTTTTATTACATGGGTGTCTCTTGTCTTTGTGTCTCCAATGTCTGCATGTCTGCATTGACATTGAATGAATTTGCCGTAAAGTCTAAAATGCGGTATATTTGCAAAGAAATTCAAAACAAATTTACACATATCAAAATACTGCAGAATTCAGACACCACTGGGACTCACCCAGATCACAGGAACTCCGTTCTGATATAGCCAGAAGGAGATCGAGAATTTTTCAGATGAGATGTCAAAATGAGGTCTCATCTGCCTAATTAGGTGTACATTAAAAGTCCCAAGGTGCTTGGGAAGGAAGGCAGTTTTTCACAAATCACTTGACACAAGTAACCCTTCACACTTGACTTTAAGTTACTTCGCGCAAATACAGTATACATTTTCCTAAATACTGTATATATGTTCCTATTATTTTTTTCACATATACAGTATATTGCTCTATCAAAAGCAAGTGTTATTATATTATTGAATCTATTATTCTAATCATCCTTGCATTTGATACAGTGCCTCTCATGTCAAACGGCTTCACAGGATTTTACTGTAAAGGTTCCTAACAATAGAAATTTTGTTGGGGGGGGAATATATTGGTGTTAATTGGAGAAGTGAAGATGGTTGAACAGTTGCTTGTTTTGCCTCAGAAAGAAATGTTCCCTCTGTACAATTTGAGATTGAGGAACCTCCCTCTTTCTGGCTGTATGTATTTGCATTTCTGTTTCAGTGAATGCTTCCCTCATGACTGTATTTCCTGTAAGACATCTGCTGAATCAATTTGGCCACAGGAAGTGACAGTGTGAGGTTTCTGCTTGCTGTTCACTATCATTTTAGTAGGGGGGGAGGGGGGGGAGGAGATAGAAAAGGTCATATTGATCGTTTTTTAACTTGTGAGATTTAAGTCATGCCTCAGTCGTCAACAACAATAACAACTTGGATTTATACCGCGCCCTCCACGCCGGACAGCGTCTCAGAGCGCTTCACAACAGCAGATCCCGGGGCCGAGCCAGGGTTCTCTACAAAGGTGACCAAAGGCGCGGTCGAGGAGAAAGGTCTTTTAGCTGTGACCTGAAACTGGGAAGAGAGAGGGGTGGGGGGTGAGGCGAAGGGAGTGAGGAATGTGGCGGCTGAAGGCACGGCCGCCGAGGGTGGAGTGGAAGATTTTGGGAGGAGGCCCGACCCAGAGGAGCGAAGGCAGCGGGTGCTGGTTTGAGGAGAGAGGAGATCAGCGAGATAGGGGGGGGGGGGGGGGGTGCCAGAGGAGTGGAGGGACTTGAAAACAAGGGTGAGGATCTTGGAAGTCGATCCTCTCAGGGACAGGGAGCCAGGGAAGTCTGGCGAGGACTGGGGTAAACGGGGAGAGTGAAGCTCGGTGTGGGTGAGTACGCGGGCGGCGGAGTTTCGAGTTAGCCGGATTTTGTGGATCGTGGTGGAGGGGAGACCGGCGAGGAGGGAGGGGGTTGCAATAGTCCAGCCGAGAGGTGACAAAGGCCTGGACCAAGGTTTCGGCGGCTTTTGGGGTGAGGTATCGCCGGAGACGGGCGATCCGTCGGTGGTGGAAGAAAGAAGGCGATGCTGGTGAGGGACTTGATGTGGGGGGGGGGGGGGGGAGGACAGTTGAGGGGTCGAACCTGACGCCAAAGTTGAGCGCAGGCTCGGGAGAGTTTTAGCGATAGGCCGGGAAGGTGGGGGAGATAACCAGGCGGGATAAAGAGTGACCTATATGATGTTATTGCAAAACAAACCTGTTTAGTCATTCAGAGTCAACTGCCTGCAGAGGATATTTCTGAGAATATCTTTCACGTAATAACCATACACAGGTATCCTCCGATTTACGACGTCTCTGTTTACATGTTTTCGATTTGATGAACGCAATTTTTTAACACCTTTTTATCGCTTTGCAATATTTTGCTTCATTTTACCGACAAAATAATTTGCCCACCTTTTTACGCATGCGCAGTATATAATGTATTTCGCGGTAAAATCGCAGTCGTATACCGTAGCCAAGAGTTTGAACTGGCCAATAGCATGTCGCCACGTCAATGGTTCTCAACCTTGTTTTGCTGCAACCCAAACTAGCCTCCTACCATTAGATGGCGATATCGTGTTTGACGCTCAGCCAAAACGTTATCTCTGTCTGTTTTGTGGACTCAGCTCTTTTGTAAGTACTGTGCGCTCTCTATTCTTTTGAAGCGACACCACGGAATTTCGAACGATTTACGATTAAGGTCCGATTTACGACGTTTCGATTTGCGTGACGTTTTTCAGGATTGCAACCCTGTTGTTAAAATAATAATAATAATAATAATAATCCTTGCATTTGATATAGCGTTTTCCACATCTGATCGACGTCCCAAAGCGCTTCACAGAATATACTGTAAAGTGAATTGACTGTATATATTTGTGGGCGAATCGCGGCAGCCGATTGCGCACAGCAGTGTCCCACACACAGTCGTGGATTGAAATGACCAATTTTATTATCGTGGTTTGTTTTGGAGGGATTATTATTAGGCGTGTGGAGTAAGGAAACTTGCCCAAGGTTTCGCCCTGACCTGCCTGGATTCGAACACAGGTCTCCCCAGCTTGCAAGACAAATGCTCCAACCACTGAGCCACAGGAGCTCCACAAAATCGGGGGATACCTGCACGGTCATTGCCTACAGGCATGGGTGATAGAACAGCAAACATTATACCAGAGTGCCTTTTAAGAAACTGTAACAAAAAGTATGCTAGAATGTTTTACTCCATTAATCATAATTTCTGGATTTTGTCATTAGTAATTTGGTACCATCTGGTTTGTGATTCGGGTGCACGTGAAGGGATTTCCCCAGTGTTGCTATTTCAAAGCAATGCGTAGTCTTTGGTCAGGTTACCTTGCCTTATAATGGCTTTCTCATCCAAATTGACTTCAAATTCATTGGCTTCTCATCTTATGTGTTGCTGGCGCAGATTAGCCGTTGCGTTTGCCAAAGTTAACAGCATGCATTTCATCTCTGAGCAATTAGATTTTCTAAAGGACTTGAAGACTGTTAACTTATTCCATGTAAGGCTCAAGATAAATGCAAATCACTATTATTAGTTTCTCACTCTTGAGGCATTTTAAAGAAAATATGTGATGATGAGGTCATAGGCAGAACGATTCGCTTCACACAATACAAATAGTGGTTTGTGGATTTTAAAAAATGGTGGCTGTCAAATACTGCATGAATTTTTTTTTCTAAATTAAAAAAAATGAAGGCGGAAGATGATTTAACGCGACAAAGAGGAAATGCGTTAACCTATTTTGTCTTTTCCTTCGCATAGATTTTACTGAGGAAAGGAATCACTCACCCCTGGTTAGTCAAATGGAATACTCTTACTTTGATCGGCCACCAGATGACTCTGTTATAGTGGATTTGTGTGGGTGTACAAGGCCTTGAACTGCAAGTGCAATTGTGTCCTGTTGAGAGTTTCCTCACAAGTTGAAATCAGAAACAGATCAATACCATTCTACAAAAACTTTGCAATGGTTTTTCTGCTGGCGGACTATAAACCAATCACTATAATAATAATAATACTCCTTGCATTTGATGTAGAACCTGAAACAAAACATCGCAAAGCACTCAATCGGAAACTACTTAACTGCACTTGATAGAATTAGAAGGCACATACTGCAGTCAACTAGGCCCAACTGTCTCACAAACAGCAGGAAGTGAATCAACAATCTTATCTGGAGGACTCCTGACCAGGACACCAGGAAAATTCCAGTTTTGTTTTGAAAACTACCATGGGATCTTTAACACCCACCTGAAAAACCAGACAGGACCTGGATTTAGTGTCTCAACCAAAGGACAGAACCTCCCAAGTCCTTTGTTCATCCGCCTCTACTATGGGTGGAGTGGCTTCGGGCATACTTGGGCAACCCTAAGCTGTGCAAGCGGGAAATAGGCTTTGCTCCACTCGGGAGGCCCCCACTGTTGAAATTGTCCGTGTGTTTGTCTCTCTGTGTTTGTGAGTGTCTTTATGTGAGTGTGTGTCTCTCTCCTCCTTATGTGTTTGTGAATCTGTGTGTGTTTCTATCATACGTGTGTGTGTTTATGAGTGTCTCTGTGTCAATGGAGTATGTGTATCTCTCCCGCCTCTTTATCAGTGTGTGTGTCTGCGTGTATCGCTCTTTGTGTGAATGAGCGTGTGTCTCTCCCTCTTGCATCTGTGGGAATTTGTCTGTGGAGTGTCTGCGTCTCTCTCTCTCTCTCTGTATCTCTGAGTGTGTGTATGTGTGTGTGTCTTCATGTCTGTGTGCAGTGCTGCACCCTGAGAGGTAGTAAGCTCTTGTAGCCCTGCATTCAGGACACTGGTGTCCGAGTGTCCGTTTTTTGGTGGATTTCCATGTCCTTCGGGCCTGAGCTGGTGTGTGTGTGTCCTGTCCCATACGGTTACCGCTCAATAGTCCGAAGGTTCATTAGTCCGAAGGTTCGTTAGTCCGAAGCTTCCCCTAACCCTAACAAATCTCCCGGGGTAAGCTCAATTTTCTTTCCTTTATACATCTTTGCACACCCCACCTTCTAACACAACATGGTACGGACTCCATGCAGGTTACAGAAATGAAATTGAACGTGCCTGAGTGACGGAGGTGGGCCCCAAAATAACACACACAAGAATACATTTGCAAGGACAGTAAGGGCCTTTTTTAGACTGATCCAAACAAACCACCATTTAATTGCTCTAAGCAGCAATCAAAACCCCCTCGAAGGGGGTTCAAAACCAGATCGCCTCCCCCACAACAAAGCTAACACCCCCCAAACTTTCCTCCCCAACAACAAAGCTAACACCCCCCAAAGTTTCCTCTCCGCACATTTGCAAGGATGGTAAGAGCCTTCTTTAGACTGATCCAAACAAACCACTATTTAATTGCTCTAAGCAGCAATCAAAACCCCCCCGAAAGGGTTTCAAAACCAGGCAGCCTCCCCCACAAAAAAGCTAATGCCCCCCCAAACTTTCCTCCCCCACAAAAAAGCTCTACCTCACATACAAACATATCCTTACTCAAGGAAAAAAGAAAAACCATTCATGAGCCCAAACAAAATTTGACAAAACCCCAGCACAGAGGGCGAGCAAGAAAACACAGGGGGCGAGCAAGAAAACACAAGCCTATGTGTACCAATGATCCCCGAAATTTATTAATCCTAACCCTAACCCTAACCCTAAACTTTGGACTAATGAACTAATGAACCTTCGGACTATCACACCAAATGTTCGGATTAACGAACCTTATTTCATTGTCAGTTCGGACTATCGAGCAGTAACTGCCCTGTGTATAGGAAATTTGTGTGTTCGGACTATTGAACCTTCGGACTATCGAGTGCCCCCCGTCCCATACACCCTCCCCGCTGCCAAATGGGCCACCCAGTTTTGTTAAAGAAGAAAGTATGAAAATATGTTGCAACAATGTAACGCGTGTTATTTCCTCTTGAATAGGTTAAATCAATAAAGTGAAAAGAATGTAGCTTGGCAGTAAAATGTATCTCGACGACACCAATCACCATCGCTATTTTCTGCAAATTTCGACAGATTTCCCTGCAATTTGGGGCATATATTTCCACAATTTTCAATTGACCCTGGTTATGAGCGCAAGGAGTCTGGAGTCCTGTAGCTCAATCGTTAGAGCACACGCCTTTACAAGCGAGAGACCTAGGTTTGATTCCCAGCAGGGACAAAACAAGTTTCCTTACTCCATACAACTGATAATAATCCCTCAAACAAAATTGATCGTTTCAATCCATGACTGTTTGGTGGGACAATGCTGTGTGCAATTGGCTGCCTCGTTTCGCCCACAAATATACAATCAATTCATATTCAATGCAGTCAATTAACAAATATACAGTATATTCTGTGAAGCACTTTGAAACGTCTAGAACACATGCAATCAAATGCAAGGACTATTATTATTGAGATGCTCAACTTGATATAACCTTCTGAATTGCCAGAGGTGCAAGCGTTCGCTACCCCTTGTGTTCAAACTGACACAACAACATACTCCTTACGGAAGAATAATAAGGGCTTGTCATTTGAGCAGAACATTCCAACATATGAATACGCACATCTCCAAAAGTCGTTTCAAAATGTTACCTGAGGAATGTTCAATGAGTTCAGTTTCATTGCACCGAAATGTCTCAAAGAGTTTTTTTTAATAAAAGTGTGATGACTGATTAATTGTAGATGAAAGCAGCAGTGTTCCATTAAGAGCCATCTTACATGTTAAGACATTGGCACCACAGGGTGGAATTTCATTGTGTGTAGATATGAGCCCGGTGGAGTCGAAAAGTAGTCTCTGCTGTGGGTCAGAAGTTTGTGTGATCCCACTCCAAATTGGGACTTTTCAGTTCAGTCAAGGCTGACGAAGTACCCCTCAGAAGAGAGACAGAGATTAAATCGAGGTCCTGTCTGCTTATTTGAGTAGTTGTTAAAGATCACAAGGATTCTCACTTGATGGATGGTAGATGCTTAAACAGTGATTTGAGGCCTGTCATAAAGTTGTTTTCCTCTGAAAGTACAGTGACAGCGCACATCACATAACCAATCTCCCTCAAGATCATAGGCCAGAAATCATCAACCAGAAATTGGTTGTTAAATAAAAGCAAACATAAACTAATAAAAATAATAACTTTGCATTTGATATAGCGCCTTTCTGGTCAAGTCAAAGTCTCTAAGCACTTCATAGGATTTATCATAAAGTCTAGCGGCTGTATTTTAAAGGCGAATGTGCCAGCCAATTTGCTCACAGCAATGTCCCATAAACAGCCAAGAAGTGAATGACTCATATTATCTTGGGGATTGTTGGCCAGAACTCCCTTGGCCAGAAGAATCTTCCTTCTCTTTTTTAATTGTGCCATGGAATCTTTAAAGTCCACCTGAACAGGCACAGATGAGATCTTGGTTTAATAATAATCCTTGCTTTTATATAGCTCCTTATCACATCTTCAAGACGTTTCGAAGCACTTCACAGAATATACTATAAAGTGACTTGACTGTATATGTTGTGCGCGTAACATGGCAGCTAATTGCACACAGCAGCGTCCCACAAACAGTGATGGATTAAGTGACCAATTTTTTTTAAGGTATTACCCCTGAAAAAGCCATCCACCAGTCAACAAACAACTGGATTCTTACTAACTGCTAGTAGAGGCTTGTGGAGTAAGGAAACAAGTGATAGAACTTGCACCACTGGTGAGTCAGAAGGTTAGACAAAGTTTCACCCTGCCAAGAATCAAACCCAGATCTTTCACCTGTGAGGTGATTGCTCTAATCTCTGATGTATAAACAAAGGGTGGTGCCTATGACAATGGTATTTACGCCCAGCACTTATCAGACTTTCGTTTTGGACTATGAGTTTAAATCCCTAATGTGGGACACATCTTTCTGAATCAGAAGTGAGATTGCTGCCAACTTTTAGGAACAGGAAAACTATCAAAAAGAGATTAGGTTTGTTGAAATGAATAGTCTTTTCTCCTGCAGGTGTGTCTCAGTTAACAGTGAATTGCTGCGGCATCAGCCCATTGGCTCCATCCAGAATCTCCGCAATAGGCTGTATGAATCAGTTACGCCCAATTGCACACAGGTTAACACTGCATTGCTAATGAGGGCTTCTCAAAGCATTCAGCTTCCAAGACACTGAGCTACTGTAGCCATCAACTTCAATCCCACTTCAGTTCCTGGAGGTATTAACATCATCCGTCGGTCGATACAGGTCAAAATGGATGCTGGATCTGCTATTTCAAAGAAATGTGGAGTCTTTGTCCCATAAAATCTGGTTTACATTCCTCTCCTAATCCACGTTTAGCCGCAAACTCAAATTGGGTGTGCTCATCTTATTGAATACTCATTCTCACTCTCCTCTTTCAAGGCACTGTCTCTTTGATCATACAATCGGTCACCTTTCCTATCGTTACCCCCTTGGCACCCATCCTCAGCTGAAGTAGCCAACTAGTGAATCATTTTGAGAAACCCTGCCAACATGGAAGGAGCTATATAAATTGTATTGTTTTGTCTCTAGAAATGTGCTGCGGTAAGGATTAGCTGCTGTGTTGGTATTTATAGCAACTCACAATTTATTTGTAGTTAATTATATTGTGTAAAGCACTTCGAGATATTTTTATATGAAAGGCGTTATATAAAAGCACGTTATTAATATTTTTATAGGGCTGCCTACTCAGAAAGTCTGCTTATCTCAAAAAGAAAGGATTTGTTCAGTGAAGACGTAGATTTTTAATGCCATCGATGACCATTACCCACACACTTCAAATTAACCTGGCAATAACATTGAATCCTTTCAATATGTAGTTGGAATGTTTTCAACCAGATAATAATAACAATAATAATAATATTTCCATTTGATATAGCGCTTTTCACGTCTTCTAGACGTCTCAAAGCACTTCACAGAATATACTGTAAAGAGAATTGACTGTATATTTGTGGACGAAACGCAGCAGCCAGTTGCACACAGCAGTGTCACACAAACAGTCATGGATTGAAACGACCAATTTTATTATTGGTTTTTTTTAGGGATTATTATTAGGTGTGTGGAGTAAGGAAACTTGCCTAAGGTTTCACGCTGACCTGCTTGGATTTGCACACAGGTCTCACGCTTGTAAGGCGAGTGCTCTAACCACTGAGCTACATGACTCCACATCTTCAGTAACCTGCTCACGTGACCATCAGTTTACTTTGTCAACCAGTTGCATAATCAATACTTTTTAAAGTACTCTTGAGACAATTGTGGAGACACACAGAGAGATCTTCAATGGTCCACTTTTATGATCTAGATTCCCTTCAATTTCGGTATCAGTCCCATAGAATAAATAGTGTGGAGATGATATATAGCAATCGGGAGATTAAGGCTGTGGAATTCAATTGTGCCTCATGACTCCCAACAACAGTAACAAAATTACATTTGTATAGCGCCTTTCAAGTCGGGAGAACGTCTTAAGGCACCGGAAGTATTTCAGGATTCAGTATTTCAGTATTCCTGCATAGAATTCCTTCAGAATCAAGGTAAAAATGAGGCACATAAAGCCACAGGTTCAGTGCCTGGAATGCTGCTCGGAATGCTTTCTGTACGCTTTCATTATTCAGACAGGTTAAAAATCATTCTAAGGCGCCCGCCACAAAAGGTCCTGTGAATGCACCATGCTGCTTACTGCTCAAGCGCTCTGAGACGCTGTTCGGCGTGGAGGGCGCTATATAAATCAAAGTTGTTGTTGTTGTTGTACTGCGTAATGTGGACTTCCAATATGACACCAATGTAGCTCGAACGGAGGAGAGGGCTCTTTGAGATGCCCTCCCAACATTAACGTTGCTATTGGTGTGTATTGCATCGTACTGGACTTTTGGAGAACGTAGCTGGAAAAGTTCTGGTTACCAGGACGGTGGCATTTTAGTCTATAAAAACCTCACGATTGCCAGGATTCTGCTAACCAGCAGCTGAAGCCCACAATCCGTGATCCTCAGGCAGAGGTTCAAAGCTATGGGCCCGAATTTCTCAACTTCATTGATTGAGACCAGCTTTATGGCATCCACCCTCAGCTATGTCTGTGATAGATATACCGCAAATATAAGCTCAATATTACTAGAACAGGCATTTAATGTTAGGTCAAGGCATGATAAGCATTCCAAAAAGGCATTTTACTTACTGAACGCAGGGCTTATGTGTCTCATTGTAACTTTGTTCTGAGATGATATCCTGGAGCCATGAGCAAATTAAATTTTGCAGTTTTTATGCTCTCCTGGTTATCCAGGAGGTAAAGGTTCCATCACAGTAGCAATGCATGATGCAGAACAGTAAACTGTTGGCTCAAATCCCAACCTATGCTGTGCTGAGTTAGATCATTCTGGCCAGGGCAACTGGCCTAGTTTGGAGAGAGTTTGGACTGATGCTCAGTCAAATGACCCTCACTGGAAAGTATGAGAAGAGCAGGTGGGGACAATAACAACAATAAATCATATTCATAAAGCACATTTCATGTGAGGAGGACATCCCATGGACAGGATCAAGTTTGACTCCATGGTTTAATAGCCTGCCCAACATTCATTGCACAGCCCCAAACGTGAAGAATCAATATTCAGATGAGGTACCAGAAGAAAATCGGTGCCCCAGGAAAGGAGCACTACATTTTGCGGTAAATCTTGCAAATCCTCTGGAACTCCCTTTCTCACTCTCTTTGCCTCACCCCCACTTTCTCCCCGGTTTCAGGTCTGAGCTAAAGACGTTTCCCTTCGACCGTGCCTTTGGCCACCTTTCTACCCCTGCCCCTGGCTCGGTCCTGGGATCTGTTATTGTGAAGCGCTCTGAGATGCCGTCCGGGGTGGAGGGCGCTGTATAAATTGAAGTTGTTGTTGTTGTTGAAGGCATCAGCGCCTTGGGACGTCCTCCCGACGTGAAAGGCGCTTTATAAGTTTAATTTGTGGTTGTTGTTGTTGATGGGAAAAGCTTCTATATGAAACGTAAGGATTATTGGTTTAATCGCAGTAAGACAGTGCCTTGAGCAAAGGAAGAATATTTGCAGACAAAAAATGTCATGCTAGCACTCTGGAGGTAACTACTTGTTCAATGAAACATGCAGTTGCTGTGATGGACAATTTTGCACATTGCTTCTTGTTGGTGCGATGCAAGTCTACTCAGGCTACGATGTGTGAACAAGTTTCAACTTCCCAAGCACACTGCCAGGATTCCTGCTCCTTGCGCAATGTTTGTCATTCCATTCCTTCCACTCGGCAGCAGCTTGCGAATCTGATGCCAGCTCCTTGCCGATAGGGCCTGATGCGTGCCCTGATGTATAATTATCAGCTTAGTTCTGGTATGCGCTGTCCAGACTTGTTGACAGCCTCGCAGCACAGCAAATGTGAGATAGTTAACAGTGGTCTCTTGTTCTGTTCTATCCCTCGACTGAAACAATTGTCAGCGTAGATTGAACACATCTTCGGCTGACCTCTTTCATCGTTGGAAATGGCCATTAAATGTGAATGATCCATTTTTTTAAATCTGGGGGATTAAGGGTCAGAGGCACGGGGAGAAATTCCCTTCTGTTTGCCATTCTTCTACAGAAAATTTAACGTACACCTGAATAGGCAGAAGGGCCCTTGGTTAATTTCATTTGAAGGTTGACATCTCTGGCATTTCTGGCACAACCAGGAGCGTCAGCCTGGGAGTCAGGTTAGGATATCAAATTGTCTGAAAGGCATCTTTAACCCCCAAAACAACCTTGCGATCTTGTGAATTCCATCTCTGGTCCACTCTGATGGAACCTTGTGTTTCTCTTTAAACCTTTCGAACCTCAAATTTCCCAGTGCTTCATATTCGGAATCCCTCCAAAGGACACATGAAACAAGATTGGCTTGCAGTATTTTTGCAGTACTGTACTGTATTTGCTGACCTGTCTAAAGGTTAGGATTTCACTGCAATGGTTAAAAATTAAAGTAGGATTGGAAATATTTTTCCTAGTTGTATCAGATAATGTAAGTCAGGAAAAACCCTGGTTGCAAATATGTGCTTGTAAATTAGCTACAAGAGTCTTTGCACCGCATCACATTCAAAACTCCACTGAACCAGCAAGCATGATGGTTTTAATTGAACTGACAGTGGCAACATCACTGATTTGTTAACATTTCTTCATTGCTTTACATTATACACTGAGTGATTCTGCAGTTATTTTCTCATGTGACTTTCCTGACTATTTAGAGCTACAACAACAACAAATTGCACTTATAGAGCGCCTTTCACGTCGGGAGGACGTCCCAAAGCGCTCCACAGGAGGCGTGTGATCCGAGCTGGGAGGGGAGTGTTCGGGAGGGGGTAAGAAACGTAGGGGAGGTTGAAGAATTAGGGGGGGAACAGAAGGCACGGTCGAAAAGGAAAGTCTTCAAACCGGCCTTGAAAGACGAAAGGGAGGAAACAAGGCGGAGGGATTGGGGGATGGAGTTCCAAAGGATGGGAGCGGAAAAACTGAGGGCCCAGCCTCCGATGGTGAGGCGGTTAGGGCGGGGGGCTTGGAGCAGGCCAAGTCCTGCTGAATGGAGGGTCTGGGTGGGCTTGTAGGGGGAGAGTAGGTCGGAAAGATAGGGTGGGGCAAGGCCCTCTAAGGCCTTGAAGGTGAGGACGAGGATCCTGAACTCGATCCTTTGGGGGATGGGGAGCCAGTGGAGATGGGCGAGGGTGGGAGTTATGTGGTCGCAGAGGCGGGTGCGGGATAGTACACGGGCTGCAGAGTTTTGGATGATCTGCAGCCTGTGAATGGAGGAGCTGGGGAGGCCGACAAGGAGAGAGTTCCCATAGTCCAGCCGTGAGGTGATGTACGCGTGCACATGTGTTTCGGCAGCGTGGGGAGTGAGATAGTTGCGGAGCCTGGCAATGTTGCGCAGGTGGAAATAGGAAGTGCCGGTCAAGGCGCGGATGTGGGGGAGGAAGGAGAGTTTGGGGTCGAACGTGATGCCGAGGTTCCTGACTGGCTTTGTGAGGTGGAAAGTACAGCATTGGATGTTGATGCTGGTAGCACCCGATGTGTGGAGGCGCTGGCTTGAGCCAATCAGGAGGGCCTCGGTCTTGCTCACGTTCAATTGGAGGAAATTGTCCCTCGTCCAGGAGTCAATGTCGGACAGACATGCTGTCAGAACATCGATGGTCTGGGGGTTGAAGGATGAGGCGGAGAGGTACAGCTGGGTGTCGTCCGCATACATGTGGAAGTTTATCCCATGTTTGCGGATGACATCGCCCAGAGGGAGCATGTATATGGTGAAAAGCTGTTTGTCTGTCTCGATTTTCATTTTTCAGTATTTTGGTTTATTGTGCCTCTGGACTCGTTTTCTCCTCTCCTGAAACTATTTGTCTCAGTCCACCTTCTGATAGGTTACAATTCCAAAGCCATAGGACATACTCCACCCAAGTGATTATTATTAATATGTGAGCTTTGACAGTAAATGTTAACTAGCTGCCAACACTCTTTGAAGCGCTCTGAGATGCCGTCCGCAGACGTGGAGGGCGCTACATAAATCGAAGTTGTGGTTGTTGTTGTTGTTGAAGTAGTTCTGCAGCTCAGTTGTTAGAGCACTCGCCTTGCAAGCGCGAGACCTGGGCTCAATTCCCGGCAGGTGAAACCTTGGGCAAGTTTTCTTCCTCCACACACCTGATAAGAATCTCTGAAGGTACTGAGGCCAATTATAAAGCTCCTACTGATGTCCAGCCGGTGATACAGACTTGTAACCCCATTGTCCACTTGACCTTGTACTTCACTCTACTAGAAGGGCCTTTAACCACTGCATATTTTCCAAGGGGTGATATTTTCAGGACTTTTAATGTTAAGTGTTTATGTTCTGTTTACTGTGTAAATTCTTTTACAGTTCATCTTATTTCGTAACGTGTGTTTTGGAGAAAGCTTGCAGGCTTACTTCTTTGCAGAAGAAGCCCACAAGCTATTTGTAAAAGATGGACACAAGCCAGAAAAGTCTTAACTATAACGGGAAAAAGTAACGAGACTCTAACATTTCAGGGACAGATCTTATGAGCAAACCAATTTTGGCCTGAGATACATATTTACAACAACAATTTGCATTTATATAGCACCCTTCACGAGGTGTAGCATCCCAGGCCTTTATTTAGAGATGTATACCTATCCGCAAAGGCATACAAAAGCTGCATTAAAACTAAATGATGAGGTTTACCATGACATTAATAAAACCTCATGGTAAATGCAGTAACTATGCCATTCTCTACTAGTGCCAAATGTTGCATGAAGTGCCAAAGAACTGAGGTGCTGTCAGTCAATTTAATCCTAAATAATAATTCTTGCAATTGACAGCTCAAAGCATTTGCATAGCTAATTGCTGTTTAGTTTGGATTTATCCCATCTCTAATTCAGGTGCACAGTCAGCAATGTAAAGAACTTTGAGACATTGTCCAGTTGTGAAAGGTGTCATATAAATTGTCATATAAAATGTTATTGCATGGGTATTTGTGATGCAATAACATTTCAACGAGATCCCACAGACAGCCAGGAAGTGAATTAATTATCTGGAAGAATATTGCATCAAATTCCATGTATTTTTCAGTACCTCAAGAGATCGTTGACGTCCAAGTGATTGTACAAACAGCAGTGCTCTCCCAACATTGCTCTGCTGGCTAACTCGGCACATTACTCTTTCTGCATTTATACTTAATTGTAATATGATTTTAGATGCATAATTGAATTTTAGAATTCTAATGTAATGGTATTTAAAATTGCATTCAAGCGGTTTATACGCACACGGGGACAAATTCACTAAACTAAGCACATGGAGGAGAATAGTGATTAACCGTATACTGTATTCCCATTGTGCCTAAAACTTGGATTCAGAAGAGATTTGTTCCAGGACCTGTGATCTCCTTGGGTGAGATGGTCAACTACATTCACATTATTCTCAAACAAAGGGCAAGGCAACACATTCTAGATTGTTCCTAAGTCATTCAACATAAGATTTACAACCAGCAGTGAGAGGACAGTAAATGCAAGTTGTTTTATTGAATTTGTAGCAGTGCAGAGATTAGGATACAACAGTCATGTCTGTTGTTTAACCATCCAACAACCACAGCAACAAAATTACACTTGATAGCACCTTTCAAGTCAGGAGGACGTCCCAAGGTGCTGTACAGTCATTATTTCAGACCCGAGCTGGGGTCTGGGTCGGGGACAGGGATGGGGAGGGTGGAGGGAAAGGGGGGGATTTGGCGTGATTGATGGGACAGTCGAAGAGGAATGTCTTGAGGCTGGACTTGAAGAAGGCCAGGAAGGGGGCGAGGCAGAGGGAGTGCGGGATGGAATTCCAGAGGTTGGGGGCAGAGTGGCTTAAGGCTCGCCCAATGGTGGGGTAGGTGGGTTGGGGGATGTGGAGCAGGCCAGATCCCACTGAGCGGAGGGGGCGGACAGGTTGGTAGGGGGTTAGGAGGTTGCAGAGATATGGTGGGGCAATGCCATGGAGGGCTTTGAAGGTGAGGACCAGGATCTTGAATTGGATCCTCTGAGTGATGGGTAGCCAATGGAGTCAGGTGAGGATAGGAGAGATGGAGGTCATGAAGCTTGGAGTTTAGAGCCAAATAAATCACCTGATACCCTTGGGTTTCACAGAATAATAAAGCACTCATAATTGTATTATTTGCATCTTTATTATTAATTCTATTACTTCTCTTCCTGGTTCAACACAGCTAATTCAAAATCAACAACTGAAAGGTACACACCTCACCTGACATACACTCTTCATGAAGGCAGGAGGTGAGAATCTTGCTGTCAGATCATTAAATGGTAAGTGAACTAGCCAAAATGACACTGTTTTGTTGAGTTTTGGGACCAAATGGAGCAATTAAGAGAAATTAAAATTGATGTACTGTATTCGCTTTGTTGCCGTTAGTTGTTTTCCTGTTGCCCCTTAAAACCTACCTCTTCAACCTCGTCTATGGACCAACAGATTATCTTCTGGATTTTCAACATGTTTGGTTAAGTTAAACCAACGAAACGAGATCTTAGAATAACCTACAGTGCAAATGGTCATTTTATCATGCAATGTTTGATAATTGCTAACACTTGTTAAAATCTTGCTAAAACGTTGTTAAGTTACGGATAAATACAGTACCCTGAAATAGCGCTTAGCAAATGGAACAACCATTTTTTAGTTCTGAAAAGCAGAGGAGAGAATATGGCAAATAGATGGATAAATGCTTATAGATTGCCCCCCCCAACCCAGGGCCTGGAAACAAAGGTAAAATCCCAATTATATAGTATGTTTTGATGCTGACTGAATTTTAAGTGGGTTTCTTTTAGTCCTGCTGTGATAAACTGCCTCGGGGTCAGCAGATACGAGCAGAGCAGAAAGACAGAGAATCAGAGATGGTGGCTGGGAATCAAATGCAGATAAACCCCAGTGTCATTGAATCACTGACCATAGCCTGCGCTTAACAATGTCACACAGATATTTTTGTACCCAAATTCACACAAAGATCCTGTTATAAAATTCTCCAAACTTTACCCCTAGAACGTCGGGGTATAGATCTTGGGACATCCATTTTGCTAGACAGCAGCCTATGCAAAATGGTTGAAGTGAGCTAGAGATCTCAGAACTGATTGAGCACCAACATTATCCAAAAGTACTCTGGTGGTTGATGTTGTTTTGCTTCGCAATGAACTGTCAGCATCCTCGCAATGACCTACAACCCTTAATTGTCGCCCCTCTTCCCAATTGTCACAATACCTATTCCAACTGACTCACGGTTCTATCTGAGAAGTAGCTGAAGCTGTCACTGTACTATGTGTGAGCTCCCTCTCTGGAGCAGGCCAAGGGTTTCCGTCCACAATGGAAGATTTGAGACAAAGAGCAGAATCGAATCCTCTCTTCAAGTGGTGGAGCTCCAGAAAAGGCCCTTCTGACGAAATAAATTACTCAGACCTTCTTAAAGTGACCACTTCTGCTTTGCCCAACAGCATCTATGTTCTCAGGGCGTAGGCAACGGATCTCCCTTCCTCGCCATGTATCCCCCTCCACCAACCTCCAGAAGTGGCTAGCAGAAATCGGGCATGCTTAAAAACACAATAGCTGATGTGAAGTGGCTAAAAGAAAGTCATCTGGAGGACTGCACCTTCTGATAATACAAGGCTTTCCTCGCACTGCATTGGTACTTCAGCCCAGATCGTGAGCTCGAAGTCTCGACATGAGCTTCAATTCAACTCATAACCTTCCACCTTAGGAGTGAGAGTGCTACCAACTGAGACAAAATAAATCAACATTCTAATACATGTTAGTACAGTACCCTGCAGTAAGGATTGTTCATTTTATCTAATCCATAGTCCATTCTCCACCCAGCTCCCCTAACCCCACCCACGGAATAATAGGGACTGTACAGTGAAATTAATCAAGGCTAAAACAACATTCCCACCGAGTGAACAGACGGACTAAATAGTCAATCCAGTTCCTAAGCTATTAATGTGCTCATTTAGCACATCAAGTAACGCTAACCTTCAGGCTCTACATAGTTATTAGTTATTTTGCAAGTTCAAACACAACTGAAAGCAGAGATCACCGAGGTGATCACTGAGATCAAAGACACGCAGCAGAGCCTTAGACTTAAATGTGAGGAGTAAAAATTGCCGCTTAGGTTTTCTCTGGCTTTGCTTTTGTTAGACTGATTGAAGTGCTCAATGGAAAAATAAAATCCGTGGCTCAATACAATATATCAGTCCCATCATCTCTTTATAGTGAATACTCTATTTTGCTTCAGTGTTTAGAACTGATCGTTGTTCTTCCTCGTGATTCCTTCATTCGTTAGAGAAAAAACAACACACAAGGGTAACAGAACATTTGTGGACACCCTGATAGTGAAGGTCTGCTTTATGGGCAAAGAGCAAGAGAGAGGGGAAGGAAGGAATGGAGAGAGAGGGAGAGGAAGGAAGTGAGAGAGAGGTGAAGGGGGGTGCGAGAAAAAATTGATCAAATTAGATCATTTCAATCCATGACTGTCTGTGGAACGCTGCTGTGTGCAATTGGCTGCCTCATTTTGCCCACAAATATGGTCAATTCACTTTACGGTATATTCAGTGAAGCGCTTTGAAATGTCTACAAGATGTGAAAAGCGCTATATCAAATGCAAGTAGATGTATTATTATTATTATTATTATTATTCAATGAAATGTCTTTCCGGCATCAAAAATGTCCCTTTTCTTTCAGTGAGCTGCAGCGATGTAAAACTGCATGTAGTCTTGCCATTGCAACAAATATGTTCACCACATTCAACAGTAAATCCTAGAAGCCTTTTAAGGTTTTTCAATGAATTTTCCCTTGGACAGCTTTAATTTTCTCCTTTATTGATAGAGGAATGTTCCTGGATGCTATACAGGTCGCTATGGAAAAAACAAAAGAGACAGTAAGTATTTCAAGTATAAAATACCAACAGATTGACTTGTTCGAATGTCATCTAAAATTCTTAGAAAGTACAGAAACTTCAAAAACTGGTGATTAACTTTTGTCACTCTGTTATTTCATGTACTTTGATGCATTTTGGTACCATTGTGTATGCAAATTGACTGCCAAGTTTGCCTATAATATTCAATTACTGCATTTTACAGTAAATACAGTACTCTGAAGAGCTTTGGGATATCCTCTTGAAGGCACTACATGACATATTATCACATTTTCTACATCCTATTCATATTAAATCAGACATTTGATGACAACCACAGTTGTAGTAAAATGTAAGTGTTTGGTTAAATGTCCATCACTTGGCATCAATTATATCGGGTGGTGGGGGGGGGGGGGGGGTTGAACATAGGTGCAGTCCAAGAGGTGGGTCTAAAGGTTGTATTTAAAGAGAGATAGATAGTGGGTGAGGCAGAGGAATAGAGATGGGGGCGTTCCAGAAGTGACTCAAAGGAATCAGCCACACGTGATAGCTCAGAGAGGGCTTAGCAAGCCTGTTTGCTGAAGAAAAGAATGAGGTACAAGCAGGCAATTTTCTCTGGAGAACTTAATTGAGCTGCGAGCACTGATTCACTTTTGCCACTAAATTGACCTCTCTAGTCTATGTAGTGTTGTTTTCTAGTCTTCTCTGCTTTAGAAAATGCATTTAAAGAATGTTACTTAAACGTCTTATCCGTGAGCACTGAAGCCCAAGTGCCAAAATTTGGCCTGATTTTAAGTGTTTCTTCAGAATATTTGGTTTATCCTACAACTATTTGAATACAATCGCTTTTTCATTGGTTTCTATCATTTCCTGTAGGTTGCCTTGGTCTACCTACCTCTAAGAAGTAGCTTGGTAATAAATTGGGAAGATAGCAGAGAGTATTCTGAAAGGACAAAATCAAATGGCTACAACAACAATAACAGCAACTTGCACTTATATAGCGCCCTCCATGCAGGGTAGTGTTTCAGAGCTTAACGGTCGTGGAGCCTGACTCTGAGCTGGGTGGGGGGGGAGGTGACCATATGTACGGTCAGAAGGGAAGATTTTCAGGCAGGACCTCCAATGGTGGAGTGGAGGGAATGAGGGACAACTAGGAGGCCTCTGCCGGTTGAGTAGAGGCGGTAGATTAAGTCAGTGAGGTAGAGAAGTGCCAGGGAGTGAAGAGAATGAAGAGTGAAGGCTACAGGGTTTCTATCATCCATACCATGCTTGTGATCTTGCTCAATGCCTCATATTTTCAAGCCTGTCCAGAAAAGCGATCTGCCACATCGACTAATAACTGGGATCCTTCTTACTGCTCGGTAAATAGAGGTATGTGGAGTCAGGAAAATTGGCCAAAGTTTTGCCCTGCCTGGACTCAAACCCAGGTCTCTTGCTTCCAAGCTGAGTGCTCTAACCACTGAGCTACATAACTCCATGAGGGAGTGGACAGAAGAGACTAGCGAAGTGGGAATGAAAGGAGGAGAAGGGTGTGTATGAGGGTAAAGGGGCACAGTCATTGAGTGAAAGGGGAAGTGTGATAAAAGCGAGGGGGAAAGGGGAAAGAGGTTAAAGTAGAAGTTAAAGGGAAAGAAGGCAGAGAGTGAGGTGAAAATGGAGCAGCCTCGATGTTTTAGTGGGCAGAATTGTGGCTCATAGATTGTGGGTCCATATGCTGGACTGTGTTGAGCTTCTTGTCTCAGCCCAGGCCTTCCAAGGTTAGGGATGGGAAAACCAGTCAGGATTCCTGCTCCTGATACTTCTACAGCATTCTCTACTGGTAGTGCGTTTGTGTGGCAGCCAGTTAAGGAGCGGCCAAGCTCCTGTTGAAAGTGGGATTGAAAGGGACGGAGTGGAAGGGTGCAAGCATATAAGAAAAAACGAGTCGAGCAAGGAGATCTATTCAGTGTAATTTTGCCTCCAAGCCCCTGACAAATATTCAAGGCAGTTAACAATGACTCTTTTTTCCTTTTTAAGTAGGACCTACTGCGAAACGAAAAACCTGCGGTTCTCTGAAATATGACTAGTACCAAAAGGAGTTAACTGTGAAGTGTTTGAAATATTTCAGTGTTAATGCAAAATTCTCAGTAGAGTTATGTGAATGTGAAACAGCTCAGTATACGGAACCATCCTATGCTACTGAAATGATTGTAGAATGTACAGCATCCTGTAATGCTTTAGGTATTAATTTGGTGAGAGGATAGTTAACTTTAGGATGGTGAGTGTGGCCCTGTATCGAGGGTAAGTTGCTTAGAATTACATGAAGTTAACTCTTGTCAACAGACATCAGACCATATATCTCTTTAAACGTGTCTGTAAGCCGCTTTATCTCTGGAGGCAGCTAGTAAAATACAATAGATGGTTTTCCTGGCTTCAGACACAACACGGACTGGCACGGAGTGGGATTAGCTATTTGCACAGTAGTAATTGCTGAAAGCTGGACCTCTGGAGGCAGCTACTGGCCACATCCTTGTATGACTGAGGCCTGCACGAAAACAATTTAGGAGGAAGTAAGCCCAGAGTCTCTGAAATGTAGTGCTGCATTCTCCCTGAACTCCAAACATTATAAAGGATAATATAAAAGCCTGGCCTGGTGAGTGAAATGACTCTCAAAACGATATACAAATATTGGGTTCCGATTTATGGAATATCAAAACCTAATTGCTTCATAAGAAATTTGCAATGATCAAATTCCTAAAATACAAGGCACATTTCATATCTTAGACATGTGATATATTTCCTTAACAAAAAATTCTTCGGAAAGATAAAAAAAATTATTAGAATTTCAATAATTACACATTTCAAATTAAGAACTTTGTTAAGTAATATCTCAAAATAGTAAAACAATATGGCAACTCTGGCCTGGGGACAGGATCGGGGAGGGTGGAGGGAACGGGAGTGACCAGTGACATGGTCAAAGTGGAGGGTTTTAAGGCGGGACTTTAAGGAGGCTAGGGATGGGGCGAGGCGGAGGGATTGCGGGATGGAATTCGAAAGGTTGGGGGCAGAGTGGCTGAAGGCTCGCCTGCCAATGGTGGTGCAGGTGGATCAGGGGACATGGAGCAGCTTGGCGCCTGCTGAGTGGAGAGCACGGACAGGTTGGTAGGGGGTTAGGAGGTGGCAGAGCTATGGTGGGGCAAAGCCATGGAGGGCTTTAAAGGTGAGGACCAGGATCTTGAATTGAATCTTCTTGAGAAATGGGAAGCCAGTGGAATCAGGCAAGAATGGGGTTGATAGGGTCACGGAGCTTGGTGTGGAAGAGGACACAGGCTGCAGAGTTCTGGATGATCTACAGCAAATAGATGGAGGAATTGGGAAGGGCGATAAGCAGGGCATTGCATAGTCAAGTCTGGATGTGATGAACAACAACAACAAAATTACTTATATAGCACCTTTCACGTCAGGAGGACGTCACAAGGTACTGGACAATCATTGAGCTGAGGGAGTGGAGGTGAGAGTGGAGGGAGTCGGAGGGGGGCGGATGAAGACATGAATGAGAGTTTCACCAGCCTGATGGGTGAGGTAGTGGCAGAGTCAGGCAATGTTGTGGAGGTGAAATAAAAGCGTAAATTATTTAAGTTAATTCCAATGCATGGATGTTGGATGTAAAGTGAATGGGAAATTGTGAGTTTGTCACAAGCCTGAGTTACAGGATTTTAGTTCCAATTCAACCCTTGGACGAGCTGAGGGAGAGAGGTGGTTGAAAACACCATCCAAAAGAGAGTTTTAAAGTGGGTAGGGAGGGGACAAGGCAAAGGGACTCATGGGTGGAGTTTGAGAATGGGGGGCAGAATGGCAAAAATTTAGGGCACAGTTTGTACTGTGTCAAAAATAACGCATTTTTATTCACCTGCGGTTAAGCTCTATACCGCCATCTTCATAAACCTCTGATTTTACAACTGTTATCAATAAAAATTTACCCTATTACACACACAAAAATACATGCTTTACGTGCATAACACAGTAAAGGATCTGTGGATAATATCAAAGCAATAACAGCCTAAATTTATCATCTAACCTCAGTAATCTTACATCTTTACAATACTTTTAAGTGAATGGTTGGGTGGGTGGGAAAGAATTGATGAAGTTAGCTTCTGGTTGAGAAGATCACAGCTGTCAGGTCAATGCCAGGGCATATTGGGGACTAAATCTAGTTCTAGCTAGATTATATGGTTTCTGAGTAGACCAATTTTATGGTATTAAGAATAAAAGCGCTTTTGTCAACAAATTGCTTTGTGGAGGTGCAACATGCATCAGTCAACCGCTGAAAATCAGTGTTAGGTAAGAGCTTCAGAGTAATGTTACTGCTTTTAGTGTGTTTTCTGACTCTGTTCAACTCCGCTCACTGCCTCAGAAACTGACCCCTAACCCACTCACTGTCTGAGACACTGATCCCATCCCCGACTTACTATCCAGACCATGACCCCCAGCAACCATTCACTGTGTCAAATCCTGAAACCTGACCCTAGCCCCTATTTGCTGTCTCTGACCCTGACGCTAACCTACACTCACTATTTGTCTTTAAATCCTATCTTAAAACCTACTTATTCGACTATGCCTATGGTCACCTCCCGCTCCCCCCTCTCCCCTGCTTGCATCTGACCCAGGCTCTATGAAGCACTCCCAACACATTATGAAGGATACTATATAAATACAAGTTGTTGTTACTGTTATAGTAGTGTCAAATGTTGCAAACTCTGACAACGTGGCCCGTATGGTTTAATACAGTACTTTTCGCTAAGCTGTTGAAAAACATTTCTATGAACTTCCAACAAAATGTAGAGTACCAGGAAATATTATACAGAGTGCATCGAAGCACTGAATTATCCAGAAACCATTTTGCTTAATTTCAGTAATTACCCAGTAATAACAGTGAATGGAGTCAGCTCTATGCTATACTTGGATCAGGGATGTGTTTATGTAGAGCCAACTGTATATATTTAATTTCCACAACTGGTTGCTAGACAACAGAAGCTGATTTGCAGCCAACTCTGAGTGTTGGCACAAAGACTTGCCGAGTGAGTTTTGAATACAAATGAAAACAGAGCTCAAATTACACATACATGGGTAGAAATTCCACCTGGGTCTGTATTTACTCTTTTAATGTAGCATTTCAGGGTGGGTGAAAATTGGCATATTGATGTATTCAGTCTTAACTTCAAAGCCAATTTTCTATACTTGTTAAAGATAGTTAGAGAAAATTGGCTTCAAAATCAGACCCTGGATTTAATAATTTGACAAATTCCAGACTCTTCTAAAATGCTACATTGATAGAGTAAATCTAGGCCCACACGGAACTTTACCGACAGTATATTCTTAACACCAGTGTACTTACCAACAAATGTCCTCATTGATTCCATGGGTTATTGGTGGGTCATCACCGTGCACAAATTAACTGCTACATCCTGACAAAATACATCCAGTCACGCAACTTTACAGTATAGCATGTGAAGTCCTTTGAGACATCTCGACAATGTGATAAGATGCCATTTGAAATTCAAGGATTCATCAACTTTATTGAATTTCTAAATTCAGAAGTGAACATAATTTGATAAGTAAAATAATCTGTTAAACCTTTTTTAAAAAATGATATATGTTTTGTCAAAACTCTTATATGCATATAAAATCTTACTTCCAAGTCCTCTCACTAATGTTTCCAAGCTGCTTCTCAGAATTTCCAGCCAATGTTAGCTCTGGAGTCTTTCCCATTTCCTTGTTTTCAATAAGCTTATTTCCCAACTCTCCTTCGTTTCACTTTACATGGATCCAAGGTCTGCCCCATATGGATAAGGCAGTGGAAAATCCTGTGCAGAACATACCTTGCCGCCTTAACTGCTGTGTAACCAGCAAACAGTTAACTCCCTGGCCCTCTTGTTGGGTCGGTGGGCTTTGCTCAGTCGTTCTCACATATTCTGATGGTCTGAAGAACTTTCCACAATTCTGCTTGATGATAAATTTTCCAACAAAACTAAATGGTTACTGGCTGAAACACAGTGGAATTTCAAACTTTCTGTCACTGATGGGACAACTGAGACTATTTATTAGTGAGTGAATTAAGCACTCTGTGGCACTGAGTGAGAGGAGCTATAGAAAGGCAAGTTGTTGTTGTAAAAATGATAATATAGACAACAACGACAACAAAATTACATTTCTATAGCGTCTTTCATGCCACTGGATAGACAGTATTCTGGACCCGAGCGGGGGAGGGATTGAGGATGGTGGAAGGTGGGGTGAGGAAGGAGTTTGATCCAAAGCAAGGTCGGAGAGGGGGGCCTTGAGGTGGATCTTGAAGCAGCCAAGGGCTGGGGCAAAGCATGGAAATACAGGATGGAGTGGGGGCAGAATGACTGAAGGCCCAGCCACCAATGGTGGAGTGGGCAAGGCAGGGGACGTGAAGCAGGCCGGAGGTCACTGAGCAGGCAGGTTGCTAGGGAGTTACGAGGTCACAGGGGTAGGGTGGGGCAAGGCCAAGGAGGGCTTTAGAGGTAAGGACCAGGATCTTGAATTGTATCCCTTGGTGGATGAGAAACCAGTGGAATTGGGTGAGGATGGGAGTGATCAGGTCACAGAGCCAAGAGCAGGAGATGACACAAATTGCAGAATTCTGGATGATTTGCAGGGAGTTTGGATTGTCAAGCCAGGATGTTATGTTTGCTTGTTTGAGGGTTTCGACGGCTTGTGGTTTGAGGCAGTGTCTGAGGCGAGCTTTCTACCCCACATCCATGCCACTCTGCCATCCCCCAATGTTGCAGAGGTGGGGGATGGCAGAATGGCATGGATGTGGGATAGAAAGGATACTTGAGGGTCAAACATGACGCCAAGGTTCCAGAATGGCTCAGTGAGGTGGAATGTGCATCCTTGGGTGGTGATGTTGTCAGCGCCTGATGTATAGAGGCGCTCTCAGGAGCCAATCAAGTGGGCTTTGGTCTTGTTGACGTTCAACCGTAGAAAGTTAGTTCTCACCCAGGACTTGATTTCTGCCAGATATTCTGTCAGGACAACAGTAATCTGGAGTTGAAGGTGGAGGCAAAGAGATAGAGTTGGGTGTCATCCATATAATAATAATAATATTCCTTGCATTTGATATACAGCTTTTAATTTTTTTTTGGATGTCTCAAAGTGCTTCACAGAATTTACTATAAAGTTAATTGACTGTATATTTGTGAGCGAAACGCAGCAGCCAATTGTGCACAGCAGTGTCCCACAAACAGTTATAGATTGAAATGACCAATTTATTATAGTTTTTTTTTAGGGATTATTATCGGGCATGTGGAGTAAAGAAACTTGCCCAGAGTTTCACCCTGCCTGGAACTGAACCCAGGTCTCTCGCTTACTATCTTTCTCGCTTACTAGGCAAGTGCTCAATCACTGATCTACAGGACTCCACATACACATGTGGAAGTTGACCCCATGACTGCAGTGCCAATGGATAGGGAGATGTTTATGATGTCTGTGAGTAGAGGAGAAAAGAAGTGGAGCTGGGAGGTAAGGAGAAGGTTGGGAATGGAATCAATGGAGCAGGTGGTCAGTTTCAAGTGAGAAAGTATTCCACCAGTTCCTCTAATGAGCGTATCTATATTGGAATGTTAGTGTTCTTGTTCAGTTTGTTGCTGAACTTAAGGCAGGATAAATTTGGCCCCAGATACACAATATCTCATCTGTGGACTGTCTCCAGAAATTGGGGACCTTATATGTGAAATGCTCAGAAACTCTTCAGCAGGATGATGGGTTTCTGCAAGTGTCAGGCACCTGGCAATGCACAACAAACTTTAGTTTGCTGAGTGGAGGGGAAGAGTAGAGGAGTGCGTAGGAGAAGGTCAGAGAGCTAAAGAGGTGCTAGCACTTGGGAAGGATTTATAGACAAGGATGAGGATCTTCATGTCAATCTGCTGGAAGATAGGCAGCCAGCGGAGCTTGGCGAGGACTGTATTGATGGGCAAGCAGAGTTTGGTGTGAGTTAGGATGTAGATGTTGGTGTTTTGTACCACCAGTCGTCCATCCCTTCACTCCTCATTACCGCCTACATTTCTAACTTCCTCTCTCCTCACAACAGTACCCGCTGCCTCCGTTTTACTGGGTCGTCTCCTCCTTGTCCCCGAATCCTCCGCCATTGGCGTCAGTGCTTTCAGCCACTACACCCCGAAACTCTGGAACTCCCTTCCTCCCTCCCTCAACCCCTTCACCTCACCACCTCCTTCCCCATCTTCAGGTTGCGCCTGAAGACCTTTCTCTTCAACCGCGTTGATGGTCACCTTCCCCCCACACACCCCCACCCCCACACCCCCCCACCCCCACCCTTGGCTCGGCCTCGGACTTCACCATTGTGAAGCGCTCTGAGACGTTGCCTAGCATGGAGGACGCTATATAAATGCAAGTTGTTGTTGCTTGATGAATGAGTATGAATGAGGATGAATGAGGTTAATAAGACCACCAAATATGATGCAGATGTCTGATATTTTGCCACTTCTGTTTACAAACATGACTCCACTTGACAGTAATTTGTGTGTCAAACAGTTTGAGTTGTTTTCATGTGGCACTATGAAAATGCAAATATTATTTTTCACATCAGCTGCCAGTACAACACACTCTCTCTATCTCTCTCTTTCTCCTTCCTTTCCCCATTCCACTCCCCTTCCCATTCCACTCCTCAGTTAGGCAATTGCCAGCAAAGATGTGAACTGAATGCAATTGCTTGTTGGGTGAAGATATAATTAAGTCAAGAAATGTTGTAAGAAGTACAGACATGCTTCAATGAAATTCTTGGAATGTAGAAAGAAGCTGGAGTCATATTTCACAATGTGTGTCAGTCAATCAGTAGCTTAAAGCCCTGGAGTAAAGTAACAGCTGGAACTAGTTACCAGGAAGGTTGGTTGAGGACAGGATACTGGACTCATTTTAAAAAGCATTGTATAACACCAAAGCTGCTGAGAACATGCAGCAGGTCAGACAGTATCTCAGAGGAAAATGAGTTAACATTTCAGATCAATGATCTTTCATCAGAACTATATAAAAAGCAGTTTGATGTCCCAAGGCGCTGAAAGATGCTATCTAAATATAATTTTATTGTTGTTGTTGTTGGACATTGAAGATCCCATGACATTATTCAAAATGAAAAGGGAGTTTTTCCTAGTGTCTTGACCAACTGTTCTCCAGATAAAATTAGTCACGTTTCTGTGGGACACTGTGTGCAAATTGTCTTGATCGTGATGAGGCACTGTATCAAAAAGAAGGATTATTATTACAGATGACCTCATTGGCCCAGGGCTGTGGTTGTGGTTAGTGGGGGTGATGTTGGGGATAGAATCAATCGGGCTTTTCTTATTTCTGATCTCTATACAGCATTAGCAAAGTGCCTTCTGGAGAGAAGTAAAGGAAAGTGTGTTTGTGTGTATGGATGGGGTTGGTTGGGTAGTGGGGGGGGAACTTAAAAAGAAATAAAATACAGGAAATACAAAGAAATAAGGTGAGGTAAGAAATAAGGTATCTTGAAATTATTACAATGTAAACGGAAAATAATTGCACCATGATGCTTCAGTTGTGTTTAGTTTTTGCAGAGAAATTATGTAAACCCATAAATAGAATATTACATTTATGTTTGCATAGCCTCCCTGCAGCCAGACACAGTTTAAAGTACAGTAGAAGCCCGTTTATCCGTGACTCAATGCACCGGCAGTTCCATATAACCGGCACGCCAAAAAAAATCCCCATTCGATAAACCGGAACTTATCCGGAAAAATAGCAGTGGAGCATTTGTAAATGCCTAAATAATAACATAATAACAGAATATTGCATTGGCACTTACCATCAAAACCAATCTCCTAAGCCCCCCACCCCCGCTGGTAGATGCTGCGCTTGAAGCCATGATGCTGCGGTTGAGGTTTACAGTCCAGCGACTCTCTCCAAAATGGAGCACACCAAGCGGGTGAAAAAAATGGAGCGTGTATGACATCAAAGTCCTACTAGCAGCAAGCCGATAACGCTAGCCGATAACCCACATTGTCGCGCAGGTGCAGTATTTCGGTTTGCCTCTAGAGTCTAGGGCTTCGGCTTGTAGCTAGTAAAATCGCGCTGCCGCCTCCCTCAACCGCCTGGCGCACTCCACTCAAAAAAGAATCGCTGGACCGCAAACCCCAACCAGTAAAGGTGAGAAGCGCAAGAGAGCAGTTTTAACAATAAGTACCAATATAATATTTTGTTATTATCTGTTATTACTTAGTCTGGTGTGTATGGTGTGTGTTAAAATAACTTTAAATTTTTTGGTGGTGGGTTTTCGGCCACCCGAATATCCGGCAGGCGCTTTAACCGACATTGGCCAGGTCCCGTGGGTGCCAGATATATGGGCTTCTACTGTACCTTTCTTTACAGAGCTGCAGCAAATCGTACTTCGGTGCGTGGGGTCTTACCTTAAAAGCAATATTCTCTGGTCTGCTTGTTTGGATAATTAAAGCAGAATATGAATCCTGGGGGCAATGCTTTGGCTGTTGTGAAAATGAAGCTGCCATTTATGGAACAACACATTTCCTCATTTCATCCAGTCCTATCTGGTTTATGAAGGACACCATTTTATCTCCTAATTATCTTGGAAAAACTATGGCAGAACAGACTGCTAGTCTGTGCTGTCAATTTGTGCCAGTGAGATTAATGGGGCAGTGCCATCTCAGAAAAAAATGCTTGGTAAACCTTTTAATTTTAATTTAAGAGCTATGTATCATTTTGTCAAAAGTTATCAGAGGTAAGAGGGAAAACTCTAATAATTCTTGCATTCGATATAGAACCTTATCACATCATAATAGTTTTCAAACAGTGTTCTGTAAAGTATAGTGCCTGTGTATTTGTAGGCAAACATTGCAGTGAATTTGTCCACATAAATATCTCTCAAATAAAAATGAAATTAATGACAATCTGGGAGATTGTTAATAATAATAATAATCTTTGCATTTGATATAGCGCTTTTCACGTCTTCTAAACGTCTCAAAGCACTTCACAGAATATACTGTAAAGTGAATTGACTGTGTATTTGTAGTTGTTGACTAGGACACGAGAAGAAACTCCCTTCTCTATTCTAAAAATCCTGTGGGATCATGAAGATCTACCACTGAAACACAGAGTACCGGTAGGTTAAAAATAAAGTACAGCACCAATACCGTTTTTTGACAATAGAGTTTTTTCCAGCATTGCGTTCAGACGCCTATCAGCCTGCTATTTTTAATTTCAGATTTCCAGCAATCATCTCTCTTCTCTCGTGCTTTGATCAGGAGCTTACCTCAGAGCCGTGCCGCCCTTCCCACTGCACTTATAATAGGCAGTAAATGAGTAAAGAGAGTGCCAGTCCTTTACCAAAGAAGTGAAGGCCTGATCAATGGGCTTTTATTGTGGAAGACAAGAATGCCAAGTGCCGTACGAATGCTGGAGAATAATCAGAGGCATTGTCATTGTATTAAAATGCCATCTTTTGTCAGAGAGAATCTAAACGCGTCAAACAAAGGATGTGGACAGTTGAAAAGAATGTTGATTAGACTTTGAAAGAAGTTCGGAAACAATCTTGCAGTGTTGGGAACTCTGAAGGCATCTGTTTATTGGGTGTTTGAACATAGCTCTGTCCAGATCCCTTGTTTGTTCTGAATTCGAGGTGTTGTATTTTGTTGTATTCATTATTCATATAGTTTTTCCTCCAATTAACTCCCCCTTCCTTGATTTTTTTTTAAAAAAAGCCTCGACTTATTTTGCCTTCTACGGAGATATCGCTGGGTCAGTTGGTAGGTAACATTCTCACCTCTGGATCAGAGGTTGAGGGTTCATGACCTACATTGGGACCTGAGTCTCCTTGTGTCTGCTGACACTCCAGTGCATTGTTGGGGAAGCACTGCAATGTTTGGGAAGCCTTGCATTGTTGGGGGTAGTGCTGCATCGTTGGTGTGTATTATTTGGCGAGTGCTGTGTTTCCAGAGATGGCATCTTTCTGATGAGATGGTAAAGTTTCTAACCCGATTAAACCTAATTCGTTTGAACTAGACAGCTGTAAGTTTTGAAAGGAACATTTGAAAATGTCTAAAATCTAAACAGAACAGAGAAAAACTAAGAATTAAGAATTAATCATGTAAGAATTAAGAGTAGTAACTTTGCCTATGTTGGTTTGTAATTTCCCTGTTCTAAGTGTACATTGTCACAGTCGCCGTGACAATCACTCTTCGATCATGCCGTATACTCCCCTCCTATCTCTTCCCCCTCTCCTACTCTCCTTCCCCTTCCCTCTACTCCGAGTGCCCCCACCCCCCTGCTCGGGTCCCAACCTAATTGTTCAGCGCCTTGGGACGATCTCCCGACGTGAAAGGCGCTCTATACATGTAATTTTGTTGCTGTCGTTGTCACTATACCAAACACACAAGGAAATCTCAACCTTCAAAAGTCTCATGATAGCCTGGCTCGGTTGGCAGAAGATTGTGGATTCAAGCCACTCGTCAAAACTTCAAAACATAAAATAATCCTTGACATAGTCACTTTCATACCAGGAGGCACCTCAAAGTGCTTCATGGAATTTACTTTAAATGTAGTGACTGTGTATTCCATATACAAACGCAGTAACTAATGTGTGGCACAGGAACTGAACTTGATTTTGCAAAACATCTTTATATAGTATACTGTAGGGTATACTATATAAGAGTTCTCTCTTTTGCTTTGTATGCCAGTTTTCCCCCGTTGCCAGGAATCTCACAGCAAGACTCCCTGAGCTGGCATTGCCCTGCACTAACCCCGAGCTCACGTGGTTCACTAGTTACTGTGACTCTTTTCTATCAGCAATTATAATAACTTGTAAGAATGGCCACCACTTGTCTGCTCTAATTGGGATCCCTTATAAAGAGTGCTTTCAATGGAGCGAATCAGATGAACCTCTGATCCAGCATAAGGGAAGAGAAAAAAAACTAGAGATAGAGCAGTGCATTCTGCAACAGTAAGCCTTTCCAGAAATTATCTGTCTATCAAATTTTCAATGATTCACCTGAACTATTTCTTTGCAATGATTTGCCATCTCTCTATTTAACCATTTGGATCTTGGCATTTTAAAAAATTGGGGAGGGGTGGGTGGTAGGGCAGATGGCAAAATCAGGAGCTGGCATTCTGACTAATGTTTCCCCCTCCTAACGCTAAGACTGAATCTTACATCTTCCTGTCTTGTATCCCTCGGTCACACAGTGGGAAGTGGCCTTTACCAAATGAGTCATTTGGATAATCATAATCATTCTTGCATTTGATATAGCACTTTTCACGTCAAAGTGCTTCACAGAATATACTGTAAAGTGAATATACTGTAAAGTATATATGTGGGTGAAACGCGGCAGCAAATTCTGCACAGCAGTGTCATGGATTGGAATGACCAATTTATTACAGTTTTTTCGAGGGATTATTATCAGGATGTGGAGTAAGGAAACCTGCCCAAGGTTTTGCCCTGACCGGAATCAAACCCAGATCTCTCGCTTGCAAGATGAGGGTCCTAACCACTGAGCTACAGGATAGCTCGGTAACTGTTTTTTTAATTGATTCTCAGTGTCTACCCAAGTGGTCATCCTTCATGTGTGAATCATCACAGTGAGTGTTAAAATGTTATACAGCAGTATGGGACGGAGGGGATTCGCACGGCGGTGCCCAATCTTGTCTGTACCCTACATCCACATCAAAGCATACTATAGTACATTAGTACCACTGTACTACACTGAAAAACAACAGGAATGCCAACCCAAGCTGATCTATCCTAATAACATTAAGACCGATTGCAGAATCCGTACTGCCACCCAACTAACATCAGATGACAGTAGAGTTCAGGGAGGAAACATGGCACTTTACTTGTCTACACAGCTCCATTCCAGACTTCATACTACCCTCAACAATTAGGTGCCTGGTCAAACTTACATCCAAATGGTTAGTGATTCAATGTTGCAAACACACCAAAGTCACCGGCTGCACTATGATCAGCTATCTCGGAATGACTCAGAACCAAAGGAACCAGCCCACTAGGTTTATAGTGATTACAAAAATAACTGATACGATCAGCAGTTTCAAGGCTGCAGTGTTATCTTGGAGTTCAGATGTTGGTTGTAAACCTTCAAGCTTTGGTCCTGCAGTTCGTAATGCAAACCAGCACCACCCCACACTGGCCTGCCTACGATGCCACTTCACTGGAGTCACTTTGAGTTTTCTACACTTCGATGTTAACAGTGCTGTTGCCATGCCACTTCACTGCTTTCATGATATTTGAGAGGAAGTCTGTATTACTTTGATCAACATCTGCAGTAAATGTGTTCTTACATTTCCATTTAGAATCCTTTGGTCCAAGTAAAATAAATAGAATCATATCCTCTTGGACACCTATTTTTTTAAAAAAAATATTCTTAAAAGAGTTCGGAAAAACTAACTCTGATGCCTGAAGCTGCCAAAAAATGGGGAAAAGGTCACAGAGTGAAATAGCCTCACCTCATTTCACTCACCGAATATTTTTCTACGCGTTTCCAGCTTTTGGAAATCACGATTGGCACTTCTGTGAACTACATCAAATATTGTGAATCGCAAATAACTCTCCCATTGATTTTAGGAGTGTCTCAAATTACCCTCTACAATCTAGGCTAGCAATTCAGTGTTGTGCTGGGGGAGCACTGCATTGTGTCAGATGTTATCCTTCGTTAGACCAAGGTCCTATCTGCCTATTTATGTTTAGGTTAAAGATCCAGTGGCACTACTAATAAAGGGAGTTTCTCTAGTGTCCTGGCCAAAACTCCATCAGAGGTGAAACTTTGGGCAAGTTTCCTTATTCCACACACCTGATAATAATCACTCAAGAAAAAAACCCAATGATAACTTGGTCACTTTGATCCACAACTGTTAGTGCGACACCGCTGTGTGCAAATTGGCTGTCGCGTTTTACCCACAAATATATGATCAATTCGTTTTACGGTACATTCTGTGAAGCACGTTGAGACATCTAGAAGACAAGAAAAATAAATAAAATGCAAGGATCATTGTTATTATAAATTGGTCATTTACTGGGTTGTTTGTGGGCGATTACTGTGAGCAAATTGTCTGCTACATTCATTTAACAGTAATTACAGTCACATTTTGACATAACGGTTGCTATATCAAATGGAAGGGTTAATGTACAAATCTTTGAAGTCTTTGTTGAGGAAGGGAGAAAGGCTGGCATGCTCACACATTATTTTCCCATGGATAACCTTACCCACAAATAACATGTCACTATACCAAACACATTTATTGCATTGCAATGGCTGTAACTATAGCATTACCACAAGTAATTTTCCCACTTTGTTGTTTCTTAACAGACATTTTTAACAGGAGACAGGAGACTCTTTAAAGGAAATTCCTTTTACTATTCAAATGCTGCACAGATTTTCCATAAATTTTAGAAGTATAAAGAAGTCTGCAACACAGCAGGAGGCCAGTTGACCTATTATAATAGTGCTGTTGTTTATTCCTCCAATGATGCTCCCCATCCTCTTTCCACCTACCCTGTTACACCTCTCTAATATCTCTTAAAATGTCTCCCATGTTTTCAGTCTCCCACTGGGAAGCACACTGTGGGGAAAGGAGGGTGTGCTTAATAACTAAGCAATGTCACAAGTTTTGAATAGCAAGTCAATAAATTAGCTGTGGCCTTTGTTGTTTTGCCTAGCGCATTCTTATTTTATGCAAATAATGATGCTATCATCAAAAGGCATTACATGGAATAAAGGTCCATTGAGCTATTAAACCCACTTCCTGCACAGTCTATGGACGCCACTTCAACCATGTGATCTCCTGAGAAGTGGCTCTGTAATAAATACTCTCTGATATAACGTGTATCTGATGTATGATGAATGCAATCAGTGACACGGTATAGTAGGGAATAATATGTACCAGGGAATGATCAGTGAGTGTAACCTCATATCCCAAGCATGATAGGCCGAATGGCCTCCTTCTGTGCTGTGATTTTCTATGATTCCATTCAGAACTTGCAGAGCAGAGGGGACAGGCAGGTTGGTAAGGGGTTAGGAGGTTGCAGAGGTAGGGTAGGGCGAGGCCATGGAGGGCTTTGAAGGTGAAAAACAGAATCTTGAATTGAGTGATGTGAAGCCAATGGAGTCGGGCAAGAATGGGATTGATAGGGTCACAGAGCTTAAGCAACCATCGAAAAGGAACAGTGCAACTTAGCCCTTCCTTCGTCCGACGCAAACAGGCTGCCTCCAGCAGTTTCGTAGCTCAGTGGTTAGAGCACTCACCTTAAAAGCGAAAAACCTGGGTTTGATTCCCAGCAGGGCAAAACCGTGGGCAAGTTTCCTTACTCCACACACCTGGTAATAATCCCTCGAAAACAAGTTGGTCATTTCAATCAATGACTGTTTGTGAGATGGGATACCGCTGTGCTCAATTGGCTGCCGCCTTTCACCCACACATATACAATTCACTTTACAGCACATTCTGTGAAGCACTTTGAGACATCCTGAGAGCGTGAAAGGCGCACTACAAGTGTAATTTTGTTGTTGTTGTCTAGATGAGGTGAAAAGCGCTACATCAAATGCAAGGATTATCCTTCTTCCTATTATTATTACAACAGGGTCCCTGGAGAGCAAACAGGAGCAGGAACTATTTCCCAGTTGACGTATTACTGTTCCCTCCCTAATACAGTACAGGGACATTTCTCATTGAGGCAATGGTAGGGCAGATGCATCGTCCCAATTGAGCAAAGATGTGTGTTGATGGAAAAACAGATAAGCTCACATTACCACGGAAGGCCAAGCTGTTAGGAATTACTCCTGGGGGCCTGGATGCACAGAACTCATTGTAACAAACCTCATGCCTCTTGTTATACAGTATTATAAACCAATCCTCATTATAATAATTTTTCCATTTGATATAGCGCCTTATCACATCATCAGGCTGTCTCAAAACAATTTGCTGTTCAGTGATATGATTGTGTATTTTGCGGGTGAACGTGGCAGTAAATTGACTCACAGTGATGTCCTACAAACAGCCACATGTGTCGCTTCAATCTGAACATTCCAAGTGGAAAAGAGCTGAGCATTTGGTTAACCCAAACTGCATATTTTACTTCATCAAATACTAAACGCAAGACGTTGTGTCCATTGAGTGACTGTCACTAAAAATAGCAACTATTTTTTACCCGTTACATTTTTAGAGAGGGATATTCCATTGCATAATAACCCCCTCCCAGTAATTGGTATATTGAAAATCGGGCGAAAGTCAATTGTTTGTATGCATGAAGTCAGATCTAACACAAAGGTATGGTTACCTCAACCTCTCATGACTCATGAGAAATTTAGCTTCCAGGAACCCATTCAGTGAGCCATGCCTCTGGGGTGATGTTAGGGAAGAGGTAAAGTCTCCTGCATTGCAAAGGTCTGCTAGGGCTATGGGTACTGCAAACGCTGCTGGTTACTGGGTGTAGATTTGGCGCAGTAGATGTGCCTGCATTTCATTGCTCTGTGGCGCGCCACAGTGAACAGTGAGCATGCAGACAGGAGGAAAAAAAATTGGCAAGCGAGAGAAAATGAAAACATTTCTTTCCAAACATTTTCCAGGAGGCAATTCAAGAAACATTGCTGAGAGCCTTGTTTTGTGCTCACTGGCTGCTGAACAGGCCCAGTGTTACTTTTTTTCTCTGCCTTGTGAACGAACAAATTGAATTTTCCATTAGCCAACACCAGTACGTAAAGACAAAACACTTTCAGCAGCACAAACATTCCAAACATATACCACAAGGATCGGCTGTTTCCCTGTTAACAAACTTCCATAGTCACAAACAATTGTGTGTCCAGCCCTGGGCCTGGATTCCATTGTTTACTTCAATTCCATACAACAGTTTTGAATAACAGACAGCCTCCCCACCACCTCACTGAACTCTTGAATACTGTGGAATACTGTAGGGAAAAGAGCCCGATTAATCCGAGTGCCTTTTCTATTACTATAGCAATAACAATCCTTGCATTTGATATACCACCTTACCACCTCGTCGAAACATCACATAAACACCCAGCAGGATTTTAAAGCAACTGTGTATTTGTAGCAAGAAGTTTGGAGTTGCAAAGAAGAATTTTAGGTTGGACACCAGAGGTAATTGATGACAGTTTTCCCACGAGGATGGATTTAGACTAGATCGCCGGACTCATTGAAAAAACAGATTGATTCTGTGATGGGATGACTCCAGGGAAGGCATTTAGAAAGAGTGAGATTACAACAACAACAACAGCAACAAAATTACATTTGTAGAACGCCTTTCACATCAGGAGGACGTCCCAAGGTGCTGATCAAGTTTGAGTAAAGCACCTTCTTCATACAAACTAATCTTGTGAATTTGCGAATGCAGTAGTCAATTTGCAGAAAAGAAGATCCCACAAACAGCCATAAAGTAAATGACTAGTTTTATCTGGCAAATTATTGACCAAAATACTGGGAGAAATTTCCTTCTCTTTCCAAATAGTGCCATGGGATATTTAGTATACACCTGATCAGGCAGATGGGACGTCAGGTTTAGTTCTCATCCAAAGCAGCTCAGTTAGCAGTAACAGTGCCCTGGCCAAAATGGTCTCAAATAAAATTGTGGCAGTTTGTGGAACATTGCTGTGCACAAATTAACTGCCCTGTTCACCTATAAATACACAGTCACTGCACTTCACAGTAAAATCCAGTGAGGCACTTTGAGACGTCTCAATGATGTGATAAGGCACTATTTGTGGAGTTCCTGTTGCTTGGTGGTTGGAGCACTTGTCTTGCAAGCTGGGGAGACCTGTGTTCGAATCCAGGCAGGTCAGGGCGAAACCTTGGGCAAGTTTCCTTACTCCACACGCCTAATAATAATCTGTCCAAAAAAAACCACAATAATAAAATTGGTTATTTCAATCCTCGACTGTTTGTGGGACACTGCTGTGCACAATTGGCTGCCGCAATTCACCCAACAACAACAACAACAATTTACATTTATATAGCGCCTTTCACGTCGGGAGGACGTCCCAAGGCGCTAAACAAGAGGCGTGTGACCCGAGCTGGGAGGGGAGTGTTTGGGAAGGGGTGAAACACGAAGGGGAGGTAAAAGAGTTCGGGGTGGAACAAAAGGCACGATCGAAGAGGAAAGTCTTCAAATCGGCCTTGAAAGAGGAAAGGGAAGAGGCGAAACGGAGGGATTGAGGGATGGCATTCCATAAGGTGGGAGCAATACCCACAAATATACAGTCAAATTCACTTTATAGTATGTTCTGTGAAGCGCTTGAGATGTCGATGAGATGTGAAAAGCGCGATATCGAATGCAAAGATTATTATTATATTATTATTATGTCAAATGCAAGCATTATAATTATCACACTGCATTCTGCCTTGTAGTACAATAGCCTATGTGGAAACACACACAGGAAAAAGGAAGTTCCCAAGGAACTTGTCCCAGCTGATTGTCTCAGATAGCAGCTGCCAGACACAACAATGAGTTGTGATGTACACAGTTTAGACTTTTATCACTGTCACACATCACTGTATAGAGTTCAATCCGTTAGTTCTACAACATTTGAAATTGAAATTTCATACATTTGCATAGGTGATTTTACAAAGTATAAGTCAAGATATGTGGAAATTATAGAAATTTGAAGCATCTGATTATATGCCTTGGATTGCACCACATCCATAGAATTACATAATAATAATCCTTTGATATAGCTAGCGCCTTATCACGTCTTCACCACATCTCAAAGCTCTTCACAGAATGTACTGTAAAGTAAATTGACTGTATATTTTGTGGGTAAAATGTGACAATCAATTGAACAATGATGGATTCAGTAACCAAACTTTTTTTGAAGGGAAAAGTCATCCGCCAATTGAATATATTGAAAGCGGATTTTTTTCCCATTCCGATACGAGCCAAGTGCTCCTTGTTTCAGAATGTTCCATCATCTGAGGAGTGCCAGTCAAATACAAGCATTCCGAAAATATTCTATGAGGGACCTTGGAGGGGCATATTAGTGACTAGGGGCAGGGATTCTTCCCATTTACCTCCTGTTAACCCTATACCAACACTCTAATGGGCAGTGTGCTCCTACCTGGGTAAACAGTGGGAAGCTGCTTTGAATCCAATCAGGCAAGGGTCTGTGTGCTCCTCTAAACACCTTCTTACAACTTCAGGTGTCACCTTCCATTAATCTAAAACTTAATAAGTGTCATGAACAGAGGCAGGAAAGGGTGTGGTTTAAGGGGGTTGCCTTTGCCGCGGATGTAAATTCATTCAAAGCACTAACGCCTCTACAGTGTAAGACCCAAAAGTGAAGTAATAACCTGATCCAGTACAGGGGAGACACAGCAACCTGCCCAGACCAGGGGAGAGATGAGAACCCGTCAATATAGCCCTCGTCCTACATTGAATTGGATTAACACCCTAGACCCTGCATTATCACCTAGATCTCGTGTGTTAAAGGCATCACCATCAGGCTGAATTTGAAGTCCCAGCATGTTACAGATTCAGTCTGTGCTGAGTTAACAGCAGATGAAGCAATGGGATAAAATTGGGTCTGGGTCTGGATTTTACTCTATGTAGCAATTTAGATCATGCAGAATTTGGAAAATTATTGTGTTCAACCTTAACTCTGAAATCAGTTCACTACCGTTAAAGAACTTACAGATAACCGGTTTCAAAATTAAAGCTTTAAGGAGAGTCGGAGGTCAAACCAAATGCTAAGGTTCTACACAGACTCTGTAAATTGGAGTGAGGTGCTGACGGCAGCTGAGCGTGATAGGCTTGGATGTGTCAATGTTGAGTTGGAGAAAGTTAAGGCTCATGAGGTCTATCAAAAGAACCACAGTCAAAAAGCGTTCAAATGCTTGCAGGAGCAGAGAGGAAGAAAAAAGAAGAAAAATAATTGAAAATTGTAACTCAGGCTGTACTACCTAAAAATATAACTCTGCTTTTCAAAATATAAAGCAAATTGGAAAATACAGTGCTGTACACTCTTCATATACAGCTCAAGTGGGCACAGATTAAATGTTGAGAAGTGAAAATTTAGTTCAGACCCCAAGTTTTTTATTACATAGAGATCAATGACCAGCTGGAATGGGTTACCAGGAAGGATGCGAGAGGTAGGGACACCAGACTTATTTAAGACCCTATAACGGGAAGACACAGTGGTTTCTATCTTGAGAGGATGAGATCAATGAGCTGTAGAACTTCCTTCATCTGAACTTTGCTTACAATCTTGTGGCATCTGTTTAGATAAATGGTTGGTTTCCTCCATCTAAACATCAAATGGAGCATGTAAACCATCCAACAGCTCTGGGGCCCTGTGTCTTTCAAAATCACAGATTGGTCCCATGATACAGATCAATAACTATCTCAGTGCAGTGCAAAATGCACCTTTTTCATACAGACAGTAGATAGCACTGATCACTCAAATCAGTGGGTCAAAATGGTTATTAGTTTGTGCTACATCTGAATAACTGCTCACGCTATCAGAAGAAATCAATGCAGGCACTGTAACACTTAAGTGGTAAATTAAATCATGTTACAATAACAGCAAAATTATGCTTCTATAGTGCCTTTTACATCGGGAGGATTACTCATTGTACTGTACAATCAGTGTCTTGGGCCCGGGGTCGGGATCAGGGAGTGTGGAAGATGGAGGTCATGGTGGAAGGAGGGTACTCAAAGGCATGGTTGAAGAGAAGGGTCTTGAAATGGGTCTTGAATGAGGCAAGGGAGGGGGCGAGGTGAAGAGACTGCAGGTAGAGTTCCAAAGAGTGGGGGCAGGGTGACTAAAGGCTGGCCCACCAATGGTGGGGGATTATAGAGCAGGCTGGAGCTCACTGAGTGGCAAACCATAATAATTTGCACAACAGAAGAAGGCCATTTGATCCTTCATGTCTCCGTGGGTACTTTTAAGAGCAACCTTACAATCTCTGTTACCTTCCCCCAAAGTCTTGTATTTCACTCCTTTATTTGTGACAAAGGCAACCAATTAATGTATTTCTCTAACAAAATACAAGTACACAATTGGATTGCGCATTTTGAGTAGAGAAATACACCTACCTACCTAATACCCACCCACTCACCTACCTATCCGCCCGCCCTATCTATACTAACAAAACAACAATGTCTTTGTGTGTGTATATCGGTCAAGATCTCATTAACCGATTGACATAGAAACATGATTTATACCTCATCAAAAAGGTCTTGGATCTAGGAGTGACCCGGGCATATTTATTTTGCATATATCTTATCATTGATAAGGTGTGGCATCATGTGTCACAGAGCACGTATGTATGTGTGTGTGTGTGTGTGTGTGTGTACGTGTGTACATATAATAATCTGATATAAAGTTTAATAATCTAATATAAAGTGTGATATTTCTGAAATCTAGATTCCATATTGTATCCTTTGGTTGCCAGCGTAGCTGCAATGGGTACGGCTAGTGTCCTAAGAAGCTCGAGACTTTAGAACAGATTGCGACATAAATTGTGGTTGAATTCTGAATCGAGGTGGAACTGAAACAGGTCAGCAGTAGGGTTAAGGCCAAAACTGGAACCGATGCTGTAAAAAGCTCACCACATGACTTTAACCATTATGATGTACTACAATTGCAGGCCAACTAAGCCTCAACAACAACAACAAAATTGTACTTATAAAGCGCCTTTCACGTCGGGAGGACGTCCCAAAGTGCTGAACAGTCAGGTCGGGACCCGAGCGGTGGGGAGATGTGTGGAGGATAGGGATAGGGGGAAGGGGAAGGAGAGTGGGAAGAGTTTGTGGGGCAACCGAAGGCGCAGTCGAATACTGACGCAGATGGTTCAAGAAGCACGGGTGTATTAGCAGAGGGGAGAACATCCACAGCACCAATACTCCACCATGTTGTTCACAATCTCTGGCCAGTAATAAGGTCTCAGGCCTTTGTTCCCTGAGTGTCCTGGTCCAGGAGCTCCTACCTAGAGGCCCTAGAGAGTGATAAAGAGCTTCATGAGGGCTTTATCTGTCATAAGCTACACTGCTCTCTGATACAACTCAAGAGTCTTATTGCCAGTTCTCAGCGTCTGTTACAGTTTATCAAGGCATATTTAGTATGTTCAAATTGGAGAATGACCCCAGCCTTCTCTCTGCCTACATGTGAAGTGGGAAGACTCTTGTGTGTGTGTGAGTGTGTGTGTAAAATAGATGAAAACGTGATCTTTGATCAATGCATTTCAACAGTTTACACTTTGAAAAGGAGCTAAAGAGTGGGGGTTACCTTGCATTTAATTTGAGCACAAAAGAAATGGCAATTCACGAACTCTTATCAGACCTTCTCACACCTATTGACCTACCATATAGCCCTGGATCAAGCAAAGGGAGGGTGTTCTTTAACTGTGATCATTCAGTAGGTTGCAACAGTTAAAATGAGAAGAGGAACCAGAACTTGAACTGACGGTGGGGGATGTAGCTTTGCAATCAGCCACTGCAACCCCAACCAGAAAAGAAGAAGCTTTCAAACGCTGGGTATTCAACTTCCATTACATGGCAATGGATTTGCCATTGACACACAAAAACAACTACTAAATATCCGTGTACTGCACTACTCAGTCGTTCATTCCCTTCACCTGCTTACATACAATAATAATAATGCTTGCATTTGATATAGCGCTTTTCACATCTTATCGATGTCTCAAAGCGCTTCTTCATAGAATATACTGTAAAGTGAATTGACTGTATATTTGTCGGCGAAATGTGGCAGCCAATTGCGCACAGCGGCGTCCCACAAACAGTCGTCGATTGAAATGACCAATTTTATGATTGGGTTTTTTTTTGGACGGATTATTATTATACATATGCACATTAATTACTCTTGACAGCAATTAACTGTGGAGCACTTTTGGAGTAATTTTCTTGCCACATCAGTGTCATTTGTGCAGGATAGTCTTGGAACGCTGCACAGTGGTAGGACGCCAATCACGGGAGAAGGGGGAGGTGACCATAGGTACAGTGTTGTTTTTGATATTAGTTTTGTTTCTTAGGCTGGCCTGAAATAAATAGCCAGTTGGGCACACACCCTGAGAACTAGGCTTCTCAGCTGCTGCAATGCCCCCTCTTCACTAACTATCAGGAAACACCAAAGAAGCTTACGCTGTGACTCACCCGCTGGATCGGGCTCAACTACAAGGGAAGGCTGACAAGCGAACACCCTGCTTGTCGGCCTTCCCAATTCCTCCCTTCACAGTTTGCAGATCATCCAAAACTCTGCGGCTCGTTTCCGCCACCGCTCCAAGCTCCATGACCCCATCGCTCCCATTCTCGTCTGACTCCATTGGCTCCCCATCACCCAGAGGATTCAATTGAAGATTCTGGTCCTTGCATTCATAGTCCTCCAGAGCCTCACCCCACCCTACCTTTGCGACCTCCTAAACCCCTACTAATCTGCCGCTCCCTCCACTCAGCGGGCTCTGGCCTTCTCCGTGTCCCCCGCCCCACTCGTCCCACCATCAGTGGGCGAGCCTTCAGCCATTCTGCCCCCTAACCTCTGGAATTTCACCCCCCGGGGTAGTTCTACCTCGCCCCCTCCCTAGCCTCCTTCAAGTCCTGCCTCAAAACCCTCCACTTCAACAATCCCATCTGTCACCCCAGATCCCCTCCTTCCCTTCCACCCACCCCGATCCCGACCCCAGCTCAGGAATACTGACCGTCCAGCACCCTGGAAACTTCCTCCCAAAGTGAAAGGTGCTATACAAATGTAATTTTGTTGTTGTATCAGGAACAATGTGCAGCATTTTTCTAAGCCCTGCTCTGTAGCATTAACCCTCAGGGCCTACCTCACCTCAATTAATTATTCATTTACTTCTCCCTGCCCCCAGTGGATTGGCAGATAACTAGGTGTAGCACAAGAATAGACTCAGCTGATGTATCTTTTCACTCTCTGTGAGAAATACCAGGTCTCGCCCAGTGCTTGCCACCTAAGAAGGGTCAAGAAGGGCATGTATTGCTTTATTGAAATTACCTACCATATAAGTACATAAGAAAGGATAGCGTGAGAAAAGGCAATGTATTCCATTTAGTGTCTATTGGTCTATATTACTCAGATCATGACAAAGAGTGAAACTGTGGGGAAATCATATTGCAAAGATGCTATCTAATAATTTGCATTTATATAGAGTAGTGCTTTTAACATGAAAACAAAAGTCTTATTAATTGATCAGAAATGGAACTAATCTGCGTCAATAAATGCGCCGTAAAAACAATAAAACATGCAGTCAATTGATTTCAATAGGAGGGAGGGTGGTAAATTTGGATGATTAGGGTAATATAAAGAAGGTTAACCTGGAGAAAGGCTAATTTCAGAATATCTATTGAGATTTTCTTTCTACTCTGAAGTTGAAAATGAGAGCTGGAGAGGAGCAGAGCATCCAAAACAATCGATAAATTGGAGCGTACCAACTCTTCCGCTGCTCAATGTAATGTAAGAAACTGAGCAGCACAGAGTCCAAAGTTTGATGCCATGTTTTAACCTAAATTAACACATCTCAGCAGGGAAGATGGTTATAGGGGCTTAGTTCAATTGACCTCAGTTTCCCTGAGCTATGCAGTGAGCCTAGCTGGTACACAAGCCATTTTCTCTTGAAAAATAAATCATTGACTACACAAACCAGGACTATTGATGTAGAGTCCCATCGAGACTCTAGACTTTTGATAAAATCAATGCACAAGGTAATTGAACCTTGTTCTGAATAAACTATAATTGGGAACTAATGGTCTGCCCTCATGTAAGAAATGTCAGCTTGGCTTATTTGACAGCCTTCTCACCCTACGTTAGGACTTGAGCTCACTGTGTAATTTAACAGTTCAATCTAGCGCTGGGACAATGTTGAATATGGAGGTGCCATCCTTCCTCTCCAAGGTTGTAAAATGAGTCGTTGCTTCCCAGCTTCACTCCTTCCTCTCACAGCACTGCTTTCACGAACCCCTCCAATCAAGTTTCTGTGCCGCGCATAGCATAGAAACAGCTCTAGTTAAAGTGACAAATAACATTTTGTCCATCAGTGACCAGGGCCCCCTCTGCCTCTTCATCTTCCTTGACCTCTCTGCTACCTTTGACACCGTCGATCACTCCATCCTCTCCTCTCACCTCAACCTTCATGATTCGTACCTCTCACATCACCTCCACTTCATCTCCACTAACGGTTTCTCCTCCCGCCCCCGTCTCATGTGATGTTCCTCAGGGCTCAGTCCTTGGAAGGGGTCAACTTCCACATGATTGCGGATGACATCTCTCTGCCTCCACCCTTGACTCCAGGACCACTGCTGTCCTGACAGACTGTCTGTCGGACATCAAGTCCTGGATGAGAGCTAACTTTCTTCAGGTGAATGTCAGCAAGATCGAGGCCCCCCCGATTGGCTCCCATCAGCGCTTCCACACCTTAGGTGTCTGCAACATCACCATCCTTGAATGCACACTACATCTCATTAAGCCAGTCAGGAACCTTGGAATGTTGTTTGACCCTCAGCTATCTTTTCTACCCCAAATCCGTGCCATGACCTGCTCTGTCTTCCCCCGCCTCTGCAACATTGCCCAGCTCTGTCATTGTCTCACACCACAGGCCGCCAAAATTCTGATACATGCATTCCTAACACACAGGTTTGATTATGCAGTCTCCTGGCTTGTCGGCCTCTCCAACTCCTCCCTCCTCAGGCTACAGATCACCCAGAACCCTGCAACCCACTGGGTTCCGTGACCATATTATCCCCATCCTTGCTGACTCCACAGGCTTCCCATCACACAGAAGATACAGTTCAAGATCCTGGTCCTCAACATCAATGTGCTCCATGGCCTCAATCCCACCCTGTGACCTCCTAACCCCCTAACAACCTGGCCGCTCCCTGCGCTCAGGGGTTTCCAGTCTGCTTCACAATTCCCACCTTATCCGCCCCACCATTGGAAGAAGAGCCTTCAGCCCCCCCCCCTCTGTATTTTATATGTTGGAATGAGGTGTGGCAGAGTAAACACCCATTGCATAACACAGAACCTAACAGGAAATGGTTGGATACAAAGTCCAGCTGCCTTGCAATCCGTTCATGAGCATTCTAATAAGCGTCAGTTGTTCAAAAGTAAAACATATGATTGAATTAAATAAACATAATGTTTTCTCTCCTGGTGGATTCTGGATTTTGCAGATTGAATTAAACACACATAGTTCTCAGACTTGTTTCCACATCCCCTTGCCCACAATGACAGTCAGGCCAGCATTCTAAATCAGGAATGAAGTGAGCACTGTTGCTATGGAGTAACAATATTTTTTTCTGTAAATGTAGCCACGAAAAGCGTTGCCCTATAACAGTTCCACATTTTCGCATTGTGATTTCACAGGCACTCGAAGGTTCCGACAGAACCATATTCAACTCCCTGCCCAGAGCCTCATAGATTGAACGTTGAGGATTGAGTCAAACGTAGATATGTGGTGATACGTGTCGATGTTGTGTCAATCTCCCCGAGTGCAGCTGTATTGCACAGCAACAGAACATTTCCTGTTGGGGGAGGGCAGAAAATTGCTTTGTGCTTTGTGTTAAGATTCCTCCAGCTGACAAGGAAGATTCCCATAATTGTTACTTATAATCCTTGGATTTTGATATAGCAGTTTTCACATCTTATCAACTTCTCAAAGCGCTTCACAGAATATACTGTAAAGTGAATTGACTGTATATATTTGTGGGTGAAACACGGCAGCCAATTGCGCACAGCAGTGTCCCACAAACAGTCGTGGATTGAAATGATCAATTTTATTCTTGTGGGTTTTTTTGAGGGATTATTATTAGGTGTGTGGAGTAAGGAAACTTGCCCAAGGTTCGCCCTGATTTGCCTGGATTTGAACACAGGTCAAAGACACAAGAGCTACTTTAACTAAAGGAAGTGAATCCTGCAAGTCAATAAACAGCACTAGTAACAGACAAGCTGCTGGGGAGTAGAGTAGGACAGAGCTTCAGAAAACCACAACACTTTAGTTTAGGATGATGGGGTCAGGGGCGTCATTGGCTTTACTTTCAGATGGCAATGAGCTATTTGACCAGAGGAGAGAGGAGTCTCCCAGTTTATCCTGTTCGCAACTGACATGGAGCCCTACAGTCAGTGGTTACAGCACTCGTTTCGCAAGGAAGTTTGGATTCCCGGTAGGGCAAAACATTGTGCAAGTTTCCTTACCCCACAGGCCCGATAACATACCCCCCAAGAAAAGAAACAAATTGGTCACTTCAATCTACGACTGTTTGTGGGACACTGATTTGCACAATTGGCTGCTGCGTTTCGCCCACAAAGTCAATTCACTTTATCGTAGACTCTGTGAGGCGCTTTGAAATGCTTAAAAGACGTGAAAAGTGCTCTATCTATTATTATTATTATCATCGACGGTTGCACACTTTCCAGCAGGGTTATTGGACTGCAATGAGAAGCAGAAGCCCTCTGATCATTCTCATCCTCACTGTCTGGAGGAGAGAGTTAAACGTCTGGAGCTATGAAACTCCCCTTAAAACCACCTTAGTATACTATATTAAGGTATTTGGCAGATTACAATATATTTTTCTGGCTTTTCAGCTTTAAAAGGTTAGCCACACTTTTCTGAACAATCCGGTTGAAGCAAAGCGGTCAAATAAGTCCTCACGGATGACCTCATGCAGTGGCCTTCCAACAACCTTGCATTTGACACAGAGCCTTATCACATTGTTGAAATATCTCAAAGCTACTAGGATTCACAGGATATTTTGTAAACCATAGTGACAGTGTATTTGCAGGCAAATGTTTTCACATAGCAATATTCCACAAACACCCATGAAGTGAGTGACCAAATTTGTTTGTTGGACTGGACACAAGGAGAAACACTTCTCTTTTCTACCCTTCAGTAACATAGGAGCTTTATCACCCACTCGGAACAGAGGGATCTCAGTTGAACGTCTCATCCGAAGGTTGGCACCTCGGACAATGCAATGCTTCCTGCACTGGTGTGTCACGGCACAGAGTGCGGGTTAAAAGTAGGGCTTGAACCCATGACCTCTAACACAGAACTGGGAGGACTGCTAACTGAGCCAATGTCCTCCATCACTGCTGTGCTGAGTAATCTGAGAACCCAGAACTGCAATGCGTTACCTAACTTCCCAGGATACATTGAGTGACCGTGAAGGGAAGTGGCATGTGTGGTTTGGAGCAATATGTGCGCAAGTTAAGTGAATCTCATATATTTTGAATGCTGACAAAGATGCACGACATTTTACTCACCACAACTGTTAAAAACGGCTTTCGGAGACATCAATTTAGCAGGACGAAAGGTCACACGGGTTGTAGGGTTGCAATGGGCAAGATTAGTACAGACACCAGGAAGCGTTACTTTATACAGAGGGCAATTCTCTGGGTATAAAAAAAAAGGTAACAAAAGTGACTCTGAAAACTACAGACCAGTGAGTTTGACATCCTTTGTGGGTAAAGTTATGGCGACTCGTAATAAAAATAAGATCATGGAGCATCTGGACAGTGAGAAAGGTTGCCAAAATAGGTTTATGAAGGGGAGATGCGGCTAAACTAATTTACTGGTTTTCTTTGACTGTGCGACAAATAATTTAGATAAGGGTAACCAGTTTTGTGATGTTTACAGTATTTGGATTTCAGTAATAATAATAATCCTTGCATTTGATATAGCATTTTTCATGTCTTCTAGACGTCTCAAAGTGTTTTACAGAATATACTGTAAAGTGAATTGACTAGATATGTAGCACGGCAGTCAATTGCGCACAACACTGTCCAACAAACAGTCGTGGATTGAAAGACCAATTTATTATTGCTTTTTTTGAGGGATTATTATCAGGCACGTGGAGTAAGGAAACTTGCCCAAGGTCTTGCCCTGCCTGGAATTGAACCCAGGTCTCCCACTTGTAAGGCATCACTGAGCTGCAGGACTCCAGTAAGGCCTTTGATACCATTTCTTATTAAAGGCTGGTACTGAAAATAATGAAAGTGGGAATCAGAGCAAGTATCCTTGGAATGTCCACCTGACGTGAAAGGCAAGTGTAATTTTGTTGTTGTTTTGTTGTAATTGGCTGACCAATAGAACCCATAATGCGGTGGTATAGGAAATATCATCAAACTGGGAGAATGTTACCAGTGGAGTTCCACACCGGGTCTGTTTTAGGACCTCTTTTATTTAACAAAACACAAAATACTACAGATGCTGGGAATCTGAAACAAAAACAGAAGTTGCTGGGTAAACTCAGCAGGTCAGGCAGCATCCATGGAGAAAGGAAAAAAGAGTCAACGTTTCGGGTCTACAACTCTTTGTCAGAACCCAACGTTGACTCTTTTTCCTTTCTCAATGGATGCTGCCTGACCTGCTGAGTTTCCCTAGCAACACCTCTTTTATTCAACATCTTCATAAACGAACTGGAGCTAGGAGTCACATGCACAGTGGCTAAATTTGCAGATGGCACAACGCTAATGAAGGTGGCAGACTACAAAGATGAACCAGATAGGTTACAGAAGGTACTGTACTTGAACATTCTTGGGAATCGGGCAGATTGATGTCAGGTGAAATTCAACGTTGCGAAATGCAAAGTGCTTCATATGGGGACAAAATTCCAGGAAGGGACTATTATTTAAATGGTTAGAAAATAATCTGTACGGAAAGTGCAAAAGGACCTGCATGGGGTTCCTGATTGATAATAATTTTAAGCCATCGCAGCAGTTATCGGAAACAGTGAGTAAGGCAAACCAGGTGTTGGACTGTATTAAAAGGGCAATATTGAACCAAAGTAGTGGAGTAATCCTGACACTTTGTAAATCAATGGTGTGACCACACTTTGAATACTGTGAGCAGTTCTGGTTACTGCAATATAAAAGGATATTGCAGCAATTGAGAGGATACAGAAGAGGACAACTACAATGACTGAGGGGATGGAAGGATTGGACTACAAGGAGTGATTAGATAAAGTGATTAGATAAACTGGCTTGTTCATACTGGAGAAGAGAAGGTTGATTATGATTACAGTCTTCAAGATTCTGAAGGGAATGTAGATAATGCAGACCACAATATTGGAAGCTGTTTTATCTTGTACTGAACAGTAGACATGACCTGCAATCCAAATGTGGTAAATTCAAAATAAATCTGTGGAAAATGTACTGCAGTAAGTGAGTAGTAAACTTATGAAACAGTGAGGAGACAGTGAGAGCAGACAATATTGTTTGTTCAAAGAACAAATTGGACAGATTTCCGCTAGAAAATAATATCTCAGAAGATCTTATTATAGTTTTGGACACAACATGTCAAGCGACTGCCAAGATGGTGGAAGGCGAACTAGCTGGACCTCGGTCTTCTTTGAACTAGCAAATCCTTATAATAATAATCATCAGGATTGCATTTGATATAGCGCTTTTTACATCTTCTAGACGTCTCAACTCGCTTCACAGTACACACTGTGAAGTGAATTGACTGTATATTTGTGGGCGAAACGCGGCAGCCATTAACACTCAGCAGTGTCCCACAAACAGTCATGGATTGAAATGACCAATTTATTATTGGTTTTTTGAGGGATTATTATTAGGCGTGTGGAGTAAAGAAACTTGCCCAAGATTTCCCCCTGCCTGGAATTGAACCCACCTCTCTCGCTTGTAAGGTGAATGGTTTAACCAGCGCCTTGAGATGTCCTCCTGACGTGAAAGGCGCTATACAAGTGTAATTTTGTTGTTGTTGTTCTAACCACTGAGCTACAGGACTCCACAATATTTTCTTATGTTATTATGTGCCTGCAAAGGACGGCACCTACGGCAACGCAACACACCTTGACCCATGCATTGGAGTGTTCTCCTAATCTGCACATTCGGGCGTCTTTTGCACATGATTGTGGCAAAGGCTTGAAACTCATTCCCCCAAAATAAGTTATTTAGGATCTGAAAGACCAACACTGCACCACAGAGTCGTGTGAGACCGAAAAATGAATTCATAGAAAACCACTAAATACATAAACATTGTAATTGTATGCACAGAGTGAATACAGAGATTAATAGACAACTTTGTAACTCTACAGTAAACAGTAGTGCAGATGCTTAATCTGGAATCAACTTTGTGGGCAAAGATGTGTCATGTTTGCCTGGATTCTGTGATGTGCTGCAAAGAGACAGCCTAAGGGTGATAAGTAAATACTTGCAATACCATTTCAGAATGGTGCACATCCAGACCTGAAATAAGGCAATACATATTTGATATTCTGAAAATTGTTAATTCCATTCCTCTGGGGTGGTTCTACGACTGATAAAGTGCGTGTGATATTCTTTTGTTGGGAAATCTCATGCTCCTGTAGCTTAGTGGTTAGAGCACTTGCCTTACAAACGTGAGACCTGTGCTCGAATCTAGGAAGGTCAGGGAGAAACCCTGGGCAAGTTTCCTTACCCCACACACAGAGTAATAATCCGTAAAAAAAAAAAAAAAACACAGTAAAAAAACGGGTAATTTCAATCTACAACTCTTTGTGGGACACTGCTGTGCGGAATTGTCTGCCGCGTATCGCCCACAAATATACAGTTAATTCATTTTACAGTATATTCTGTGAAGCGCTTTGGGACGTCGATAAGATGTGAAAAACACTTTATCAAATGAAAGGATTATTATTATTATTTATTTTGTTGGGAAATCCAGTGAAAGGTTTAATTCAAGGACAGAGGGCAAGCCAAACTCCTGAGATTTCATGAACATATAGAAATATCAGTCTAGAAGAACGTACACAGCTCACCTAATTCCAGAGGCAAGTGCAGGTTGGTAGGCACCTGGGTTTCCGGATTCCAGTCTGAATTGGGGTAATGCAGGATTTTAAGTTGCTAAAACCGTACAGCTTGCAATTCCAAATCCTAGCAAGTTTCCTGTAGAACACTTTACCCTTCAGGGCTTTGGCTAACAAGCAAGTTAACAGCTAACAAACCACGTCCATCTGGAATATGGCAGACCTGCCTGCCAGGCTCTTGACCTGAACCAGAAGATTGACTCAATTCTGATATTTCATTACCAGGCAAGTCATCTTAGATCCAACAAATCCAGCACCATGTCACATTGTTGAGGAGTCCATGCGTTTTGTGGGTGAATATTTTAGTTGGGGATTATTGGCCAGGACCCCAAAAGAAACTCCATTCTCTTTTCAAATAGTGATATGAGTTCTTTAATATCCATGGAATTAACTAAATTACATTCATAGAGCGCCTTTCACGTCGGAGGACATCCCAAGGCACTGAACAGTCAGGGGATAGGACCCGAGCACGGGGGAGAGGCAGGGTAGAGGGGAGGGGAGGAAGAGACGTGGGAGGGCGACAGAAGGCACGATCAAAAAGCAGGATCTTGAGACCGGCCTTGAAGGAGGCAAGGGTGGAAGCAAGGCAAAGGGACAGTGCAATGAAGGGAGGTTGATAGGGGGTCAGTAGATCAGAAAGATAGAAAGGAGGCAAGGCCGTGAATGGCCTTGAAAGTGAGGACAAGGATCTTGAATTTGATCCTCTGGGGTTGGGAAGCCAATGGAGCCGGGGCGAGAGTGGGAGTGATAAGAGTCGCAGAGCCTAGTGTGAGAGAGGACACAAGCCTCTCCCACACTAGGGAGAGTTCTGGATGATCTGCGGCTGGGATCTTGATTTAATATCCCATCATTGGAGTGTAACCCAACAAATGGCTTGCGGGCAGCATCTGACCCACCAGTGATTTTATCTGGCCCGTGACCATTTCAAACGTTTCAATTTCTGCTCCCTCCCCTGGTGAACATCCTTCCGTGGCAGTGGCAGGAGGTGGCGGTTGGGAGGGCTCAGTGCGGAGAGTGGAATGCAGGTCGTTATTGCCACCAAATGGCCCAGGCCGGGTGAGGCCCACAGACCTTTCTCAAATAGAGAATCCTGCCCAACAGCAGCCAAAACGTTGGACCAAACGCTGCCACCCTGGCTAAGACAATGGGGCTTGAGAGTGCTCCCACTGAGCTAGGCTGACACACTCCTCCTCCTCCTCCTCCAAATATTGCAGTGCTCGCTCCCCCCAGCACTGCTCCTTCTAAAGGAGGGTCTTGAGTTGGGACCTTGAGAAGGAGGCAAACGAGGGAGCAAGGCAAAGGGATTGTGGCAAGGAGTTCCAAAGGGTGGGGGGCATGAGCCCGGTGCAGGAGACGACACAAGCTGCAGAGTTTTGGATGATCTGCAGCTTGTGGAGGGAAGCGTTAGGGAGGCTGACAAGGAGAGAGTTTCCGTTGTCGAGCCTTGGGGTGACAATCGCGTGTGTGAGGGTTTCAGCGGCCCAAGGGTTGAGGCAGTGGCAGAGTTGGGCAATTTTGCGGAGTTGGTGGAAGGCAGAGCTGGTCATGGCACAAGTATGGGGGAGAAGGGACAGTTGAGGGTTGAACAAGACGCCCAGGTTCATGACTGGCTTGGTGAGGTGGAGTGTGCATCTTTGGATGCTGATGCTACCAATGCCTGAGGTGTGGAGATACTGTTGCGAGACAATCAGGAAGATCTCAGTCTTGCTGACATTCAGCTGTAGAAAGTTGTCAAGTGAGTCAGCAATCTAGACATCTTGTTCAGCCCTCAACTGTCCGTTCTTCCCCCCGCATCCGTGCCATAGCACACTCTGCCTTCCCCAACATCCACAACATTGCTCAACTTTGGGGAGGATGGGGGTTTGCGGGATTATGGGGAGAGAGCCAGGGAGTGGAATTTACTTTGAATAGCTTTTTTCAAACAGCTGGCACTGACTTGATGGGCCGAATGGCCTCCGTTTGTGCTGAAAGATTCTGATTATATGAACTCTGCCACTGCCTCAACATTGGGGCCACCAAAACCCTCATACATGCCTTCATTACTTCCAGGCTTGACTCTGCCAATACCCTGCTTATCGGCCTTCTCAATCCTTCCCTCCTCAAGCTGTAGATCATTCAGAACTCTGCAGCTCGTGTCTTCCCCCACACCGGGCTTCACAACCCCATCACTCCCACCCTCATCCATCTCCATCCCTCAGAGAATAGAGTTAAAATTCTAGTCCTCACTTTCAATGCCCTCCACGGCCTTGCCCTCTTCTGCCTCTCTAACCTGCTTAACCCCTGATAAACCCCTGTTCACTCCCTCTGCTCAGCAGGCTCCGGCCTACTCCACGTTGCCTGCCTGGCCCGGCCTACCATCAGCAGCTTGGCCTTGAAAGCCTCTCAGGCCCCACTCTCTGGAACTTCCATCACACGTTCCCTTCACCTGGCTGCCTCCCGTTGCCTCCTTCAAGGCTCGCCTCTTCCCCCCCCGCCACCACCTCCCCCACCCTTCTGCTCAGGTCCTAATCCCTGCCTTGGGACATTCTCCCGACATCAAAGGCGTTTTACAAAAGTAATTTTGTGTTGTGTCAAAGTGAAACGCACACCACCATCCTCCTGTCCATCGCAAACAGCAATGATTCCACCATTTTCTCCACTGTTAAGCTTTTGATTTATACACACTACATGCAGATGTAGAATAATATAATTGTCCAGAAAAAAAGCTATAATAAATCGGTCATTTCAACCCAAGACTGTCTGTGGGGACGCTGCCGTGCGCAATTGGCTGCCGCGATTCTCCCACAGACACACAAGTCAATTCACTCGACAGCATATCCTGTGAAGCGCTTTGGGACGGGTCTGGAAGACTTGAAAGTTTGCAAAAAAAACTCCCGACAAGTTGTCAAGGTCGCAGGTCGAGAGAAAAAAACATTTGAAATCGTCCTCGTGACAGGAAGAAAACGAAATGCGCCGGTCGCTAGTTTAATTTAGAATTTTTTTACCAAACACTTTTGACCTTAAACTGCTTTTTTTTTTGGGGGGGGGCTGTAAACCATCTGAAATAGCTGCCTCGCCTTCCCGCCCACCTCTCACAGAGGGGGACGTGACATGTGTGTGTGGTGTGTGTGTGTCCCATTTCCTTTCTGTGCAGAAAGACCAGATCGGCAATTATCAAGACACACACACACAAAAACAGCCTCTTTTGAAAGCCGCGAAAAAAAAAGCTTGGGCGGCGAATGGGAGCCGAACAACACCATAGAAGGCGATTGGCGGCCCTTTCGCTGTTAACACCTCGCATAGTTTGAGTCCATATTTGGGGACTGGTTTCGATCCCCGCCCTGCCATTGGCTCGGGATGACATTTTGCGAAATGCTTCAGAAGAGAGAGAGGAGAGGAGAGAAGCCAACACACACAAACACATACGCACACAGACAAACACACACACAAACATACACACACACAGACAAACAGACACACACAAACAGCCTGACACACACACACAGACAGACACACACAAACAGACTGACACACACACACAGACAAACAGACACACACAGACAGACACACACACACACACAGACTGACACACACACAGACAGACAGACACACACACACAGAGACACACACAGAGACAGACAGACACACACACACACAGAGACACACACAGACTGACACACACACACACAGACAGACAAACAGAGACAGACACACACACACAGAAACAGAGAGATTCAAATCAATTCACATTAAACGAGAGGCAGGGAGGATAGAGAGAATGGGGGGGGAGGAGGATTTTTTTTGTTTGGATTGGGTTACCTTTCTAAAATGGCACTGGGTTTAATACTAACACACACAGAGACAGACAGATTCAAATCAATTCACATTAAATGAGAGGGAGGGAGAGGGAGGGAGGGGAGGATGATGATTTTGGTGGGGGGGATTGGGTTGCCTTTCTAAAATGGCACTGGGTTTAACACTAACACACACACAGATAGACGGATTCAAAGCAATTCACATTAAATGGGAGGGAGGGAGGGAGAGAGAGGGGGAGGGAGGGAGGGGAGGATGATGATTTTGGTGGGGGTTGATTGGGTTGCCTTTCTAAAATGGCACTGGGTTTAAACACTAACACACACACACATACCCAGATAGACAGATTCAAAGCAATTCACATTAAATGGGAGGGAGGGGGGGAGAGGGAGAGAGAGGGGGAGGGAGAGAGAGGGAGGGGAGGATGATGATTTTGGTGGAGGTTGATTGGGTTGCCTTTCTAAAATGGCACTGGGTTTAAACACTAACACACACACACATACCCAGATAGACAGATTCAAAGCAATTCACATTAAATGGGAGGGAGGGGGAGAGAGAGGGGGATGGAGAGAGAGGGAGGGGAGGATGGTGATTTTGGTGGAGGTTGATTGGGTTGCCTTTCTAAAATGGCACTGGGTTTAAACACTTAACACACACACACAGACAGACAGAGAGAGAGAGAGAGAGAGAATTGGTCTCCGGAAATCGTTGGGTTGAGCCAATGAGTGTGAGATGTGTGGTGATCCAGGAAATAAGCAAAGCCCAGAGCAGAGCTGCCGGGTTCAGCCTTTATTTCAAAGTTCGTGCGGCTCAGTGAGGAGTGTGTGTGTGCGTGTTACAAGCGTCTACTCACAGGACCACCAGCCAGCCAGCCTCTCCCTCTCCCTCTCTCCACAAACTCCAGGACAACATGGTAAGCGATGGTCAAGAGTGTTTTGTCGATGTCGAGATATCGGTTTTTTGGGGGGAGTAGAATTTTTTTTTGGGGAAAAAAAAAGGGAGCCGAACGGATTCAAATGATCTCTAGATATACTTGTTCACCCTTCCACACACAAAAAAATAATTGTGGTGTTTTAAAACAACAACAACAACAACAACAACAAATTGCATGTATAGAGAGCGCCTTTCACGTCGGGAGGACGTCCCGAGGCGCTGAGTTTAGGCCTCTCTCTCTCTGTAGGGTTTTGTTTCTAGAATGATCTGCTGACTGCCCGGGTGGGGGAGGCGTGGGTTGGATCAAACGCAGGGCCCGCTGTGACTCACTTGAAAAGGTGTGTGTGTGTGTGTGTTTTCTTTAAAAAAAAAGAGAAAAAGTGTTATTTTTCGTTTTAAAAAGAAAATGTGTTTTTTTAAAATCTTTTTTGTTTTTATTTGGGATCGGGAGGGGGGAGAGGGAGTGGGGAGAGGGAGGGAGGGAGGGAGGGGAGGAGGTTATAAATTGTGATTAAAAAAAAATTTGTTCGATTAACTTTAGAGACAGAAAGAGCAAAGCAAACTTGTTTTTTGTGGTAGCAAATGGACGCAAGATTGCACTTTTTTGTTTTGCATTCTCTCTCCACCCCCCCCTCCCCTTCTCTCTGTCTCTCCCCCCACCGTTTCTCCCTCCCTCCCCCCTTCTCTCCCCACCTCTCTTCCCCTTTCCCCCTCCCCCCCTTCTCTCCCCACCCCCTTCTCTCCCCAGCCTTCCCTTCTCTCCCCACCCCCCCTTCTCTCCCCAGCCTTCCCTTCTCTCCCCCCACCTCTCTTCCCCTTTCCCCCTCCCCCCCTTCTCTCCCCACCCCCCTTCTCTCCCCAGCCTTCCCTTCTCTCCCCACCCCCCTTCTCTCCCCAGCCTTCCCTTCTCTCCCCACCCCCCTTCTCTCCCCAGCCTTCCCTTCTCTCCCCACCCCCCCTTCTCTCCCCAGCCTTCCCTTCTCTCCCCACCCCCCCTTCTCTCCCCCCAGCCCTCCCTTCTCTTCCCCCCACCTCTCTTCCCCTTTCCCTCTCCCCCTCCCCTTCTCTCTTCCCCCCACTTTCTCTCCCCCCCTTCTCTCCCCATCTCTCTTCCCTTTCCTCTCCCCCCCTTCTCTCCCCATCTCTCTTCCCTTTCCCTCTCTCCCCATCTCTCTTCCCTTTCCCTCTCCCCCCCTTCTCTCCCCATCTCTCTTCCCTTTCCCTCTCCCCCCCCCTCCCTTCTCTCCCCACCTCTCTTCCCCTTTCCCCCCTATCTCTCCCCCCATTTCTCTCCCCACCTCTCTTCCCCTTCCCCTCTCCCCCACCTCACCCTCTCCCATCTCTCCAGCTATTCGTGCTTGTTAACCAGATGTTGAATCTTACGCCTCTGTAAAGACACATTACCGACTGACCGGGTGGGCGGCAAAGATCAGATACTTTTTTTCACAAAAAAGACTTTAACCCTCCCTCCCCCTCCCTCTCTCTCCCCCCCCTCTCTCTCACCCCCCCCCCCCCTCTCTCTCACCCCCCCCCCCCCTCTCTCTCACCCCCCCCCCACTCTCTCACCCCCCCCCCCCACTCTCTCACCCCCCCCCCCACTCTCTCACCTCTCCTCTCCCCTCTCCTCTCCCTCTCTCTCCCCCCCCCCTCTCTCTCCCCCCCCCTCTCTCTCCCCCTCCCCTCTCTCCCCCCCCCCCCCCCCCCCCCCCCCTCTTTCCTCCCTCTGATTTTCATTAACACGGTGAATTGATCAGTATCTTTGTGTTGGTTTGTGTTTTTACTGAGAGGCTTTGGTCGACTCCTGTTAACAGTGGGATCGATTGATCGCCCGTTACGATAGTATCCATAGATCGATCGGTGGCTGCAATATATCGATTGCCTGTCACGATGTATCCAGCGATTTCCCCCCCCGTCACTCCCCCCCCCCCCCCCCCGGTCACTGTATGATTGATCCCCCCCCCCCCCCGCCACCTGCGGATCTTAAGGCAAGAAAAACTTGTTGCACAGAGGAGGCGAGAAACCTCTACCCCCCCCCCCCCCCCAACCACCTCAAAGGGAGGGATTGTTAAGGTTCAAACAGCTCAGGTCCTCCTGGTCTGGCAGCCAAACTGCTGTCCTGCCCCACCACCAATCCTCTCTCATTCTCTTCCTCCCTCCCCCCACCTCTCTTGTTTGAGTGTCTCTCTCTCTCTCTCTCTCTCTCTGGCGGGTTGGCAGCAAAGCCAAAGTGTGAAAAGTACAGCTTTTTGACCAGCTCGCTGCCAGTGTGCCTGCCCCTGTCACTGCCTGCCCTTTCTCCCCCCCCCCCCCCCACACACACACACACACACACACACACTTGCCTTCCCCAGCCAGCACTTAGACTGACAAGTCGTGGTCTTTTTGTGGGAGGAACGGATTGAGGTGGGGGGTGGGGGGACACAATATATTCCGCGAAGCGCTTTGAGACGTCTGGACAGTGTGACAAGGCACCATATCGCGTGCAAGGATTATTATAATGATTAAGGGGAAGAAGGGATTATTCAACTCGTCCAGTCACACAACCTAGCCCCAAGTGAAGGGAGTGGCGACCTCCCATTGTCTCTTTTCCCACTCAGTTCTCTTGACGGCCAGCACTTGCTCGCTCCTCTCTGCGCTGCTCTCACTCGCTCCTCTCTGCGCTGCTCTCACTCGCTCCTCTCTGCGCTGCTCTCACTCGCTCCTCTCTGCGCTGCTCTCACTCGCTCCTCTCTGCGCTGCTCTCACTCGGTCGTTTGCAGTCGCTTCACACCCAGTGATGACGTGCGACCGCATTTCCGAGATCCGGCACTTATCGCCACTGGCCTGTTTTTCTCCTTTGCGCAGTTTGAATTTTGAAAGAGCAGGAAGTGGTTCTTCTTGCATACGTGCTGCAACTCGCTGTGGGGAACAAGACACAGCGGATAGATACCATGGCTCAGTATGTCCCAACCTACCATTTGCAACGCTGTGTGAGGTGGATGTGTGGGGAGTTTTTTGATGAGGGGGGAAAAAAACAGTTACAGATCAGTGACTTCGAGTAGAAAAGCAGTTCCTGCCTCGTGTTCATTTCAACCGTGCAGAAATGAGAGGCCCTGGATAGATTTTTGCCTGTGCTGTGTTTAAAACTAATCTCGAGGCATTCAGCCTCCCCGGGTTAGGGGAGAGCTACATCAGCCGGTTTCCTGCACCTGATTTCCTGGAATGAATAAGGGCCCACAAGAGTTTTAGCTGGCGACCCTCACCTCAGCATGAGTCGGCAATGCCTTCCCTCGGAGCAGCGAGGGGGAAAGTTAAAAACAGGAACGTGTTTACACATGTTACAATTGCATACATGTTCCAATAATCTGTCAACCCCCCTCCCCCCCCCA